>JAAGEH010000289.1:2529465-2673749 GCA_011751065.1 Lasiurus cinereus | reverse complement strand
CTCCCAGGCATACCCCAACCCCCCAGTGTCTATGTTCATTGGTTATGTTTATATGCATGCATACAAGTCCTTTGATCTCTTATCTACCTCACCTAACTTTAATCTTCCTGCTGTAATTTCACAGTCTGTTTGATGCTTTACTGTCTCTGTATCTATCCTTTTGTTCATCAGTTTATAATGTTCTTTATTATCCACAAATGAGTGAGATCATGTGATGCTTCTCCTTCATTGACTGGCTTATTTCACTAAGCATAAGGCTCTCCAGTTCCAACCAGGTTGCTGCAAATGGTAAGAATTCCTTCTTTTTAATGGCAGCATAGAATTCCATTGTGTAGATGTACCACAGTTTTCTGATCCACTCATCTGCTGACGGGCACCTAGGCTGTTTCCAAATTATAGCTATTGTAAATTGTGCTGCTATGAACATAGGGGTGCATAAATCCTTTCTGATTGGTGTTTGTGATTTCTTAAGATAAATTCCTAAGAGTGGGATTACAGGGTCAAATGGGAGATCCATTTATAGTTTTTTGAGGAAACTCCATACTGTTCTCCACAGTGGCTGCACCAGTCTGCATTCCCACCAACAGTGCACAAGGGTTCCTTTTTCTCCGCATCCCCGCCAACACTTGTCATTTGTTGATTTGTTGATGATTGCCATTCTGACAGGAGTAAGATGGTATCGCATTGTCGTTTTGATTTGCATCTCTCGGATGATTAATGACTTTGAACATGTTTTCATGTGTCTCTTGGCCTTCCTTCTGTCGTCTTTTGAAAAGGTTCTATTTAGGTCCTTTGCCCATTTTTTTATTGGATCCTTCATCTTACTTTTATTAAGTTGTATAAGTTGGCTGTAGATTTTGGAGATTAAACCTTTATCAGTGATAACATTTGCAAATATGTTCTCCCATACAGTGATCTTTCTTGTTGTTTTGTTGATGGTTTCTTTTGCTGTGCAAAAGCTTTTTATTTTGATGTAGTCCCATTTGTTTATTTTTTCTTTAGCTTCCATTGCCTTTGGAGCAGTATCAGTGAAGAAGTTCTTTCGGCATATATCTGAGACTGTGCTGCCTGTGGATTCCTCTAGTATTTTTATGGTTTCCCTTCTAATGTTTAAGTCCTGTATCCATTTTGAGTTTATTTTTGTATTTGGTGTAAGTTGGTGGTTCAGTTTCAATTTTCTGCATGTATCTGTCCAATTTTCCCAACACCATTTATTGAAGAGGCTATCTTGGCTCCATTGAATGTTCATGCCTCCTTTGTCAAATATTAATTGAGCATAGTGGTTTGGGTGGATATCTGGGTTCTCTATTCTATTCCATTGGTCTATATGTCTGTTCTTGTGCCAGTACCAGGCTGTTTTGAGAACAGTTGCTTTGTAGTACAGCTTGAAGTCTGTTATTGAGATCCCACCTACTTTATTTTTCCTTCTCAGAATTGCTGTAGCTATCCGTGGCCTTTTTCTGTTCCAGATGAATCTATGAAGAATTCTTTCTAGGTCTGTGAAATATGTCGTTGGTATTTTAATGGGTAGTGCGTTGAATCTGTAGATTGCTTTGGGTAGTATGGACATTTTAATGATGTCGATTCTCCCAATCCATGAGCATCTTCCATCTGTTAACATCTTCCTCTATCTCTTTTTTCAGTGTCCTGTAGTTTTCTGCATAAAGGTCTTTTACCTCTTTAGTTAGGTTTATTCCTAGGTATCTTAATTTTTTTGGTGCGATGGTAAATGGGATTGCTTTTTTAGTTTCTCTTTCTATAATTTCACTATTAGTGTATAGAAATGCCACAGACTTCTTAGCATTAATTTTGTATCCTGCTACATTGCCAGATTCATTAATTAAGTCAATTAGTTTTGGAATGGAGTCCTTTGGGTTTTTTATGTACAATATCATGTCATCTGCAAATAAGGATAGCTTTACTTATTCTTTTCCAATTTGGATGCCTTTTATTTCTTCTTCTTGTCTAATTGCAATGGCTAATACTTCTAGTACTATGTCGAACAGGAGAGGTGAGAGTGGGCATCCCTGTCTTGTTCCTGTTCTTAGGGGAAATGGTTTTAGTTTTTGCCCATTGAGTATGATGTTAGCTGTGGGTTTATCATATATGGCTTTTATGATGTTGAGGTATGATTCTTCTATTCCCACTTTGCTGAGAGTTTTTATCAAGAAAGGGTGTTGGATTTTGTCAAATGCTTTTTCTGCATCAATTGATATGATTATGTGATTTTTATCTCTCAATTTGTTTATGTGATGTATCACATTTATTGATTTGCGGATATTGTACCATCCCTGCATTCCTGGGATGAATCCTGCTTGGTCATGGTGTATGATCTTTCTGATGTACTGCTGGATCCGGTTTGCTAGAATTTTGTTGAGGATTTTGGCATCTATGTTCATGAGAGATATTGGCCTATAATTCTTTTTCATTGTGTTGTCTTTATCTGGTTTTGGTATTAGGGTGATGCTGGCTTCATAGAAGGTGTTTGGAAGTGTTCCTTCTTCTTGAATGTTTTTGAATAGTCTGAGGAGGATAGGTTTTAATTCTTCCTTGAATGTTTGGTAAAACTCTTCTGTGTAGCCATCTGGACCCGGGCTTTTATTTGCTGGAAGCTTTTTGATTACTGCTTCAATTTCTTCCATAGTTATTGGACTATTGAGATGTTTGGTTTCCTCCTCATTGAGTTTTGGAAGGTTATATTTTTCTAGGAAAATGTCCATTTCTTGCAGGTTGTCCAATTTGTTGGAATAGAGTTGTTCATAGTATTTTTTAACAATCCTTTGTATTTCCACAGGGTCTGTTGTTATTTCTCCTCTTTCATTTCTGATTTTGTTTATTTGGGTCTTCTCTCTTTGCTTCTTGGTGAGCCTGGCTAGGGGTCCATCAATCTTGTTTATCCTTTCAAAGAACCAGCTCTTTGTTTTGTTGATCTTTTGAATTGTTTCTTTGGTCTCCAAGTTGTTTATCTCCGGCCTGCACTTCACTATTTCCTTCCTTCTGAGTACACTGGGCTTTTCTTGTTGCTCTCGTTCTAGCTCTTTCAGTTGTAGGTTTAGGTAATTTATTAACATTGTTTCCTGTTTTTTGCAGTAGGCTTGTAGGGCTATGAACTTCCCTCTCAAGACTGCTTTCACTGTGTCCCATAAATTTTGTATTGTTGTGTTGTCATTGTCATTTGTTGCCATGAAGTTTTTTATTTCTTCCTTGATCTATTTACCCAGTCGTTGTTTAATAGCATGCTGTTTAGTCTCCATGTGTTTGATTTCTTTCTATTGTTTTTATTATAGTTGATTTCCAGTTTTATGCCACTGTGGTCTGAGAAAATGCTTGATATGATTTCTATCTTCTTGAATTTGAAGAGACTTGACCCAACATATGATCTTGAATTTGACCCAACATATGATCTATCTTTGAAAATGACCCATATGCACTGGAGAAGAATGTATATTCTGTGGCTTTGGGGTGAAATGTTCTGAAGATGTCAATTAATTCCATCTGGTCTAGTGAGTCATTTAGGATTGATGTTTCTTTGCTGATTTTTTGTTTAGAGGATTTGTCCAATGGTGACAGTGGGGTATTAAAGTCTCCTACTATGATTGTATTGCTGTCAATCTCTCCCTTAATATCCTCCAAGAGTTTTTTTATGTATTTAGGTGCTCCTATATTGGGTGCATATATGTTTACCAGAGTTATTTCTTCTTGTTGGATTGTTCCCTTTAGTATTAGGAAGTGTCCTTCTTTATCTCTTGTTATGTCCTTCACTTTGAGATCTAATTTGTCAGATGTAAGTATTGCAACCCCAGCTTTTTTTTCATTTCCATTTGCCTGAAATACCATGTTCCATCCCTTCACCCCCAATCTGTGTGCATCTCTTTTCCTAAGGTGGGTTTCTTGAAGACTTTAAAGTAATTATTAAGAAAACCAATTTTGGAGGGAGGAGAAAATGGCGGCGGAGTAGACGGATGCGTCTGGAGCTTTGTCACTGGCCAGAGGGAGAGAGAGCGGCTGAGAGCCTAAGGGAACTTTGGGATAACATAAAACAAAACAACATCCGCATAATTGGGGTTCCAGAAAGAGTGGAAACTGAACAAGGATTAGAGAACATGTTTGAAGAAATAATGACAGAAAATTTCCCCAATATAGAAAAGAAAAAAACCCACACAAATCCAAGAAGCTCACAGAGTCCCAAGCAAAATGAACCCCAACAAACTGACACCAAGGCACATTATAATTAAGTTGGCAAACACCGATGACAAAGTAAGAATCAATGGGTGCCCAGCTGAAGGCTTCAGACCGCCGCAGACATCCACCTCCCATTGCAAGATGGCTCGGGCTCCGCGTTCGTGCTGGTGGCTCTGGCCGACAAAAGCCCCGTGGCAGTGGGGCTGCCTGGCGGGGAGAGCCCCTTCCAGCCAAGAGGAAATGAAGAAGAACCTAGAGGAGGTGCAGAATAAACAAGAAGAAATGAAAAATGACATCACTGCTATAAAGAACTCAATAGAATGTGATTTCTCCACATTCTCGCCAACACTTGTCCTTTGTTGATTTGTTGATGATAGCCATTCTGATAGGTGTGAGATGGTATCGCATTGTCGTTTTTATTTGCATCTCGGATAATTAGTGACTTTGAGCATGTTTTCATGTGTCTCTTGGCCTTCCTTCTGTCTTCTTTCAAAAAGATTCTATTTAGATCTGTTGCCCATTTTTTATTGGATCATTTATCTTCCTTTTATTAAGTTGTATAAGTTGCCTGTAGATTTTGGAGATTAAACTCTTATCAGTGATAACATTTGCAAATATGTTCTCCCGTGGGCTTTCTTGTTTTGTTGATGGTTTCCTTTGCTGGGCAAAAGCTTTTTATTTTGATGTAGTCCCATTTGTTTGTTTTCTCTTTAGCTTTCTTTGCCTTAGGAGCAGTATCAATGAAGTTTCTTCGGTATATGTCTGAGATTGTGCTGCCTGTGGATTCCTCTAGTATTTTAAGTCCTGTATCCATTTTGAGTTTATTTTTGTGTATGGTGTAAGTTGGTGGTCTAGTTTCATTTTTTGCATGTATCTGTTGAATTTTCCCAACACCATTTATTGAAGAGACTGTCTTGACTCCATTGTATGTTCATGCCTCCTTTGTAAAATATTAATTGAGCATAGTGGCTTGGGTCAATATCTGGATTCTCTATTCTATTCCATTGGCCTATATGTCTGTCCTTGTGCCAGTACCAGGCTGTTTTGAGAACAGTGGCTTTGTAATACAGATTGAAATCTGGTATTGAGATCCCACCTACTTTAGTCTTCTTTCTCAGGATTGCTGTGCCTATTCGAGGTCTTTTTTTATTCCAGATGAATTTTTGGAGATTTCTTTCTATGTCTGTGAAATATGCCGTTGGTATTTTAATGGAGAGTGCATTGAATCTATGGGTAGTATGGACATTTTAATGATGTTGATTCTCCCAATCCATAAACATGGTATGTTCTTCTATCTGTTTATGTCTTTCTCTATCTCTTTTTTCAGTGCCCTGTAGTTTTCCATGGATAGGCCTTTTACCTCCTTAGTTAAGTTTATTCCTAGCTATCTTAATTTTTTTTGGTGCGATGGTAAATGGGATTGCTTTTTTAGTCTCTCTTTCTGCAAGTTCACTGTTGGTGTATAGAAATGCCATAGATTTCTTGGCGTTAATTTTGTATCCTGCTACATTGCCAAATTCATTTATTAAATCTATTAGTTTTTTTACGGAGTCTTTTTTTTATGTACAATATCATGTCATCTGCAAATAAAGATGGCTTTACTTCTTCTTTTCCAATTTGGATGCCTTTTATTTCTTCTTCTTGTCTAATTGCAATGGCTAATACTTCCAGTACTATGTTGAACAGGAGTGGTGAAAGTGGGCATCCCTATCTTGTTTCTGTTCTTAGGGGAAATGGTTTTACTTTTTGCCTATTGAGTATGATGTTAGCTGTGGGTTTATCATATACTAGAGGCCTGGTGCACAAAATTCATGCATGGGGGGGTGTCCTTCAGCCCAGTCTGCTCCTTCTCAAATCTGGGACCCCTTGAGGGATGTCGGACTGCCCATTTAGGCCCAATCCTTTCTCACAATCCAGGACTACTGGCTCCCAACTGCTCACCTGCCTGCCTTCCTGATTGCCCCTAACCACTTCTGCCTGCCAGCCTGATCACTCCCTGACCACTCCCTGACAGCCTGATTAATGCCTAACTGCTCCCCTGACAGCCTGTTTACCTCTAATTGCCTACCCTGTGAGCCTGGTGACCCCTAACTGCCCTCCCCTGCAGGCTTGATCACCCCTAACTGCCCTCCCTTGCAGGCTTTGTCCCTGTCAACTGCCCTCCCCTGCTGGCCATCTTGTGGCGGCCATCTTATGTTCACATGGGGGCATGATCTTTAGACCACATGGGGGCAGTCATCTTGTGTGTTGGAGTGATGGTCAATCTGCATATGACTCTTTTATTAAATAGAATAGAGGCCTGATGCATAAGTTGGGGCCAGCTGGTTTGCCCTGAAGGGTGTCCTGGATCAGGGTGGGTGTTCCCTTGAGGCATGAGGTGGCCTGGGCAAGGGGCCTGTGGTGGTTTGCAGGCCAGCCACACCTCCCAGGGACCCAAGTGGAGGCCCTGGTATGTGGGATTTATTTATCTTCTACAATTGAAATGTTGTTGTCTTAAGTGGAGGTCTGCCAGCCAGGGTGTGCAGAAAGCTTGGCTTCCTCCATTGCGAGGGAAAACCCAAGCCTCCCTCCTGCTCTCTCTGTGGCAGTAGCCATCTTGATTGGGTTAATTTGCATACTTGCTCTGATTGGCTGGGGTGTGGCTTGTTGGTGTAGCAGAGGTACGGTAAATTTGCATATTACTCTTTTTTTTAATTAAATCTTTATTATTCAGATTACATTTGTTTCTCTTTTTTCCCCTCCATAGCACCCCTCCACCCAGCTCCCACCTCTCCCTCTGCCCTTAGCTCCCTCCCATTGATCTCATCCATAGGTGTATGATTTTTGTCCAGTCTCTCCCTGTACACCCCTCACCTCTTCCCCCCTGAGAATTATCAGTCCACTCCCTTTCTGTGCTCCTGATTCTATTATATTCACCAGTTTATTCTGTTGATCAAATTTTTAATTCACTTAATTTTTAGATTCACTTGTTGATAGATATGTATTTGTTGTTCATAATTTTTTGGCTTTTACCTTTTTCTTCTTCCTCTTCTAAAAGAGTACCTTTCAGCATTTCATATAATACTGGTTTGGAGTTGATGAACTCCTTTAGCTTTTTCTTATCTGTGAAGCTCTTTATCTGCCCTTCAATTCTGAATGTTAGCTTTGCTGGATAGAGTATTCTTGGTAGTAGGTTCTTGCTATTCATCACGTTGAATATTTCTTGCCACTCCCGTCTGGCCTGCATCATTTCTGTTGAGAAATCAGCCGACAGTCGTATGGGTGCTCCCTTGTAGGTAATAAACTGTTTTTCTCTTGCTGCTTTTAATATTCTCTCTTTCTCTTTTGCTCTTGGCATTTTAATTATGATGTGTCTTGGTGTATTCCTCTTTGGATTCCTTTTCTTTGGGGTTCTGTGTGCTTCCTGGACTTGTAAGTCTATTTCTTTTACCAGATGTGGGAAGTTTTCAGTCATTATTTCTTTAAACAGGTTTTCAGTATCTTGCTCTCTCTCTTCTTCTGGCACCCCCACAATTCTGATGTTGGTACGCTGAGAGCTGTCCCAGAGTCTCCTTACATTATCTTCACATTTTTGGATTCTTTTCTCTTCTTGCTTTTCCAGTTGAATGTTGTCTGCCTCTTTATATTTCAAATTTTTGACTTGATTCTTGCCTTTCTCTAGTCTGCTGTTAGGACTCTGTATAATATTTTTTATTTCAGTCAGTGTATGTTTAATTTCTATTTGGTCCTTTATCATCTTTAGTTGGACCTTTTCCATCTCTAGTTGGCTCTTTTGTATCGCTAGTTGGTCCTTTTTCATCTCCTCTTGGGTCTCACTAAATTTATCGAATTTTTCTAGCATATTCTTGAAAAACCTTACAAGCGTGGTTTTGAACTCTATATCCAGTCGTTTTTTTTTTCTCCATTTCTTTTGTTTGTGATCCCTTCCCTTGTTTCAGCATTTTCACTATGCCAGGGAAACTTCTGTGTTGGATTCAGCCTTATGATACCAGATGCAAAACCGAAGAAGTCTCTATTGAGCTTGGGAGGGGCGGAGTCTCAGGGCTTAAGGGACCGCCTTGCCTTCCAGTTGGCCCCGCCCTCCACGGCCCCTGAGTCTCACGTGACTGGGTAATGGCTGGAGCGGTCCTTGTGTGCCCGTGCACCCACAGTGCCTCCAACCGCTGCCTTTCCAGCTCCCGTGAGCACTAGGACCACACAAGTCTAGGTCCCCAGGGTTTCGCCCGAAACAGGGGCCCAGTGGACTCAGACGTGGCACAGTTCGGAGGGTCTGTCTCCCGCCCTCTCTCGAAAGCCAGCGGCACAATCAGCAATCTGTCCTTTGCGCAGCACCGTGCGCGTGCGAGACCGGACCTGATCTTCTGCGACTCCCCTAAATTTCCGTGCACTTCTCCCTTTTCACAGTCCATACTCCCCCCGTATGAGTTTCGCTGGATCTGGGGTTTAGTGTCGTAAAATAAGGGGTTCAATGCCGTTGGGAGTCTCGGTTTCCCTCCCGCCAGAGAAAGCCAGCCAGGTACTCCGGCACCCGCTTTCTCTCCATGCGCGTCTCCGTACCTCGGCTTTTTGCAGCTCCTCTGGGTCTCCGTGAGCCCCTCTCTTTCCTTCTAGCTGTAGAACTTACACTCCGCCAGCTTTCCTGTGGTTCTGGATGATGTCCGTTCTGTCTTTTAGTTGTAGTTTTGAAATTGTTGTGCGAGGCAGCAGTGTAGGTGTTTACCTATGCCGCCATCTTGGATTCCAGCTGAATTTTCTCTTTGTTATAGCTAAACTTTCTAGTTTTTAGCAGTCCATCGCCTTAACCACTCAGCCACCTCATCCCTAAACTTTCTAGTGTTTAATCCATTAGATGTTTTTATTCTGAGCTAATCATTCTTCCACATTCCTTAAGTTGTTTAACTCTAATTGGACACTATGTAATAAGGTTCTGAGAAAGTTCTGATGGGAAAATTACTCAATTCCATTAGAGGAAACAGGAGAGAAAGATGGAAGAATTATGGTGATGGCCTTCAAACAGCTGAAGAAGAGTCATGTTAAAGAAGGAATAGATATATTATCTGTAATTCCAGGGGACATCAATTGGTGAAGATACTTGGAGAAGAGTTTGACTGGCTTCTCGGGGTCGTAGCCTACTACGATGAAGTAATCGGCCAACCGCGCCATGGCCGCCGCCGCCGCCGCCCACCGGGCCGGGAGGGCTCAGCATTTTCCCTGCAGCAGCAGTGGCGGCAGCGGCGACACTTCAGCCATGTTTGACAACCGAGGCGCGCTCTGCGCCTGCGCCGCTCCCGCGCCGCTCCTCCCCCTCCCCCAGCCGCCGGCCGCAGGGCCGCCCGGGAGCCCGCCCCCACCCTCCCCGGCCGCCGCCGGCTCCCTCGGGTGTGGGGAGTGGTCAGCCCCAGGTATTCCCGCCACGTGCGGCCACCTCCGCAGCTCGAGGTGGCTCACTTTTGAGAACTTGGCTGCTCCTTTAGCGGCTCATCTCCACCTCCCCCTCCTCTATTTTTCCTAAAGCAGCGTGTCCTTCCTTCCCCGCCTTCTCTTAACTCTTTCTGGATTTGGGAAGAAGAGACAGGGATGGTTAAGGGGTCCCGTGGAAACTTTGCTGCTTCCCCTTCCCCCCCCCCACCTCCACCCCCAAGATGAGATTCTCCCGCCCTCAGCTGGAAGCGTGGAATTTGCACCGCCAGGGCTTTTGCTGCACGTTTCCTGTTTTTCTGCATATTACTCTTTTATTAGATAGGATAGCTTTTATTATTTTGAGGTATGATCCTTCTATTCCCACCTCATCGAAAGTTTTTATCAAGAAAGTGTGTTGGATTTTGTCAAATGCTTTTTCTGAATCAATTGATATGACTATGTGATTTTTATCTCTCAATTTGTTTATGTGATGTATCACATTTATTGATTTGTGGATATTGTACCATCCTTGCATTCCTGGGATAAATCCTACTTGGTCATGGTGTATGGTCTTTCTGATTAACACTTATTTTTAAACTCTTCATGGAGATGTAGTATCTTCCTTCTAAGGCTTTATTCTTTTGGGGTTCTATTGAATATCTCAGATGTGCAACAAGTTCTCTGCATTTTGACTGTTGCTTGAAGCCCTTTTTGAATTCTTGGGATTGATCTGCCTGTGCAAGATTGACTTTTGCCCAGCCTCTTGGAATTTTGCCTGGTGCAAAGGAAAATATAGTTCTGCACTCAGAAAAAAAAAATGTGACTTGTTTTCAGATTCTGGAGGGCTTTTCTGTGTAATTCAAACTCGCCCCATGTCCTATACCGAAAATTCCAGCTGCTTTTGCTTTCCTAATTCTAAGGTCTGTGATTTCAATTCAGCAGGTCTTCATGCTTCATTTGGGTTTACTGACCTTGTGCCATAATCTAGAAAGTTGAGAAATGTGTAGGACATACCAAGCCAGGAAGCTGAAACATGCGTAGGGATCACCTGGGGTGTTGTTCACTATCGGAAGAGCATTGTTTCAATATAATTTGTCCAATTGTATAACTGTTTTGTTCAGAAGGAAAATTTGTCATCATGAAAATTTGTCATATTGATTGGATTTGTATATTGGTTATTTGGATATTCCCAGTTTTGAAGAGTATCTGTTTAATTCTTTGACCTATTTTCTATTTAATTATCTCTTTGTTAATCTGTAGGACTTCTTACATATTCTGAAGACAAATCCTTTGATGGATGCATGCATTGCAAAAATCATCTACTCACTGATTTGTCTTTGCATTATTTTAATGCGGTCTTTTATAAATGGAATTTATAATTTTTAGGATATTCTGTTTTATAATCTTTTCCATTTGTGCATAACCTTTCTGTGTTCTATTCTAAAATGTTTCTGCTTGCTCCAAAGTCATAATGATATTTTCCTACACTTTTTTTCCTCAATGTGTTAGTTTTCCCTTTGCATAGTGAGATTGACAGTTTATCTAGAATTGATTTCTGTGTATAAGATAGGTTTCAGTATTCATTTTTCCATTGTGTTGTTTAATTGGCAGTATAATTTAGTGAAGTAACTGATCTTTCCCCCAGCATTGCCGAGGTACCTTTGTCACTTATTTGGAAGCATCTGTTTCTAGATGCTTTGTTTCACTTGTCTACTTGCCTGCCCTTGTCTCTCTACCACACCGTTGTAACTACCATAATTTATAATAACATTTACTATTTGGGAATGTTAATCCTTGAAATTCACGCATCTTTTTCCAGAGTACCTAACTTTTGACTGGCCCTTTGCAATTTCATATTGACTTTAGACCAAGCTTGGATATTTTCAGAAATGAAAAATCTGCTAGAACTTTGATTGGAATTATGTTGAATGTATTTGGAGGAATTACCATCTTAACAATTTTCAATCATCAACATGCTATGTCCATCCATTTATCTTTCATTTCTATATATAATGTTTCGTAGTCTTAATTTGCTATACTTTATTATAAGTCAGATCATAGCATTTTCTAATTTTGAATACAATGTCTTTTTTGAACTATGAGTTATTTGAAACATGTTATTTAATTTACAAATATTTGGACAATTTTTAGTTACCATTTATTTCTAGTTTTATTTGCCTGTGATCAGAGAATGTATTCTGGATTCATTTCTATGAAATTCAATGAAATTTGCTTTTAGGCTCAATATATGGTCTCTCTTGGTAAACGTCTGATGTCTACTTGGAACAATGTACCTGAAAAGGCTGCTTAGTGTAGTATAGCACTATGCATGGCATCTAACTCAAGTTGGTTAATCGCGTTGTCCAGATCTCCTACATTTTTAACTTTTTGTTTATTTGTTTTCTTACTTTGTCAATTACAGAAAGGGCTATATTAAAATTCTAACTATAATTTGGGTTTGTCAAGTTTGGTTAATTTTTGCTTCATGTAATTTGAATATATATTATTGTTTTTATGTATTTGTGTTCAATAGGTAAAGGAAGTGACTTGTATTTTGCTTTCCAACATATTAATCAAGTACTTTTTATTATTATACATTTTTTCTTTTAGTAATGTGGTAGATCGCAAAGATATCCAGCATCCTTTACTTATGTCTGTGTCCATGCCCTTTACAATGTGGATTGGAAGTTCCTTTCATCAATTGTATTTTGATAAAACATTATGAGGGGCATGCATATTTAAGATTAAGATATCCTTTTGGATTGGCCCTTTTAGTTATATGTGATATTTATAACTTTTATCTCTTGTAATACATCGTAAAAGAAAGTCTACTTGGCCTGGCATTATTATAGCCACAGCAGCTTTCTGTTGGATATTATGTGTGGTCCATCTTTTATCTCCTTTTACTTCCAATCCAGAGTCAATTCTCCTCTAATTCAACATATGCATTTCTAAAAATTACAATACTATGAAAACCTCACAATAAAAACCACAAAGCATAAGGGAGATATGAGACCAAGGGTGCAACACTCAGAAACTTCATCAGCAACACATTAAAAACACACATGATAGGACTTAGCAAAAATGCTAGCATAGATTCTACCTCTGGCATGATGACATAAGAAGCTATATGGAGCCGAGACTGGTTTGGCTCAGTGGATAGAGTGTTGGCTTGCGGACTGAAAGGTCCCAGGTTTGATTCCGGTTGGGGGCATGTACCTTGCTTGTGGGCACATCTCCACTATGGGGCGTGCAGGAGGTGGCTGATTGATGTCTCTCTCTCATCAATGTTTCTGACTTTCTATCACTCTCCCTTCCTCTCTGTAAAAAATCAATAAAATATATTTTTAAAAAAAGAAGAAGAAGAAGCTATATGGAAAGTGGTGAAAAATTATTTTAGAACAACCATTTAAAGTCTCTGGAAATGATCCTATGGGCACACAGAAAATGAAGAAACATTTATTTAGAAAAACCTACTTAAACCCAGTAAGAACAGCAAGAGTCTGTGGCAACTGACCCAAAACCTGCTGCCTCACTGACCTACTTGAGCTCAATGATAGAAACTCTACTACAGACAGGTGCAGCCAAGAACACAGGCATCCTTACCCACAACCCTCAACTAGAGGCCTATGGAATCTTCCCAAGAGAGGCAGGGCATCAGCATTTCTTATTCTGACCCTTGCTACCCAGTCTGGGTAAGTGTGGCCACGAGATGGGCCTCCTGTCTTCTGTCAGCCCCCCTCATGAGGCAGAGGCTCTCCCTTGGATGCGGTGCACTGAGCATACAGGGGCCTTAGTGATGCTCACGCCAGCCAGTTTGTAAAGCAGAGAGAGATGCAAGCAAGAAGAACAGAGATTGCAGCTTCCCTTCTTTTCTTATGAAGCACCAAGACCATAAAGCAGGTGAGTCTCCCCGAGAGAAGCATGTCACTGCTCTTTCTCTCAGCTCAGAGATTTTACCCAGTGGGAGAGCTCGGCTACTTTGAAGCTCTTCCAAAAAAAACTGAGTTTGTTTTCAACAGAAAGTTAAGAATGTTCAACCCTAAAGGTATGCTGAAAAACAATGGGTGGTGTGGTGAAAAATAATATAAAGGGGGTAGATTTATTAGAAATGTAAGCTAAACCATAGCTTACTGGAGAGAACCAGGAAATGAAACAGTTAAGAGGCCTCAAGCAGCCAGAACAAATCTTTTTTTTTTATTAATTTTTATTAATTTTTTATACATATCTCCCCATTGCCCCCCTCCCTCCCAGGCGTACCCCGACTCCCCAGTGTCTGTGATCATTGGTTATGTTTATAAGCATGCATACAAGTCCTTTGATTGATCACTTATTTACCTCACCTAACTTTAATCTTTCTGCTATAATTTCACAGTCTGTTTGATGCTTTATGATTTTTGTCCTCCTGAGAATTATCAGTCTACTCCCTTTCTGTGCTCCTGATTCTATTATATTCACCAGTTTATTCTGTTGATCAGATTTTTAATTCACTTAATTTTTAGATTCACTTGTTGACAGATGTGTATTTGTTGTTCATAATTTTTTGTCTTTTACCTTTTTCTTCTTCCTCTTCTAAAAGGGTACCTTTCAGCATTTCATATAATACTGGTTTGGAGTTGATGAACTCCTTTAGCTTTTTCTTCTCTGTGAAGGTCTTTATCTGCCCTTCAATTCTGAATGATAGCTTTGCTGGATAGATTATTCTTGGTTGTAGGTTCTTGTTGTTCATCACGTTGAATATTTCTTGCCACTCCCGTCTGGCCTGCATCGTTTCTGTTGAGAAATCAGCTGACAGTCGTATGGGTGCTCCCTTGTAGGTAATAAACTGTTTTTCTCTTGCTGCTTTTAATATTCTCTCTTTCTCTTTTGCTCTTGGCATTTTAATTATGATGTGTCTTGGTGTAGTCCTCTTTGGGTTCCTTTTCTTTGGGGTTCTGTGTGCTTCCTGGACTTGTAAGTCTATTTCTTTTACCAGATGTGGGAAGTTTTCAGTCATTATTTCTTTAAACAGGTTTTCAGTATCTTGCTCTCTCTCTTCTTCTGGCACCCCCACAATTCTGATGTTGGTACGCTTGAAGCTGTCCCAGAGTCTCCTTACATTATCTTCACATTTTTGGATTCTTTTCTCTTCTTGCTTTTCCAGTTGAATGTTTTCTGCTTCTTTATATTTCAAATTTTTGACTTCATCCTTGCCTTTCTCTAGTCTGCTGTTAGTACTCTGCATAATAGTTTTTATTTCAGTCAGTGTATTTATCATCTCCTCTTGGGTCTCACTAAATTTATCCATCTTTTCTAGCATATTCTTGAAAAACCTTATAAGCGTGGTTTTGAACTCTATATCCAGTCGTTTTTTTTCCTCCATTTCTTTTGCTTGTAATCCCTTCCCTTGTCTCGGCATTTTCACTGTGCCGGGGAAACTTCTGTGCTGGATTCAGCGGAAGAAGCCTCTGCTGAGCTTGGGAGGGGTGGAGTCTCAGGGCTTAAGGGACCGCCTTGCCTTCCAGTCGGCCCCGCCCTCCACGGCCCCTGAGTCTCACATGACTGGGTAATGGCTGGAGCGGTCCTTGTGAGCACGCGCCGGCAGTGCCTCTAACCGCTGCCTTTCCTGCTCCCCTGCGAACCAGGACCACAAGAGTCTAGGTCCCCAGGGTTTCGCCCGAAACAGGGGCCCAGTGGACTCAGAAGTGGCGCAGTTGGGAGGGTATGTCTCCCGCCCACTGGCGAAAGCCAGCGGCACAATCAGCAATCCGTCCTCCGCGTGGTGCCATGCGCAACCAGACCTCCGATCCTTTGCAACTCCCCTAAATTTCCGTGCACTTCTCCCTTTTCACAGTCCAAACTCCCCCCGTATGAGTTTCGGCTGGATCTGGGGTTTAGTGTCGTAAGATAAGGGGTTCAATGCCGTTGGGAGTCTCCGTTTCCCTCCCGCCAGAGAAAGCCAGCCAGGTACTCCGGCACCCGCTCTCTCAGCGCGCGTCTCCGTACCTCAGCTTTTTGCAGCTCCTCTGGGCCTCTGTGAGCCCCTCTCTTTCCCTCTAGTTGTAGAACTTCCACTCCGCCAGCTTTCCTGTGGTTCTGGATGATGTCCGTTCTGTCTTTTAGTTGTAGTTTTGAAATTGTTGTGCGAGGCAGCAGTATAGGTGTTTACCTATGCCGCCATCTTGGATTTCCTCCAGAACAAATCTTAAACACTGACTTCAAAAATCATCCCTGTAAAGGAGCCCAAATGTAATGTAATCAATTGAAGCAGCACTTTAAGCTCCAGGGCAGTGTTCGAAACAGTCGAGCAATCAGTCAACAATTAATGAAGTCTAACTAACATCTGGTTTGGGCAGGAAAAGAGACAATAAAAGAAGCCAGCATCACTGTTATCCCAGGGTGACTGTGCAGGCTCAAGGCTGTGCCTCTCAGGAGCAACACAGGCTTCACTCTGCTGGGACAAATTGATGTCCCTAGTGAATCATTAAGCAGATAAACAACAAACAACAAAGTCCTAGGAAAGAAGGTCGGTGGAGACCTGAACCTAAAGTTGCTACCATATGTTACCTAAAATGCCTAGTTTCCAACAACAACAACAACAACAAAAATCACAGCATAAAAAGAAGAAAAACAAACTAACAAAAAAAAAAAAAACAGGAAAGCCTGACCTGTACATGGAGAAAAAAATCAGGCAACAGAGACTTCCTGTGAACAAAACCAGGTGTCTTGATTTAACAAAGACTTCAAAAACAGTCAGATTATCTTCAAAGAACTAAACTAAATCATGTTTAAAGTGAAGAAGGTATAATGATAAGGTCTAATGAAATAGAGAATATCATTAAGAGGTATAAATGATTAAAAAGAATAAAACAAAAGAGGTATAAATGATTAAAAAGAATAAAACGAAAGTTCTAGAGCAGAAAAGTATAATAACTAAAATTAAAAATTCACTATAGTAGGCTTAACAGTAATATTTGAACTAGCTGAAGAAAGAATTAGTAAACTTGAAGATAGACCAATAAAGATGATATAATCTGAAGAACAAAAAGAAAAAAAGAATAAAGGAAAATAAACAGAGTTAAGAGGATTGTGGTATACCATTAAGTGCACCAACGTATGTGTAATAAGAGTGCCAGAAGGATAGGAGACAATGAAAACAGAACAAAAATATATTTGAAGAAACAATGGCTAAAATTTCCCCAAATTTGAAAAACAAAACAAAACAAAAAATACTTTAATCTACACATTTGAGAAACTGGATAAACTACAAGTAGTAAAAACACAAAAAGGTTCACAGCAGACACATACTAGTAAAAATGCTGAAAGAGAAAGACAAAAAAAAAATCTTTAAAGCAACTAGAGAAAAATTAACCATCACCAGCAAATTAATAGCTGACTTCTTAGCAAAAACAATGAATGCCAGAAAGCACTTGATGACATAGTCAATGTATTCAAAGAAAAATATTGTCAATCAAGAATTCTATCTATCTATCTATCTATCTATCGATATAGATATAGATATAGATATAGATATAGATATAGATATAGATAAAAGGCTAAGCAACTGTTAATGACCGGATGATCAGTCGATATCTATGATGCACACTGACCACAAGGGGGCATACGTTCAATGCAGGAGCTGTCCTCCGGTGGTCAGTGCGCTCCCACAGCCAACCTCCTGTGACCGGCCAACCTGCTATGATCCTTCCCCCCAGCCGGCCCCAACAGGCCCTAACTGGGACTGGGCAAGATGGCCTCAATCAGCCCTGATCACTGGCCAGGCCAAGGGACCCCACCTGTGCATGAATTCGTGCACCGGTCCTCTAGTCTATATATATAAATGCCTAAGCAACTGAAAGATCAAATGACTAGTCACTATGATGTGCACTGACCACCAGAGAGAAGATGCTCAATGCAGGAGCTGCCCTTGGTGGTCAGTGCACTCCTACAACCAACCTCTCCTAGTCCCTCTCCCTGGCTGGCCTGATCAGCCCCAATAGGGCTGGTTGGACAACCTCCCACAGTCCCTGCTTCCCCAGCTGGCTGGCCCCGATGACCCCCATCAGAATCTTCTGCAGCCTCTCCCCCCAGCAACCAATTTCCTGAAGCCCCTCTCCCCCAGCCAACCTCCCTGGGCCCCCATTGGTCTGGATAACCAGCCAGGCCAAGGGATCCTACCCATGCACAAATTCGTGCACTGGGCCTCTAGTATCTAATAAAACTTTGTTTTAAAAATGAAGGCATAAGAGACTTCCACAAAACTGAAATGATTGGTTGTTAGAAATCCACCTTACAAAACATACTAAAGGAAGTTCTTCAAGCTGGACGGAAGTGATTCTAGACAGTATTCAATTCTACATGAAAAAAAACAAAGAACACCAGTAAAGGTAACTATAAAAGACAGTATAAATGCATATTGCTTTTCCTCTCTACTTCTAATAGGCATAAAATACAATGGTATTAAACAATATGTATATATATATAATTGTGTAGTTGGGCTTTTAACATAGAAACACAATATAATAATAGCACAAAAGAAGAGAGTGGGCTAAGGAAATGACTCCAAATGGTAACTTGAAGCCACAGGAACCAATAAAGTGAACCAGAAATGGTAAATAAGAAGACTAATATGGCCAAGACCGGTTTGGTTCAGTGGATAGAGCATCGGCTTACGGACTGAAAGGTCCCGGGTTCGATTCCGGTCGGGGGCATGTACCTTGCTTGCGGCACATCTCCACTGTGGGGCGTGCAGGAGGTGGCTGATCAATGTCTCTCTCTCTCATCAATGTTTCTGACTTTCTATCTCTCTCCCTTCCTCTCTGTAAAAAATCAATAAAATATATTTTTTTAAAAAAAAGAAGACTAATATGACAGAAGTTATAATTATATATTTGTTCTTCTTTCTTCTCTAGGCTTCCTGAGAAGACATATGATTATCTAAGTTATAACATACAATATGTATAAAATATGTATAAAAATGTGTATGTATAAAATAATACCATAAAAAGAGGAAAATAAAATAGAGCTATACAGTAGTAAAGTTTCTATATTTACTGGAATTAAATTAGTATATATATATGAATCTATTCTGACTGGTTCAGCCCAAGAACAGTCATTAAGGGAATAACAAAAAAAAGTTCAAAAATAATTTTAAAAAATTAAATTGTTACAAAAGAAAATACCCACCAATTGCAAAAGAAAATAAAGCAACAACAGAAGAACAAAAAGATATGAGATAGTCCTAACTGGTTTGGCTCAGTGGATAGAGCGTCACCCTGCGGACTGAAGGGTCTGAGGTTTAATTCAAGTCAAGGGCATGTATCTTGGTTGCAGACATATCCCCAGTGGGGAGTATGCAGGAGACATACTCAATGTTTCTTTCTCATCGATGTTTCTAACTCTCTATCCCTTTCCCTTCCTCTCTGTAAAAATAAATAAAATATATATTTTTTAAAAAGATATGAGATATATAAGACAGCAGACATAAATCCATCTATATCAATATTATTACCAATTTTGAATGGATTAAATAATGCAATCAAAAGGTAGACATTGTCAAATTTTATAAAAACAGGATCTAGCTATATGTTGTCACAGATATTTTATTCAAAGATACAAAGAGATTGAAATAAAATGATGGAAAAAATGTAGCATGCAAATAGCAATCACAGGAAAGCTGGAGTGGCTACACTATTATAAAAAAAATAGACTTTAAAATAAATTATGTGCATGGCCATGGTGGTCCAATGGTTGAGTGTCGACCTATGAACCAAGAGGTCAAAGTTTGATTCCCAGTCAAGGCACATGCCTGGGTAGTGGACTTGATCCCGGATGTGCAGGAGGCAGCCAATCAATGATGCTCTCTCATCACTGATGTTTCCTTTCTTTCTTTCTTTCTTTTTTTTTTATAAACCCTTGTGTTGAGAGCTGACTTTCAATAGATCCGCAGCTATGTACGAAATCCAACCCAGAAGTAGGTTGTCTACAAATGGTTTAGCACCAGGTTCCCCACAAACGTGCCTTGAGGGGGTGGCTCCCTTTCCTGCCGCACCCTGTTTCCCAGGACAAAAGGCTCTCCACACCAGACCCCTAGCCCATCAGCAGGGACAGCGGGGAATGGCCATCCTAGGCCAACCAAGGAACCAAGGCTCCATCCAAAATGCTGCCATATAGTTCCACCTGGGCGGGATTCTGACTTAGAGACAGTCAGTCACAATCCCACCAATGGTAGCTTTGCCCCATTGGCTTCTCAGCCTAGCACATACACCAAATGTCTGAACCTGTGATCATTGATGTTTTTATCTCTCTACCTCTCCCTTCCTCTCTAAAATAAACAAAAAGTATATTTTAAAAAATGATGTTACCAGAGATAAAGTGGACCACTTTATAATGATAAAAGGACCAATCTAGGAAGCTATAACAATTATAGACATATATGTACCTAATAACAGAGCATTAAAATACATAAATCAAAGACATATAGCAATAAAGAAAGAAATAGACCATTAACCACAAAGTTGGAGACTTTAATACTCTGCTTTCCACAACAGATGAAATCATTAGGCACAAGATTAACAAGGAAATAGAAAACCTGAACAACACTATAAACCAACCAGACCCATAGAACCTATAGAATACTCCACCCAACAACAGCAAAAACATACATATTTCTCAAGTGCACATGTAACATTCTCTAGAAGAGATCATATGCTAGGACATAAAACAAATAAAACCTCTATAAATTTAAAAGGATTGAAAGTATATAAAATATTTTTTCTGACAACAATAAAAAGAAATTAAAAATCAATTACAGAAACTTGGAAAATTCACAAAAGTGTAGAAATTAAAAAGCATGTTCCTAAATATCCAAGGGATCAAAAAAGAAATAAAAAAGGAAATTAGAAAATACTTTGAGATTAATGAAAATGAAAGTACAACATGCCCAAACTCATTGGTGGCAGCTAAGACAGTGAGTAGGAAAATGTGTAGCTGTATAGGCCTATATTAGCTGTATAGGCCTATACCAAGATGACAGCATAGGTAAACACTGGTGCTCACTGCCTCCCACAATCACAACAAAATTACAACTAAAATACAAAACAACCATCATTCAGGACCACCTCAAAGCTGGCTGAATGGAAATCCTACACCTAGAGAAGTAAAATGCACATCGAGAGTGGTAGGAGGGGCAGAGGCATGGAATGGGCTAGTCTGACACCAATATGTGCCCTTTTTAAATCAGCTTTTCCATATAGTATCTCTGCTGCAGAGGCCCTTCTATGAGGAGCAAGGGGTCCCAGCTCCACACCAGGTCCCCAAACTAGGATTCCAGAGCTGGGAAGAGAAGTCCTCATAACTTCAGGCTGTAAAAACCAGCGGGGACTGTGGCTGAGTGACGTGGAGGCACCTGGAGACCCAGCAGTTCCTCTTAAAGCACAAGAGCACGAACTTACATGGTCCTGCTTCCTCTGAGCTCCAGTACCAGGAGACAGCTTTGGGGGATCCAGGGACATATGGGAAAGAATTGGATTGTCTGGCATTGCAGCAAGAATGCTGGGCAGCTTTCTCCCAATTGGGCGTCCTTACAGGGGTCACTGTTTCTGTGCTGGGATCTCCCCATTGCATAATTGATTAGCAGTCATAGCTGAGTTTCCATTAGCCTGGCTCACACTGTTCACACCACCCTAGTGGTTCCGTGAGACTCCATCCCATCCAATTTGCAGCCTTACCCAAGCTGTTAGCAGCAGCTTTTCCATATGAATGGCCTGTACTGGCTCAAGCTTCAGATTTTGCTAAAATCTCTCAATCAAGCAGCAGCTGGCATCAGTATACTCCAAACCTATTAATAAAAAGGCCCAAGACCCAGCACTAGAACCAGCCTGCCTTGCTTCACAGCTGGGCCTCGCCTGGGCACTTCATAAGCCCAATACAAATAGCACCCATCTGCAAAGCTCTCTTTTGCTCCTGCCAGGTGGCCCCAAACTATGGCTGACTTTGTACCTCCCTGGGAGCCCCAGAACCAGTGCACCCAGTGGACAGCTTCAGATCATACCAGATTACAACTCTATACATCCACAAGTGACACATTCATGGGGAAGACTCAGTGAGCACCAAAGCCCCACTGAAGCAAGTCCTGCCCGACAGGGGTATCTCCTGCACAGCAGCTCTTCCACTGTAGTTGCAGCTGGTCCTCACAGCCAACTGGCCTGGAGGTCAATTCCTCCCAGTGATACCAATAGCAATGAAGGCTCAACTACAACAAGACTGTGCACACAGCCCACACAGGGGTGCATCTAGAGTACCTAGCTCAGGTGACTGGGGAAGCTGAGCCACTGAGCCCTACATTTCACCTACTATACAAGGCCACTCTACCAATTCCAGGAGACACAGTAGCTCTACTTAATACAGAGAAACACCAAAATGCAGAGAAAAAGAAACATCACAAAGGAAAAAAATAGAAGCAAGCAAACTATTAGATACAGAGTTCTATACTTGATTATAAGGTTACTCAAGGATCTTCATGAAGGCTTCAAGGAGCTTAGTGAGACTTTCAAGGATCTTAGTGAGAATTTCAAAGACATGAAAAAGGGACCAATTATAAATGAAGCATACACTGACTGAAATAAAAAATAATTTACAGAGATTCAACAGTAGAGTAGAGGATTCTGAAATCAAATCAATGATTTGGAATATGAGGAAGCAAAAAACATCCCATCAGAAGAGCAAAAAGAAAAAAGAATCCAATATAATCTTGGAAGTTCCATGATTACCGACTCCAAGATCAAAGTATTATAGGCTTTTCAGCTGTTAGTTCCACGAACTCAGATGCTCTCTGTTGGAAACCTGTGAGTGTGTGCTTACATGTGTGCTTCCACTGAAGTAGGTCAAGGTCCCCTTTTCTTAGCATGTGGAGTGTTTGTGCAGGCTCACTCAAATTTTTCTGTATAAATCAGGTGATTAGGTTTTCTGTTGGAATGGAGGGTCTGCAATGCTTTCTTCCTGTCAAAAGCTTCCCTCTAAGGCAGTGTTCTGCTGGTTAGCTCAGTTCCCAGGTGTACCTTGGATTTTTTTAAAGTAAAAGTAAGAATCAGGCCAAAACCAGTTTGGCTCAGTGGATAGTCGGCCTGCAGACTGAAAGATACCAGGTTCGATTCTGGTCAAGGGCATGTACCTTAGTTGCAGGCACATCCCCATTGGAGGTTGTGCAGGAGGCAGCTGATGGATGTTTCTCTCTCATCGATGTTTTTGACTATCTCTCTCCCTCTGTGTAAAAAAATCAATAAAATACATTTTTTTTTAAAAAGAATCTGTACTGATTTCATGCGGCTGTTCTGGTTTTAAAGTATGAGCTATATATATGCTGTGTGTTTTCTGTACTGATGTGGTCCTTATTAAATACTTTTGTATCGTAAGTAAAATTTGAGGTGTTTTTCAAGAACAACAACAAAAAAAAAGCATAAAAAAATATGAAGATAGTATAAGGACCAACTTCAAATATACCAACATTCAAATTATGGAGATGCCAGAGGAGAAGAGAGAAATTGAAAACCTATTTGAAGAAATAATGACAGAAAACTTTCCCTACCTGGTGAAAGAAATGACTTACAGGTTCAGGAAGCACAGAGTCCCAAACAAGAGGAATCCAAAGTGGCCCACATCAAGACACATCACAATTAAAATGCCAAGAGTCAAAGAGAGAACCTTAAAAGCAAGAAGAGAAAAGCTGTTAATTACCTAAAAAGAAGTGTCCATATGACTGTCAGCTGATTTCTCAACAAAAACTTTGCAGGCCAGAAGGGAATGGCAAAAAAATTTAAAGTGATGAGTAGCAAAAATCTACAACTAAGATTACTCTACCCAGCGAAGCTATCTGTTAGAATTGAACATCAGATAAAGAGCTTCACAGACAAGAAAAAGCTAAAAAAAAGTTCATCACCACCAAACCAGTATTACACAAAATGTTGAAGGGTATTCTTTTTTTTTTTGTTTTCTTTTTTTTTTTTAAATTGATTTCAGAGAGGAAGGAAGAGGGAGAGAAAGACAGAAACATCCATGATGAGAATCATGGATCGGCTGTCTTCTGCAAGTCCCCCACTGGGGATCAAGCCCACAAACTGGGCAGGGGCCCTTGACCAGAATCAAACTTGGGGCCCTTAAGTTTGCAGGCCAGTGCTCTATCCACTGAGCCAAATGGGCTAGGGCTAAAGGGTATTGAAGAAGAAAAAGAAGAAGAAGAGGAAGAAGAGGAAGAAGAGGAAGAAGAGGAAGAAGAGGAAGAAGAAGAAGGAGAAGGAGAAGGAGAAGGAGAAGGAGAAGGAGAAGGAGGAGAAGGAGAAGGAGAAGGAGAAGGAGAAGAAGAAGAAGAAGAAGAAGAAGAAGAAGAAGAAGAAGAAGAAGAAGAAGAAAGAGGAGGAGGGGGAGGAGGAGGAGGAGGAGGAGGAGGAGGAAGCAGAGGAGGAGGAGGAGAAAAGGATAAAAAATATGAACAATGAACTGACAATAAATACATATCTATCAACAGTTGATTCTAAAAATAAATAAACTAAAAATCTAATGAACAAAATAAACTAGTGAGTAAAATAGAATCAGAGGTATAGAAACATGGAACAGACTGATGAACCTCAAACTGACAAATCTCAATAGGGTAGAGAAGTGCTGAGGTGGGGCAGGGTGGGAACCAGATGAAGGAAGGCAATGGGGGAAAAGAGGAGACATCTGTAATATTGTCAACAATAAAGATTTTAAAAAGAAGAAGAAAAGAAAGGGAAAAATCTTGTTAGAAACAAATGAAAATGAACACACAGCAACACAAAATCTCTGGGACACAGTAAAAGCAGTCCTGAGAGGGAAGTTCATGGCATATAGGCCTACCTCAAAACACAAGAAAAAAAAACAAAAAAATTATTTAATCTTACCACTTAAAGAACTAAAAAAAAGAACAACAAGAAAAGCTCAGAGTAAATAGAAGGAAGGCAATAATAATAAAAAAGGAAATAATAAAATAGAGCAGAAATAAATTACAGAGAGACTAAAAAAAAAATACCAAAAAAACAAATAAATGAAAACAAGAGCTGGTTCTTTGAAAGAATAAACAAGATTGATGAACCATTAGCCAGACTCTTCAAGAAACAAAGAGAGAGGACCCAAATAAATAAAATCAGAAACTAAAGCAGAGAAGTATCAACTGACCCAACAGAAATACTAAAGATTGTAAGAAAATACTATGAGCAACTACAGTATATGCCAACAAGCTGGATAAGGTGGGTGAAATGGACAAATTCTTAGAAAAATAAAATCTTCCAAAACTGAATCAGGAAGAATAAAAAAACCTGAATAGGCCAACAACAACTGATTAAATAGAAGCAGTACTAAAAAAAAAAAACAAAAAAACAAAAAAACTCCCAGCAAACTAAAGGGAAATTTCACCAAACATTCAAAGAACTAATACCTAAACTTCTCAAATTCCCAAAATTCCAAAAGAAAGGAACACTTACAAGTTCTTTTATGAGGCCAGATAAAGACACAACAAAGAAAGAGAATTACAGGCCAATATCCCTGATGAACATAATGCTAAAATCCTCAACAAAATTTTAGCAAATCGGATCCAGCAATATATTAAAAAGATCATACACCATGACCAAGTGGGATTTATTCCAAGGATGCAAGGTTGGAACAATATTTGCAATAAATGTGATACATCACATAAACAAAGTGAAAGACAAAAATCACATGGTCACATCAATAGATACAAAAAACGCAGCTGACAAAATTCAAGACTCATTTTTGATAAAAACTCTCAACAAAGTATGAATAGAAGGAGCATATCTCAACATTATAAAGGCTATATATGACAAATCTACAGCTAACATCATACTCAATGGGCAAAAATTAAAACCATTTTACCTAAGAACAGGAACAAGACAGGGATATCCACTTTCACCATGCCTATTCAACATAGTACTAGAAGTCCTAGCCATAGCGATCAGACAAGAAGAAGAAATAAAAGGTACTCAAATTGGAAAGGAGGAAGTAAAACTGTCGTTATTTGCAGATGATATGATATTGTACATAGAAAACACTAAAGCCTCCACCAAAAAACTACTAGATTTTTTAAAAATACATTTCTTTATTGATTTCAGAGAGGAAGGGAGAAGGAGAGAGAGATAGAAACATCAATGATGAGAGAGAATCATTGATTGGCTGCCTCCTGCACACATGCCCCCCACTGGGGATCGAGCCCACAACCCAGGCATGTGCCCTTGGCCAGAATCAAACCCAGGACCCTTCAGTCCGAAGGCTGATGCTCTATCCACTGAGCCAAGCCGGCTAGGGCAACTACTAGATTTAATAAATGAATTTGTCAATGTACCAGGATACAAAATCAACACCCAAAATCAATGGCTTTTTATATATCAACTAGAGACCCCCCAATGCACAAAATTTGTGCAAGGGGCATGGTCCCCACCACCATGGTGATTGCCTCAGCTTCCCACCACTGTGGCTTTGTCCGGAAGGTCATCCAATCTAATTAGCATACTATGCTTTTATTATTATAGACTAGAGGCACGATGTACAAAATTCATGCAAAGATAGGCCCTCGCAGCCCCAGCTGTCTCATGGCCCTGGCTGCCTTGCAGCCCTGTGGCCCTGACCCCCACCCACTGGTCATTCCAAAAGGTCATTCTGGAAGGTTGTTCCACTGTCTGGTCTAATTAGCATATTAGCTTTTTATTATATAGGATAATTGTAAATTCTCAGAAAGAAAAACTAAACAAACAATCCCATTTACCATTGCAAATTAGACTATTGGGAAATAAGCTTAGTCAAGGAGTAAAAGACTTGTACTTGGAAAACTAGAGGGTGTTGAAAAAAAGAAATGGAGGAAGATATAAACAAGTGGAAAAATATACCATGTTCATGGATTAGTAATTAGCATCATTAAAATTCCATACTAGCCGAGACCGGTTTGGGTCAGTGGATAGAGCGTCGGCCTGCGGATTGAAAGCTCCCAGGTTCCATTCCAGTCGGGGGCATGTACCTTGCTTGCAGGCACATCTCCAGTGTGGGGCGTGCAAGAGGCAGCTGATTGATATCTCTCTCTCATGGATGTTTCTGACTTTCTATCCCTCTCCTTTCCTCTCTGTAAAAAATCAATAAAATATATTTTTAAAAAAATTCCATACTACCCAAAGCAATCTATAGATTCAATGCAATCCCTATGAAAATACCAACAGCATATTTCACAGATCTAGAACAAATACTTCAAAAATTTATATGGAACCAAAAAAGATCCTGAATAGCTGCAGCAATCTTGAAAAAGAAGAACAAAGTTGGACAGATCATAGTACCAGATATGAAGTAATACTACAAAGCCACTATAATCAAAAGAGCCTGGTACTGGCACAAGAACATGCATGTAGAGCAGTGGTTCTCAACCTGTGGGTCGTGACCCCTTTGGGGGTCACTTAAGACTATTGGAAAACACATATTTCCCATGGTCTTAGGAACCAACACACGGCTCCTCAGTGTAGCAAAATGTAGCAATATAGTTTACTGTTGTCATATTAAAACTGTTACCCATGCTACACCATGATTCAAGACAAAATTTCATTTATTTGTAATTAGAAATAAATATTTCACAATATAATTACATATTGTTTTTGTGATTAATCACTATGCTTTAATTATGTTCAATTTGTAACAACGAAAATACATCCTGCATATCAGATATTTACATTACAGTTCATAACAGTAGCAAAATTAGAGCTACGAAGTAGCAATGAAAATAATTTTATGGTTGGGTGTCACCACAACATGAGGAGCTGTCTTAAAGGGTCGCGGCATTAGGAAGGTTGAGAACCACTGATGTAGAGCAATAGAAAAAACAGACCCTAGAAATTGACCCAAGGCATTATCGTCAATCAATATTTGATAAAGGAGGCAAGTGCTTTCAATGGAGTCAAGACAGGCTCTTCAATAAATGGTGTTTGGAAAATTGGACAGATACATGCAAAAACATGAAACTAGACCACCAACTTGTACCATGGCAAGAATAAACTCAAAATGAATAAAAGACTTAAATGTTAATCATGAAACCATAAAAATCCTATAAGAAGCCATAGGCAGCAAAATCTCAGACATCTCTCGTAGCAATATGTTTACAGATACACCTCCTAGGGCAAAGGAAACTAATGAGAAAATAAACAAATGGAACTACATCAAAATAAAAAGCTTCTGCACAGCAAAATAAACCATCAACAAAAAGAAAAGGGAGCCCGTCATATGGGAGAACATATTTGGCAATGATACACCAATTAAAGGTTAATATTCAAAATATATAAGGAACTCATACAGCTTAACAAAAGGAAGACAAAGAATCCAATTTAAAAATGGGCAAAGGTCCTAAATAGACACTTCTCCTAAGTAGACATACAGATAGCCAAGACACATAAAAAAACTAGAGACCCGGTGCACAGGATTCCTGCACTGGTGGGGGCGTGGCCTGTGGGGATTGGCCTGCTGTGGGAGTGCTGCTCATCCCAGTCAGCCAAGCAGCTGTGGACCAACCCTCTGAACAGCTGCTCCCTGGTCCAGCACCATCCGTGAAGCTGGAGCACTCGCCTCTCCAGGGTACCTGGTTGAGGCCAGGCCCAGGGAAATAGCACTGGGAGGCGGTGGAGTAGGCCTCAGTTCCAGGGCAACCACGAACCTGTCTCCCAGCCTCCAGGGTCAGTTCTGCAAACCTGGCAGCAGCGCTGTGCAGCCTGTGAGCATCCGGAAGGGGAGGAGCCTGGGGAGAAGAGGCAATGATCACAACCTGGGTTCCTGCCGGTCAGCCCAGGGTTCACAGTGGGAGCAGTTGCTCATCCTGGCCAGCTGAATGGTGCGCCCACTGTAGTAGCTCACTGACGACCAGGGGGAAGCTCTTGCATTGAGTGTCTGCCTCCTGGTGGTCAGTTTGCATCATAGCAACTGGTCATTCTGCCATTTGGCTTTTATTATATAGGATGCTCAAAGTCAGACAGATGCAAATTAAAATAACAATGAGGTATCACCTCATATCTGTGAGAATGGCTACCATCAACAAATCAACAAATGACAAGTGCTGGCGAGGATGTGGAGAAAAGGGAGCCCAAGTACATTGCTGGTGGGAGTGCAGACTGGTGCAGCCACTGTGGAAAACAGTGTGGAGTTTCCTCAAAAAATTAAATATGCAACTGCCATTGGACCCAGTGATCCCACTTCTAAGAATATATCCTAAGAAATCTAAAACACTAATCAGAAAGAATGTGTGCACCCTTATGTTGGTAGCAGCACAACTTACAATAACTGAGATCTGGAAACGGCACAAGGGCCCATCAGTAGATGGGTGGATAAAAAAGCTGTGGGACATTTACACAGTGGAATATTATGCAGCAGTAAAAAGAAGGATCTCTTACCCTTTGAGATAGCATGGAGGGACCCGGAGAGCATTATGCTAAGCAAAATAGGTCAGTCAGAGAAAGACAAGTATTACATGATCTCGCTCATACATGGAATCTAATTAACAAAATAAACTGATGAACAGAGTGATCCAGAGGCATGGAAGCGATGACAGAATGCAGAATCTTGGAGGGAAGGTGGGGAAGAGTGAATGAGTGGGAGGTGATCAACCAAAGAACTTGTATGCATATATGCGTAACCCATGGACACAGACAATAAGGTGGTGAAGGCCTTTGGGTACAGGGTGGGGGTGGGCTAGAAGGAGTCGGTGGGGGTAAGGGAGACATATGTAATACTTTCAACAAGAAAGTTTAATTTAAATATACAGTATATAATATTGTAGTCAATTGTAATTGAAAAATAAAAAATAACTGAAAATAAAAAAATTAGTGGCTGAAAGAATTACTTAAGATGATCTTTGTTGGATAAGAAATGAGGTCATTGGAATTGGGCCCTAACCCAACATATTTTAATCTTTCTATAATTAAGATTTATTGCTTTGGAAAATGGATTATCTTTAAACACCTGAGATAATTCCGTTCGTGTATGTTAGTAATATTCATCCCTATCATGAATTTTCTCATTTCATTTTTAAAGGTTTACTAATACTCTGAAGCACAGTAAACTAATAAGACATTGGGAGGTTGAGAAGTCAATAGTATTAAAATATTTTTGCACAAAAAGGAAAGTCAAACTCCTGAATTTTAGAACCCATCTGTATATCTCCTTAATGTACAGCCCTTTAGACATTGGTTGCACAAAACCATGTTTCCCTCCTCTGTTTGCTGAAGGCAGTGCAGATTGGTGTGTAACTCCTTTGAAAAACCGACCTGGCCTAGTGAAATGGTAGCAATAGGAAAGAAGGCAAAGATTAAATCTCTCTCTCTCTCTCTTTCTCTCTCTCTTTTTCTCTCTCTCTCTCTTTCGTAGAGGTAATTACTAAATTTAAAAAAAAACTTCAAATACTCTGAATATTCTAAGGCAGTAACCGTACGACTGGCAATAACACTAACTTCCATCGGAATGTGTAAAGGGAACCACCTTCTGAGTTCCAGGGGGGTTTCGGGCTCACCTTGCCCTCCCGCTGGCCCAGGTTCCTGAAAGGAAAGAGACAAACAAACCCCGCAGGTCAGTCAGCTGCGGGCAGAAAACGGGCTAGTGGCCGGCCTGGTCTTCAGAACAGGAACTCAAGCAAAGGCGCCAGGTCATAGAGCTCCTGGCTGTCGGAGCGACCGAACCCCCAGCAAACCGCTACGTCCAAGCCCCGGTCTCTGGCTAAGGCCGCTCTGGGACTCCAGGAAGGGAAGAGCGCGGGCGGGCGGGGTACCAGCAACTCCGCTGAGACTTCCCGCGCTTGCCGGTTCCCTCCTGGGACACCCCAGCCCACCCGGACGCCCTGGTGGCAGAATGTGGACGGGGCGGCGGGCTCAGGTGCGGAGCCGCTCTCCCCTCGGCACCCGGGGCGGGAGCGGGAGGCCGCGCGGCCGCCTGCTGCTGGCCCCAAGCCCCGGCTCCAGCGGGCGCTGCTGAGACCAGGGCGGTTCCCGGGCTCGGGGATCCCCGAGGCCCCGAGGCCCCGAGGCCGGGAAGCGTCCCGGGCGCGCGTCCTGCCCCGCGGGCCCGACGCCCGCCTGCGCTCGGCCGTTCCGGCCGCGCCTCGCTCCGGCCCTGCGGCCGCCAACGGAAGCCGAGCCCGCCTCCTGCGGACCGGCCCGACGGCGCCGCGCCATGGGCAGCTACCTGAGCTGGCCTCGCCCCCGGCCGCCGCCCTGCTCCCTGCCGGGCCGGGACCCGCCCGGGAGGCCCGGGAGCCCGGGGGGCGGCCGCGGTGTTCCGCGGGCCAGCCGGGTCCACTCGGGGGCCCCGACCCTGGGCTTGGCTCGCAGGCTGTCGTACGAGGACCTCGTGGCCTCGCCCCGGCGGCGGCGGCACCACCGCAGAGTGCCCGGCCCGCCCCAGCGGCAGTGCCCCGCCCGGCGGGCCCGCTGCCTGCTCCTGGGGCTCCTCGCCTCGGCGCCCCGGGGGCCCGCGCAGCCCCGGCCGCCTGCCTGCGGCTCCAGGATGTTCTGCGCCGCGGGCGTCCTGAAGATGGCCTCCGCCAAGGGCAAACTGACCTTTCGCCTGGCCCTGAAGCAGACCGTCATCTGCATGTGGTCCTCGCTGTCCAGTCACCTCGCCAACCCGGGCGTGAGGGAGGCCGCGGCCCGCGGACAGGGCTGCCCACGGGGCGCCCAGGGGGAGGGCCCGACCGCCTTGGACGACGGGCCCGGGCTAGCGCCGCGGGAGGGCGGGCGCCGGGCCCCCGCGAGCCAGGGGCCTCCGAGGAGGGGCTCCGACGGGGGTGCGCGGTCCGCCTTCAGGCGTCTGGTGGTCAACGGAGTCCTCTGTTCCTTCGTGCCCAGGCCCGGGCCTCTGCGGAGAGACTTCTGTCCCAAGACCGCCCAGAGCAGCGTGGGGAAGGCGTCCCAGACCAGCTTTTTGAGCTCATGCAGCAAACGCAATGCCATCACCAGTTCCTACAGTTCCACGCGAGGACTCCCAGTGTCCCAGCGGCTGCCCGGCCTCCCGGCCTCCCGGCCCCACCTGCCCCCAGAGAAAGCCGGCGGGGAGGGCCGCCCGCCTAGCTCCGGCGCCTCAGCAGAACCACTCGGGAAGGCCACGCAGGAGAAGGTGGCAGCTGTCGCTGTGGGGCAGAAACAGGGCTTGGGGTGCTCCCCCGCATCCGACGATGGCAGGCCCCGCAAGCGCAGGATCCCGCTGCTGCTGCCCCGGTGGAGAGATGAGGGGCGGCTCCTGCCCTCGCCCCCGCAGCTAGGCTATCACGTCACCGCTGAAGACCTGGACCTAGAGAAGAGAGCTGGGCTCCAGTGGATCCACAAGGTCTTGGAAGGGTAAGACAGGTCCCTTCTCACTGCCGGCACTCAGCTCACATGTGCTATGTGCATAGGTGTGATTATATAATTATGTGGTTCACATGTAACCGCATGTAATAATATAATGAACCTACAACACATGCCTGTTATATGCGTATATCACATGCATGTTATGCATATGTATCACCATGTGTGTTGTGTATATGTACATACAACATGTGCATGTATGTGTATACTATATTACATATGTAATACATAGTATTATATTACTTATAATAACACATACTGAGCCCTAGCTGCTTTGGCTCAGTGGATAGAGCATTGGCCAATGGACTGAAGGGTTCCAGGTTTAATTCCCATCAAGGAAACATGCCAGGGTTGTGGGCTCGATCCCCAGTGGGGGCATGCAGGAGGCGCCGATCAATAATTCTCTGATCATTGGTGTTTCTTTTTCTCTCCCTCTCTGAAACCAATCTCTCTCTCTCTCTCTCTCTCTCTCTCTCTCTCTCTCTCTCTCTCTCTCTCTCTCTCTCTCTCAAGAGATTGCCTTTGAATCCACAGTGGAGGAGCAATTGGCTTGTTCCCAGACTTAACTTGTGTTTTCTGTAGCCCAGCTAATGGGAAAGTAGCACCACTTCATGCCTGTGGATGCTGACTGCTGATTTCTGTGTATGAGTCTACTAGTGGCCCACTGCATGGAATTTGTGCACATTAAAAGGGAATTAATTAGAAGAAATATTTTAATATTCCTATTTGTCCTTTCTCTATAATAGAAGTGTCAGAAATGAAAGAGAATTAGTAAAATGTATATAAAATCTCCCTCCTCTCAGAGTTTGGGGCAGGCTGCAGGATCTAGAGTCAAGTACCCGCCCATCACCCGCATGCACTTCGAAAACGCAGGATACCCAGACCCAGCCAGCCTCACCCACATTGGGTTGAGACCCAGACCCTGCCGGCCCAACCCTATCAAGCCCCTCCAGGTGGGGGCACAGCCTCAGGTCCCCCAACCCAGCGCTGGGTGGGGAGCACAGTCTCAGGTCCCCTGTCAAGCCCAGCCCGCCGCCTCCCTCACACCCCTCCCCCAGTTCCCTGCAGCATCACATCAGTGCTGAACAGAGAAGTTCGCAGCAGTGTCACATCCCTACCCAGCGATGCAGGCAGGCAGCTTCACCTCAGCGCTGGGCAGGGACACATACAGGCAGCCAGACGTTAGCGCTAGGGGCAGAAGTCCCTGTCCCCATCCCCACCTCCATCCCCCGCCCACAGACTGGGACACCGGAATGGACAAATTAGCATATTACCTCTTTATATGTATAGATTATATGTATAGATGGGATGGCAACCCATGCACTTACTTTTCCCTCTTCTTCTCATCTGCCCACTGACCTCACTTTGAGCTAGATCATACACACATACTGTACGTTAGGAAATGACTCATGATAACTTTACTCTTTAAATTTTTTTCTAATTTTCTATATATTTAGATCAGATAATTCCATATAGTTTTCACCAAGCTTCTTTTTATGTTAACATCTTATAGAACAATTACTGGAACCAGCAAATTAACACTGATACAGTGCTACTAGCTAAACTGCAGGCTTTAATAATTAGATTTCCCCATGTTTCCAATAAAGTTTTCTTTCTGCTCTGGTATCAATCTAGAATCTAACATTGCATATTTTCATGTCTCTTTGGTTTCCTCCAAGCTGTGACCATTTCCCCATCTTAATATCTTGTGTGACCATCTATATCTACACTTTAAGCTGATAGGCATTTAAGTTCAAACACATTCTCTCTTTCTTTTTCAATTATATATTTTATTGATTTCTGAGAGGAAAAGGGAAGGGGAGAGAGATAGAAATATCAATGATGAGAGAGAATAATTGAGCGGCTGCCTCCTAATGGGGATCGAGCCCTCAACCTGGGCATGTGCCCTTGATATGAATTGAACCTGGGACCCTTCAGTCCCCATGCCAACACTATCCACTGAGCCAAACTGGCTAGGGCCAAACACATTCTAAAAGCACTACATTTTTATTCCTCCTCCATGCTTTATGTTTATGATGTCCTATTTTACATCTTTTTGTTTTATGTATCTCCTATTATTGTTATAGTTAATTTTGCTACTTTTGTTGTTTAATTTTCATATTAGCTTTTAAGGGGTTGATTCACTATGTTTATTATATACTAGTGGCCTGATGCACAGATTCGTGCACATTGAAAGGAAATTAATTAGAATAAATATTTTAATATTGCTATTTGCACTTCTCTATAATAGAAGTGTCAACCAAATTCATGGTCAACAATGACAGATTGAGTCCTAACCAGTTTGGCTCAGTGGATAGAGCATTGGTCTGCGGACTCAAGGGTCCCAGGTTCAATTCTAGTCAAGGGCATGTACCTTGATTGCGGGCACATCCCCAGTAGAGGGTGTGCAGGAGGCAACTGATGGATGTTTCTCATGGATGTTTCTAACTCTCTATCCCTCTCCCTTCCTCTCTGTAAAAATATCAATAAAATACATTTTTAAAAATAACAGATCAAAACACACATGTGTAATTGGCACCAGCAAGAGCTTTATATGTATTGTGCATGCACAAGTCAAGATTTATTTTCAAATTGCCAGTGTGCATCATATGTACCAGCCGGTCAGTAGGTCAGACTGTCAGATGGACACTTAGTCTTTTATGTATATAGATTTGCCTTTACCAGTGAGATTTTTCTTTTCTGTATTTTATTATTTCTGGCTATGACCTTTTCTTTTCTACATAAAGAGGGCCATTTAACATTTCTTGTAAAGCTGGTTTAATGGTGATGGACTCCTTTAGTTTTTGCTTATCTGTGAAAGCCTTTATCTCTCCTTCAATTTGGTATGATAACCTTGCCAGGTACTAGTATAGGGTTCTAGATTTTAGGTTCCCTTCTTTCAGTACCTTAAATATTTCTTGCCACTCCCTTGTAACCTGTAAAGTTGCTGCTTGATTCTGTTTCAATCTTACATTTATTAGGCAGTTCTGCTGTTTAGGTTTAGCCTATATTTTGTAAGTTTGAGTTTATCTTTCAGAGCCCTGAAATGCTATTCTGGCTGGCCTCGCTCTCCTAGGGCCGCTGGGCTCCTGCTCGATCCCTACTAGCGCTGTCTATAGGGACAGAAAGGGTTTCTAGGCTGCCTGAGATCCCTGGGCCAAGGGACTGGTTCAGAAGCCTTTGTTTCTGGGTCTCCTTATGTCACTGGGAGACCAAGGGCTATTATCCCTTGGGTTGTTTTTCTTTCCTTTCTTTTCCTTTCTTTCCTTTCCTTTCTCTTCCTTTTTCTTTTCTCTTTCCTCTTTCTTTTTCTTTTTCTTTTTGTATATGCCTATTGGTAGTTCCAGACTGACCTGGCTGCAAGTCCTAGAGGTTTTTAAAATACCCCACCGGGAACTCATTCCATGTCATACCTCAAGTCCTATAGTCCCTAGTCAGCCTTTTTTCTTCTTTCGAGCTTTCAGTCACTTTTACTTACCTGCAAGATTATTCCCGAGGCAGCAGAAGGGAGAAGCAGGGAGAAGTCTGCCTGCAGCATCTTGTGCAGCTGGTGCCTTGAACATTGCTTGTGAGGAGAGGCTCTGTCGACCTCCCCGCTCTGCCATTCTGAAAGTGCCATCCTAAAATCAGCTTAATTACAAATTCTCTAACAGAAGTTACATTTATTCCATATGTACCCTTTTCAAGGGTTCTAGCACAGGGCCAAATTCCCATAGACTATTCCCATGAGTTCTTATTGTTATTTAGACATTTATGTTTTTTAAATGGGTAAATAAACTAATTCTATTCGATGAGTACACATTTCTGGGTAATTTTTCATGCATCCCTGGTAATTCTCTAGGTTCACCTTTGTTCTTGCTGTAATTATTTTTCAGTAGTTCATCAAGTAAGGTTGTATGGAGGTAAGGTCTCTTAAACATTCTGTATCTTTAATGACTCTCTTTAGCCCTCAATTTTGAACAATAATACAGATAGGTGCAGAGTTTTTTGATTACTATATAAACGTCCTTACCACCTTGATATAGTGTGTGATCATTTGATGACACTGTAAGTTTTGTGTCTGTTGGGAAAGTATACTTTTGTGGGTAAGATTTTGTATTTTGGTGTTAGGATCAGTCATTCAAATGTAGATGCTTGTACATCCCAATATGTGCCTAAGGGTAAGTCACCTATGTTCTGTTTACTTACAAATAAAACTGGGAAAAGGGGAGTCACTCTGGGTTTAGATAAGTCCTCTGTGATATCAGTGCTTTGTCTGTATTACCCCCTTTATTTTTCACTACATAGTCACTGTTATTTCTATCTTTTCCAGGTGATGGAGCTTAGATCCAGAGCAATTAAATAACCGGAGGGTGGCAACATCGAGACTCATCCCTATATGAGCTGACCCTTAAGCCTGAGGCTGTACTCCATAGTGCAATATCATATTCCATGTAGGGTCATTTGATACTTAAAAAGTATAATTACATAAAGAGCTAACTGTAGTGTCTGTCTTATACTTAAGTGTTCATACATGTTATCTCTCATTATGGCTCCCCGCTCCGCCCGCTACATCGGTGTCCCACACGGCCCCTTAGAGAGTCCACCCCCTCTCTGAGTCATGAGAACACACATGGTCAGCTGAGGCTCTGGCTCAGGTGCTCCTCAACCCTTTTCTCCTCAGTGCATCCCAGTGGGGCCAGTGTCCAGCAGAGCCTGGGCAACTCCACGCCTCGTGCCAAGGAAGCATCTGTACCTGTGTCTTGAGCATCTTGAAAACCCTTTTCAGTGGCAGCGGCAGCTTAAGCCTCTGACCCCCTATAACTAGGTGCTCAACTCAGGTATGTGGGATCAGGTGGAGGACAGATGCCAGTCCGCTGTCCTGCACACACACTCCTCCGCCCGTCTTTCCTCTTTCTCCAAACTTCTCCTGTCTTCCCAGGGCACTAATCTCCTCATCAAGCTTTATCCAATCTAATTTAGTTTTCTGCTCTAGGATAATGAGAACCACAGGGCTGAGTTTTAGTGGGGTGCAGCGTGGGGGGGGAGGAGGAGGAGGGGAGAGACACCAAGGATCTGAGACCTGAATCAGAGATGAGAGAGGAGGGGAAGGCTGAGGCCAGACATGCCACCAACAGAGGGCTCTGTGAGACCAGTGCCAGAGGAGGGAGACTTTTCTAGATTTGGAAAGGACAGGTCTGGTGAGGAGAGAAGCTATCACTAGGTAGAGAGGGGAGCTGCACCCTAAGCAGGGCTGAGGAGTGGCAGTTTCAAGCAGGGCTGAGGAGTGGCTGTCTTGGGCTGGAGTCACTCGCTGAGGAATGATAGACACCGGAGAGGCAAAATGTGAATGACCTACTGTATGGGGTTGGAGCCAGCATTTGTTTCCTGTCGCCAATGCTGAGCAGCAGGGACGGCAGCACCAGGGACTCACAACAGGACAGGCGACTCAGGGAACACCTGGCAAACTCCACAAGCTGAACTGCAAGGGGGGTACTCAGGGCAGCAGCTTTCCGGGTAAGCAAGTGCAGACAGGGATGTCTCCCTGCTGCTCCTCTGAATAGTCCCCTATAAAAACAAGATCTGGGCTCCTACAGGTGATCTGAGATGTTGCAATAAAAAATACATGTAATTTTTTATTGATTTCAGACAGGCAAGGAGAGGAAGAGAGAGAAATATCAATGGTGAGAGAGAATCATTAATCAGCTGCCTCCTGCAGGTCCCCCACTGAGGATCAGCAGCAACTCGCGCATGTGCCCTGACCAGGAATAGAACCTGTGACCTCCTGGTTTCATAAGTTGATGCTCAACTACTGAGTTACACTGGCCAGGCTGAGATGTTGCATTTTGTGGTGTATATGTTTTGTCTATTGTGGCCAGGAGAGGTGGGTCTGGGTTGTTCCTAAAGGATGTGGTTATCACTTGCATTCCTTACCTTGTGAATCAAGGTGTCCACAGACAGGTGCCCGGACATGGAAAGGTGGGTGGAGTCAGACAGAAGAGGGAAGGTGGGGACCAGTGGTTGCTTCCTGTGAGGTCAGTGGGGTCAGAGTTGTGTGCCTCTTCTTTCAAAGTACAGCTTGGAAAAAAATTCTTTACTCTCCTTGCCTTTTATCCAATATTAATGACATTCACATGTGAATGTATATGTATAAACATACAGGGTGGGGCAAAAATAGGTTTATAGTTGTTTATAGGGAAATAGTACACTAATAGAAAATAATACAAGATAATCCTATCTAATAAAAAAGTAATATGCAAACTGACCATCACTCCAACACACAAGATGGCTGCCCCCATGTGGTCCAAGATGACCTCCCCTATGTGGACACAAGATGGCCAGCAGAGGAGGGCAGTTGGGAGGGACCAGGCCTACGAGGGTAGTTGGGGGAGATCAAGCCTGCAGGGGAGGGCAGTTAGGGGTGACCCAGCCTGCAGGGGAAGGCAGGGGCGACCAGGCCTGCAGAGGAGGGCAGTTAAGGGTGACCAGGCCTTCAGAGGAGGGAAATTAGGGGCAAACAGGCTGGCAGGAAAGCAGTTAGGCATCAATCAGGCTGTCAGGGGACTGGTTAGGGGGTGATCAGCCTGGCAGGTAGAAGTGGTTAGGGGCAAGCAGGCAAGCAGTTGGGAGCCAGCAGTCCTGGATTATGAGAGGAATGTCCAGTAGGATCAGGCCTAAACGGGCAGTCGGACATCCCTTGAGAGGTCCCAGATTGTAGAGAGTACAGGCTGGGCTGAGGGACACCCCCCTCCCCCACATGAATTTCATGAACCGGGCCTCTAGTCTATAATAATAAAAGCACAATATGCTTATTAGACTAGACATCCTTCCAGACGGCCTTCTGGATAAAGTCGGGGCTATGAGGGAAGCCCGGGTCCTGGGTGCCAGAGGGAAGCCGATACCAGCAGCCAGGGGAAGGAAGGCCTACACTGGCACAAATTTTGGGCACTGGGCCTCTAGTAAATAGTAAAACTATAAGTAATAAAAATAAATAATAAAACACTGTGTTTCATGTACTCAAAATTGTAAACTACTTTTGCCCAACCTTGTATGGTACACAGAAAAAGGTTGGTCACAATCTGTTTTACAAAAATGGAATGGCTGAAACCGATTTGGCTCAGTGGACTGAAAGGTCCCAGGTTCGATTTTGATTAAGGGCATGTACCTTGGTTGCGGGCACATCCCCAGTAGGGGCGTGCAAGAGACAGCTGATCAATGTCTCTCTCTTATCGATGTTTCTAACTATCCCTTTCCCTTCCTCTCTGTAAAAAAATCAATAAAATATATTAAAAAAAAACAAAAATGGGATGATAGTCCAGCCAGTGTGGATAATAAGCATATTAATGCTTTTATTATTATAGACTAGAGGCCCATTGCATGAAATTCATGTGGGGGGAGGGGTGTTCCCTCAGGCCAGCCTGCACCCTCTCCAATCTGGGACCCCTCTTGGTTGAGCATCAACCTAGGAACCAAGAGGTCACAGTTCAATTCAATGTTTTCTTTCTATCCTTCTCCCTTTCTCTAAAAATCAAAAACATATTTTAAAAAATAGGATTATAACGTATGCATTTCTCTATCTTTTTTCCCTTAACATCTAAGAGATCTGTATGAATCAGCACATTCCTTTTATGACCCTAATCCTGACAGTCACCTTAACATAAGGCCCTAACCTTAAGGCAACAAGCCAAATCCTAACATTGAAATCCTAAATCCAACACCCTAACAGTGAGGCCTTACCCCAACCCTAACAGTAGGGTCCTCAAATCCCATAAACCCTAGCACTGACCCTGAGGCCCTAAGCACTGGCGGAGATGAGCTGCAGGATGCTGGGTCCTCAGTTCTGAGGAGCACCAGGAATGTTTAGTAATAGCACCCTTGTATGTGAACTTAAGTGATTCTTTCCTTGGAATGGATATCCAGAAATGATTTTTAAAATATGTATATATGTGTGTGTCTGTGTATATATATATGTATACATATATATATACATATATATATACATATATATATACATATATATATACATATATATATACATATATATATATATATTTATTTTATTTTTTGATTTCAGAGAGGAAAGGAGGAGAGAAATAGAAACATCAGTGATGAGAGAGAATCATGGATCAGCTGCCTCCTGCACACCCCTGCTGGGGATTGAGCCCGCAACCTGGGCATGTGCCCTTGACCAGAATTGAACCTGGGACCCTTCAGTTCGCCAAGTGCTCTATCCACTGAGTCAAACTGGCCAGAGCATATCAGGAGTGATTTAATTGGATATTGTGTAGATATGGTCTCATGCAACTGGACATGGCCAAATTGTTTTCTGAAAAAGAGCTGTTTCTTTCTGCAATGGTGAGAAGAACCGTTTGCTGCCTGACTACCAGAAACAGGATTTATCACCTCGAGCTTCTATCTACTGGAAGTTAACCATCGACCAAGGGGAGGCGAGTAAGGGGGCAAGTAGCCACCACTCATTCCTAAGCCTAAAGGCTCAGGGGCCCAGGAACCCCTCCCCAAATTCAAACCCGAAGGAAGGGAGAAGGCTGGAGAAGAGGGGGCTCTGATCCAGCATCTAGTGAGCTCAGTGGGTCCCTGGAGACTGCCCTGGAAGGACACAGGCAACAGGGGCCCAGGAACCCCAGGACAGGTTGTGGGCTCACCACAGGATAAGAAGGGGAGGGGAGTCTTCTGGTGCCACTCAGGCAGGGTGTCAACCCAGCTCTCCTTGTCGCATGCCCAGAAGCCTCCAGGGCACACAGCTGGCGTCTGTGAGTCCCACCAGACAGGCCATGTCTGCTTCTCTGAGCCAGTCACTTGCACGTTAAAAACTGGAGCACATCGCCCTGACCGGTGTGTTCAGTGGTTACAGCCTCAGCCTGCACCAAAAGATTGTCCAGATTTGATTTCCCTTCAAGAGTATTTTTTTTTTAAGGTGGTGGTTACTTTTTTTTTTTTAATTAATTTTTATTAATTTTTTATACATATCTCCCCATTGCCCCCCCTCCCTCCCAGGCATACCCCGACCCCCCAGTGTCTGTGATCATTGGTTATGTTTATAAGCATGCATACAAGTCCTTTGATTGATCACTTATTTACCTCACCTAACTTTAATCTTTCTGCTATAATTTCACAGTCTGTTTGATGCTTTATGATTTTTGTCCTCCTGAGAATTATCAGTCTACTCCCTTTCTGTGCTCCTGATTCTATTATATTCACCAGTTTATTCTGTTGATCAGATTTTTAATTCACTTAATTTTTAGATTCACTTGTTGACAGATGTGTATTTGTTGTTCATAATTTTTTGTCTTTTACCTTTTTCTTCTTCCTCTTCTAAAAGGGTACCTTTCAGCATTTCATATAATACTGGTTTGGAGTTGATGAACTCCTTTAGCTTTTTCTTCTCTGTGAAGGTCTTTATCTGCCCTTCAATTCTGAACGATAGCTTTGCTGGATAGATTATTCTTGGTTGTAGGTTCTTGTTGTTCATCACGTTGAATATTTCTTGCCACTCCCGTCTGGCCTGCATCGTTTCTGTTGAGAAATCAGCTGACAGTCGTATGGGTGCTCCCTTGTAGGTAATAAACTGTTTTTCTCTTGCTGCTTTTAATATTCTCTCTTTGTCTTTTGCTCTTGGCATTTTAATTATGATGTGTCTTGGTGTAGTCCTCTTTGGGTTCCTTTTCTTTGGGGTTCTGTGTGCTTCCTCGACTTGTAAGTCTATTTCTTTTACCAGATGTGGGAAGTTTTCAGTCATTATTTCTTTAAACAGGTTTTCAGTATCTTGCTCTCTCTCTTCTTCTGGCACCCCCACAATTCTGATGTTGGTACGCTTGAAGCTGTCCCAGAGGCTCCTTACATTATGTTCACATTTTTGGATTCTTTTCTCTTCTTGCTTTTCCAGTTGAATGTTTTCTGCTTCTTTATATTTCAAATTTTTGACTTGATCCTTGCCTTTCTCTAGTCTGCTGTTAGTACTCTGCATAATAGTATTCATTTCAGTCAGTGTATTTATTATCTTCTCTTGGGTCTCACTAAATTTATCCATCTTTTCTAGCATATTCTTGCAAAACCTTATAAGCGTGGTTTTGAACTCTATATCCAGTCGTTTTTTTTCCTCCATTTCTTTTGCTTGTAATCCCTTCCCTTGTCTAGGCATTTTCACTGTGCCGGGGAAACTTCTGTGCTGGATTCAGCCGCAGAAGCCTCTGCTGAGCTTGGGAGGGGTGGAGTCTCAGGGCTTAAGGGACCGCCTTGCCTTCCAGTCGGCCCCGCCCTCCACGGCCCCTGAGTCTCACGTGACTGGGTAATGGCTGGAGCGGTCCTTGTGCGCGCACACCCGCAGCGCCTCCAACCACTGCCTTTCCGGCTCCCCTGCGAACCGGGACCACACGAGTCTAGGTCCCCAGGGTTTCGCCCAAAACAGGGGCCCAGTGGACTCAGAAGTGGCACAGATCGGAGGGTCTGTCTCCCGCCCACTCGCGAAAGCCAGCGGCACAATCAGCAATCCGTCCTCCGCGTGGTGCCGTGCGCGACCAGACCTCCGATCCTTTGCAACTCCCCTAAATTTCCGTGCGTTTCTCCCTTTTCACAGTCCAAACTCCCCCCGTATGAGTTTCGGCTGGATCTGGGGTTTAGTGTCGTAAGAGAAGGGGTTCAATGCCGTTGGGAGTCTCCGTTTCCCTCCCGCCAGAGAAAGCCAGCCAGGTACTCCGGCACCGCTCTCTCAGTGCGCTCGTCTCCGTACCTCAGCTTTTTGCAGCTCCTCTGGGTCTCCGTGAACCCCTCTCTTTTCCTCTAGTTGTAGAACTTCCACTCAGCCAGCTTTCCTGTGGTTCTGGATGATGTCCGTTCTGTCTTTTAGTTGTAGTTTTGAAATTGTTGTGCGAGGCAGCAGTATAGGTGTTTACCTATGCCACCATCTTGGATTCCGGTCAAGAGTATTTTTATGTGTCTCAGTTGTGGTTTGATGCCCGCCTGGTTGAGGCACAGGCAGAAGCAACCAATCGATGTCTCTCTCTCACACATAGATGTCTCTCTCCCTCTCCTCTTCCCTCCTCCTCCTCCTCTTCTCCCTTCCACTCTATCTGACAATCCATTAATGAAATCAAGTTGCTAGATCACAGCAACATTTAAATAAACTGGCGAATAGACATTCTCAGAATGCATTACACAATAGGGGTGAATAGTTCCAGAAAATGTTAGCCAGTATGTACATTCTGAGTGGCAGTGTAAAAGGCATTCACACGGGGGCCCTGCTCACTGCCACAGCTTTCCAGGAGGGTGTGAAATGTGCATACTAAACCTGACACGCTCTGAGGCCTTCGTGGAAGCCTTAAAAATTCAGAGACTCAAAGTAACCACATAGGATGGTCTGAAATTAATTTTTTTTTTTTAAATCCTCACCCAAGGCTATTTCTTCCCTTGGTTTTTTAGAGAGAGTGGAAGGAAAATAGGAAGGGGAGGGAGAAAGAAAAAATCTATGTGAGAGAGACACATTGATTGGTTGTCTCCTGCTAGTGTCCCAACCAGGGCTGGGTATCTAAACATGCAACTGAGGTACGTGCTCTTGACTGGGAATCGAACCCTTGACTCTTGGTCCACAGGCCAACGTTCTACCTACTGAGCCAAACTGGCCAGGGCTGAAATGAAGCCTTTTAACTAAAAGCAGTTTATGGTGGGTAGTCATGTCCTAGGCTAGAGTATTCCCTGACAAAGGTCAACTTTCACATTGAGCCTATACCTTTGGAATGTCAGGTAACTTGCCTTTTTCCTGAGTGCTCAGGGCAGACACTACAAATCCTCTAATTGTTATAGTTAATTGCTGACTGTTAACTATCCTGCACCCACTTTTGTAAAAGAAGCATGTGTCTATCATTTTACTTTTTATGCAATCCCAGAGGCTTCCCGCTTTGCTTTCTCCCACTTCCCTGACGCTGTCACCAAGGATTTCATGTAACCCACCCACTTAGGTCTTCTCTTTTAATTGTAAAGTATAAAATAACATGCAAAACTGCCATTCTCTGGAGCACTAGCTCAATCTGTTGAGATTTTGCTTCCTGGGAATTGTCAGTTTGGCTCAAATAAACTCACAAAAACTCTCTACAGGTTGGAATGTTTCCTGGAGGTCAGGGGCAGTCCCTGAGGTCCAGAAATGCTGCCTGAGCCAGCAGAGGGCACCCTGCACACAGCACCCACTTGAACTTTCTTCCCGCCCCAGGGCTCACAGGAAGCCAAGCCCACTGAGGCCCCACAGCCCACCTCTAGAGATGATTATAGTCTTGGATCCTGTCCATATTCAAGCTTGGACTTTGTTTACAGCAGACTCCTAAGTTTTTCTGTGCTCTGCCCCCCTCCTCCTTGTCATCTGCTTTCTTTCCTTCAAACATTCCACTTCCTCTTGCCTGCTCAGCCCTTCCTGTAGTCTTCATTCTTCCCTCTTTTCCTTTCTTCCTCCACCCTTCACCTCCTTTTCCATCCCCTCCTCCTTTTCCAGGACACACACACACACACACACACACACACACAGTTTTTCAGACAATTCAGTCTTTTATTTTTGAAAATAATTCTGCAGCTTCAACTTTCATGAACTGAGGTCGAGCAAGAAACAAAAGCACAGACATTTCTCTCCAAGCCCCCATCTGCATCCTAATCTGAACAGATACAGGGTGTTGAGGGGGGTAACGGGAGGGGGGGGGAGGGCAGGGAGGGAGGGAGGAAAGGGCGCGCGCACACACACAGGAAGTGTCCACGTCATCCTGTCCTGGTGGCTTTGCCTCACACTGAGAGGACCTCTAAAAGCCAAGGTCTCAGGGAAGAGCCTGTGCAGCAAACCCCAGGGGAAAGCAACACAGGAGCTAACCTCCCTCCCACCAAGCCAGCTCAGAACCCTCCTGGAATGACAGGAAAGGGCTCGATTGCAGAAAGGATGGGCTGAGGGGCAGCTTGTTTCTTTGAGGCAGGAAAAAAGAGGGTACCCCGCACACCAAGCTTCCCCCCATCCCTTTCCCTCACTGCCAGGGATGAGCTGAGGAGAGGTCTTACTTTTCCCCTTCAATTTTCCATCTTAGAATCCTGTTAGGTTGCAGAGAAAGAAGAGCTATGATAAGGAGATAGGAAAGAGGGGGAAAACACCCTGACAACCTAACTCCACCCAGACCTAGATGATGAAACCCTTTTGCTTGGTCTCGTTCTGGCCACAAATCTGTCTGCTCTCTTCTCACCGGACCCAGCTCCCCCTCCAATGGGGGTGGGGTCAGGCACAAGAGAAGGGCCCATATCTGGCTGTGCGAGCCAGGACATGGAAAAGAGGCCTGGGCAAGAGAAATCAAGTTGCCAGCCTCTCTGTAGACGCCCTAGGAGAAAAATTGGCACATAAAAGCTTGTGGCCCCAACAAGCCCAGTCTCTGCCTACCATACAGTAACTTCTTGCTCAGTAACCCCCAACGTACCCCGGAAAATTTCCCGATTTGAACCTCTCAAGAATGGGCGAATCATCTTCACCTTCTCATCTGTGCACTCGAATGCCACTCAAAAAATAAAATAAAATAAAATAAAATAAAAAGATAAATGGACCCAAGAGAGACACAGAGAGGAGGGTGCAGCCAGGACTGCAGCACGTGATGTGGCAAGGAAGGGGCCGGGAGAGATAGACAGCGTTAATTCCAGCTAGGATCGTAGCCCTCCCAGGTTTGTGGGGGTGCCAGGTGGACACGGCGGCCCCGGAAGAGAAAGCTGACGATGCCCCTGTAGCCGGCTCTTGGGACCCCCGACTTGAGATCATCCATGACTCCTAGGGCCTTGGCAAAGGCTTTGAAGCTATCCCTGCTGGTGTACTGCACCCGCACCTCCCCCAGTTCATTCCGCTCACTGGTCCTCACTTTCTCCACCTGCAACAGAGGGGCGCCATAGACGCGGGCAAGGAAATCCCTGTCATAGGCCTCCTGTCGCAGGTACGACAGATTCAGCTGGGTAAAGGGCACAAAGTGCTGGTTCAGCTTGATGAACTTGAGATGCTGGTCAAAAAATTGCCCGTGGCTCACCCCCTTGCGGCCGAAGGTCATGGTTCTGGAGATCTCGGGCCGCAGGCAGGCCCGGCCCTGCCTCTGCTCAGGCCGCCGCATCCAGTCATCCCAGAAAGCCTTGGGCCACTTGGGCTCCAGCTCAGCCCACAGCTCGGCCAACAGCAGCCAGCCCAGGCCAGGGAAAAAGTCGGTGCGGTAGAGCAGCTCAGGCTTGCTTGAGTCCACCATCTGCTCCTTGCCGTTGTCGTTCCAGGCAGACACACACCACAGGGAAGAGTCAGCCCTCAGCAGCGGGTATGTGGCCTGGAAGTACTCGAAGAAGTCCGGGGCCACCTCCAGGTCATCTTCTACCACCACCACCGCAGGGAACTTGAACTTGTGGAAGACCTGGCCCAGTGCCCAGCGGTAGTGGCGCGCGATCTTGTAGTAGCCCTGGAACTTGCGGTGGTCGGGTGGCACCGCAATAGTACTCAGGTCGGGTTGTCGGATGTGTGTAATGGCGCTGCCATAGGAGGCTATAACCTGAGCTGTCTCCTCATGCCCACAATCTTGGCTGACGATGATGGGGAAGTGCTCAGCCGAGGGACGATAGTGCAGCAGCTTGTCCAGACAGCGTCGGACAGTGCTGCGGTCACAGGCGATGACCAGGACAGGGATCACAGCTGGTGGCAAGGTCACAGGCCCTCGTGGTGGCACAGGTGGAACTGCAGTGGGCACCCTCCACCGCTGGCCACGCTGCACAGAGTACTCCCAGATCTGCTGCAGCAGCCCCCGCTGCCGCTCCAGCTCCACCTCGGTGTCCTCGGCCAGGCGGATCACCTCGCGGGTGAGCCTGGTGGGGTCGTCATCCAAAGCGCTATCTGAGGGCAGCCTGCTGGGCACAGGGCGCGTCCAGAAGAAGAGCAGCAGCAGGGCGTTCCAGGCCACAAAGAGGATGGCACCCCACAGCACAAGACCTGCAGACTGCTTCTTCAGCATCCTGGCCCCCACGGGGAGCCACAAGGGGGGCGCTCAAGCTGCCCTGCTGGCGGGTCTCACTCCCACAGTTCTAGGGATGTGTCCTCTGGGCTTTGGGATTAGGAAGTAGCCATGCACCTAGGGAGAGGAGAGAATAGCAGCCATCATCACAAAGGCATGCGGCAGCATGGGGTAGGGTGAAGGGTATTCCAGAACAGGTGAAAAGCACAGGAGACAGGTACACCATCCCCTAATCTGGGTGGTCATCTGAATAAGAGAATAGGACTAGGACTACATGCCCAGGTTGCAGGAGGCAGCCAGTCAGTGATTCTCTCCCATCTTTGGTGTTTCTATCTCCTTTTCCCTCTCCATTCCTCTCTGAAATCAATCAATACACACACACACACACACACACACACACACACACACTAGAGCCCTGATGCACGAAATTTGTGCAAGAGTAGGCCTTCCTTCCCCCAGCTTCCCTCTGGCATCCAGGACCCGGGCTTCCCTCATAGCCCCGGCTTTGTCCAGAAGGACATCCAGTCTAATTAGCATATTATGCTTTTATTATTATAGATTATTTTTGAATGAGTTTGTGAGTCCTCAGAAAAGTAATACCTGTATATGTGTGAAGAGTAAAGTGATATTGGTGGAAGAAAAGAAGCAAAGGAACCCCAACTCCCACTTCCCTACCTGACAGATTTCATTTCCCACATTCTAGCCAGAGCTCAGGGGGAGGGTGGGTGGGATCAGCTGCCTCCCATTATCAAATGAAAATGCCCAAAGATTACTGAATTAATCAAAGTCAAATATCACACTTCAGGACTAAAGCCAGCACCTTATTCAGTAAGGAAAGATCAACATTCCCACCAGCAATGCCAAGCACATGTTATCTACGTGGCTAGTTAACATTCTGTTGGAGGGATCAGCAGTGCAACTAGAATACAGAACATAATTAAAAGTGAAGGTGTGGTAAAGAGGCAAACTATCCTTATTTGCTGATTCTGTGAGAATATGCCTGGAAAATTTTAAGAGAATCAAGGATAAAACCAACCCAAATAATCAAAGAAATGACCAAGGTTTCAGGACATAAAAATTAATATGCAAAAATCAATAGTCTTCATACCCACAAATAACTCATTAGAAGAAACAATACATGAGAAAACCCTATATCAACAGCCATGAAGACAATAAACTATTTAGGAATAAACTTAACAAGGAATATTCAAAACTTATATGAACAAAATTATATCTCCTAAAAGACACAAAATATTTAAAAATCCCCTGTTCTTAAATAGGACATCTCAGCATAATAAAAATTCTCAATAAGGATACCTTTCTATGGAGCTAGACAGACACTAAAGTTCACATGACAAAATTAAACTGCAACAATATCTAGAAAAATAATGCAAACAAGAAGGGGAAGGACTATCTCTACCAGATATTAAAATGCTACACATCACAAAGCCTCTATCATTAAAACTATGTATCCCTGCTTCGGCCTGTGTGCTCAGTGGTTAGAATGTTGGCCTCCGCACTGAAGGCTGGTGGGTTTGATCTAGTCAAGGGCACATACCTGGGTTGCAGGTTTGATCTCTGGGCCCAGTTGTGACCTGTATGGGAGGCATTCCATTGATGTGTCTCTCTCACGTCAATATTTCTCTTTCTCCTTCTCTTCCCTTTCACTCTCTCTAAAAATCAAAGGAAAAAATATCCTCCTGTGAGGATTAACAATAACAAAACAAACTATGCAGTGCTAGTATGTAAATAAACAGATCATCCAATGGAATAGAATTTAAACTCTAGAAATAGACCTAACTACAATAGAAATCTAATGTTTAGAAATCCTGGGGCAGAATATGGTCTTATTTCTAATAACAACTATATAGCTATTAGGAAAAAATAAAATTAGATCTGTATGCAAGCAGCTCAGAGATTTAAGTATAAAAAACAACAACGATAGCCCAGCTGGTGTGGCTCTGGTTGAGCAACATCCATGAACCAGGACTCACAATTTCATCCCCAGTCAGGACTCATGCTCAGATTATGGACTTGATCCCCAGTAGGGGGCATGCAGGAGGAAGCCAATTCTCTCTCATCATTAATGTTTCTCTCTCCTCTCCTTTTTCTTCCTCTCTGAAATCAATAAAAATATTTTTTTAAATAAAATTAAAAGTAACATTAAAAATAAAGTACTAAAAGGAAACATGGGTCAAAACCTCTAAAACGTGGGTATAGGGAAAGGTTTTATAAACATGATTCAAAATCCTGATGCAATAATAAAATACTTTTGCATGGCTAAAAACACATAAGCCAGTGTGGCTCAGTGGGTTAGAGCATCATCCTGTACACCAAAGGGTGTGGATTCAATTCCTGGTTAGGGCAGGTGTAGGAGGCAACCAATTGATGTTTCTCTCTCACATTGATCTCTCTCTCTCTCTCTCTTTCTCTATCTCTACGTCTCTCTCAAATCAATGAAAAATATGCTCAAAAAACAAACACACACATAAACCAAGTAAAAAGTCAAACCAGAAGAAAATATTTGCAGTATACATCATAAACAACACGTTATAGACAAAGAACTTAAAAAAAAAAAACAGAGCAAAAATGGCTCAAAATATTTGTCTAAAAGACAAGGGCAAAGACACTAAAAGGTCCTTAGACATATGAAAATATGACCCATAATAAGAAAAATGTAAATTAAAACTAATTGAAATAACATTCCTCACCCATCAGACATACAAATGTAGAAACTTGTCCTTCCATTCTCTTAAGTGTCAACAGAGAAAGGAAATTCTTAAGTTTGATGATGTCCAACTATTAGGGGCTTTTTCTTTTATCATGCATTGTATCTAAAATCTCTAACCCAAAGTCACGAAGACTTTTCCCTGTTTTCTTTTTTTTAATTTTATAGTTTTAGGTTTAACATTTAGGTTCATGACTCATTTTGAGTTAATTTTTGTATATACTAGCAATGTGAGGTATGAAACTAATATCCTTTTATAGCAGTTTGTCAGTTTGTCAAAATGTTAAACAAGAGAATTACCATATGACCCAACAAGTCCACTCCTAGATATATACCCAACAGAAATGAAAACATATGCCCATACAAAACCTATGTGGAATGTTTATAGCAGCTTTATTCATAATCGCCAAAATCTGGGAACAACCAAAAAATCCATCAGCAAGGCACTATGAATAAACAAATTGTGATTTACCCATACAATGGAATAATATTCAGCAATAAAAAGGAAGGAGCTACTGATATACACAATACATGGATGAATCTCAAGTAATTAAGCAAGATGTGAAATATCAAAAAAAAGTACATACACTATGAATCCACTTATATAAATCTCAAAAAATACAAAGTAATCTATAATGACAAATCAGTGGTTGCCTGGGGACAGTGAAGACAGCAGGGGAGGAAACGGGGGCAGGGGGTATGGGTATATGAAGAGTTTCATGGGTATATATACATGTCACACTTATCACATTGTACTTTTTAAATACATATGTGCAATTTACTATATGTCAATTACACCTCAAATTTTTTTCTTTTAATGACATATTTGGGTCAAATAACAAAACTGGAATATGGCGTGGGCAACAGTAGGTTTACAATTGTGAGGATTAAAAAGCACAGAGTTTATTCTTTTACTAGTGGCCTGGTGCACAAAATTTGTGCACGGTGAAGGGGGTGTCTCTCAGTCCATCTTGCACCCTCTTCAATCTGGGACTCCTTGAGGGACATCCCTCTCGCAATCCAGGACCACTAGCTCCTAACCACTTACCTGCCTTCCTGCCTGATTGCACCTAACCACTCTGCCTACCGAACTGATCACCCCCAACTGTACCCCCCTTGTGGCCTGATCACCCCTAAATGCCCCCCACTAGCCTGATAGCCCCCAACTATCCCCTGTGCTGGCCTTCTTACCCCCGACTGTCCCCCGCTTGCTGGCCTTATTGCCCCAACTGCCCCCCTGCCAACCTGCTCAGCCCCAACTGCCCCCCCCCACCAGTCTGATCACCCCCAACTCCGCCCCCATTGTGGCCTGAATATTCCTGAATGCTCCCCATGCCAGTCTGATCGCCCTCAACTGCCCCCTCACCAGCCTAATCACCCCAACTGGCCCCCATCAGCCTTCTCACCCCCTACTGCTCTCCAACCCCGTTGGCCTGCTCACCCCCAACTGCCCTCCCCTCCTGGCCTGATCACCCCTAACCACCTCTGCCTTAGCCCCATGGCTTTGTCTGGAAGGACATCTGGAATGTCTCCCCATTTAATTAGCATATTACCCTTTTATTAGTATAGATTATATTTTTAATTATTTTATTCTTAATTAATTGTTGTATTTTCCAAACAATTATATACTTAGTTTTGCCCAAACTTGGGCACAGCAGTTAAGGGCAATGGGATAATCCCTTTGTCCAGAATTCCTCAATCACTCAATGACATGCACACACACCTGCTGTCTACCAGACTCTGGAAAGGGGCTGGGGCACACACCCAACAAGAAAAACAGTCCCACTAACCCCTCACCTGCCAGATTCCATGACGTGAAAGGATCTACTATACTCTCCAACTCCTGGATAATGGCCATTCCTGACCACGTGAACTCTCTCATTGGCCTTCCTGCCTCTGGTCTTGCCCCTTTACACCCTAGTTAGGTATGTGCCCTCCTATGCCAGCTTCTCTGCCAGAGACCCTCTGCCTCACAGCCCAGTTCTCTAATCCTAGTCAAAACCTTGGTCCCAGATGCAATCTCTGCTCCTGTGGTCTCAAGCAGGCACAGTATCAAAGGGGCTGATCCTGAAGAGCCAGGGACCTGGGGACTCCCTCAGTGCCTGCCAGCACCAAACCACCTGTCTTTCCTCCCAGAAACCATCCATCTGTAAGCTCCACACCACCAGTCTTCTCAGAAACCTTAAGTCCATTTCCATTTCACGGGGTCATTCACTTCCTATTTTATCAGTGATCATACACCAATCAGGCTTTCCTACAAGAGACAGACATGGATTTCCAGTTTCTTCCTCTCTCCCCCTGAGGATGTGGTCCATGTTTGAACCTTCACCGTGCAGATCAAAAAGCAGTTTCTGAAGGCCCTCAGCAGACTGGATTCTTAGCAAGTCTGTAAACATGACAGTGGCCCCATCGCCAATAGGAAACAGCTGCCACAGCACAGCCAGGCCTCCGCCTTAGCACTCTGGCCCTTGTTCACCAGCCCATTACCCTTTTCTCTAACTTCCCAAACAGAACTTGCTCCTCTTGCCATAAAAGAACACAACACACCCATTCCCAGACCCCACAGCTTCCCCACACAGGCTACTCCAGAGTCCCAGTGTCGTTTCTTACTGCTTGTCCACATATTTTCCAGAGCAAGAATGCCCACTCTCAGTGTGAGGTGTGCGCACACATGTGAGTGCATGCACATATAGTAGCTGACTGTGCTCTAGAGATGAGCAAGCCCAGAAGGCCAAGCTTTTGGCCAGCAGAGCCCACATACTCCTCCAGGAAGCACTGCTCTGAGCCCTACCATCAGGAAGATAGGGGAGTAACAAGGGCATGCTGGAGAGCCTGGGGCCATGCTTGGCATTACCCACATTTCTTCATATCTCAGAGACTCAATTTTCTCACCTCATCAAATACCCCATTGGATTGCTGTGAGGATTGGGTGAGATAATCCTTATCAGGTGTTTAGGCACATGACAATATACACACTAGCCAGTCACTCATTTGTCCCCTTTCTGTGGGCTCGCTTTGCTCCACTCTACTAGTTTCCTTCCAGGCCCCAAACACCCATGCCCACCTCAAGGTCTTTGGATGTGCCTGATGCCTGATCTGCTCTTCCCTGTCTTCGCTTGGTGTGCTCTGGCTCGTAATATCTACCAAGACAACTTTCCCAATGTCTAAAGACTAGGTGAGCTCCACCTCCCCTTCAAACCATCAGTACCGTTGCTCAAAATTTGTCAAATCTCCTCTTGGCTACAAGCTACTTATGGATGAGGATCAGCTGCCCCAGTGTGCCAAACTGCTGTGCTGGGATCCTCAACATTCAGGAGATTTGCCTGTGACTTAAAAACTGGCCACACACCCACAATCCCTTACCTGCAATTCCCAAGTCCAAAAAGAGCTAAAAAATAGAAGTTTTCTACACTCATTTGGCAATAAAATCCAACTTACCTTCATTTGGTGAAATCTGATCTAATCTAATGTGAGGCTATTTATAGTTTTTACTAGAGGCCCAGTGCACAAAATTCGTGCACAGGGGTGGGGGTGTCCCTCAGCCCAGCCTGCACCCTCTCCAATCTGGGACCCCTTGAGGGATATCCGACTCACAATCCAGGACTGCTGGCTCTCAACTGCTTTCCTGCCTGCCTTCCTGATTGCCCCTAACCCCTTCTGCTTGCCAGTTTGATCACCCCCTAACTAATCCCCTGACAGCCTGATTGATGTCTAACTGCCCTCCCCTGCAGGCCTGGTTGCCCCTAACTGCCCTCCCCTGCAGGCCTGGTCACTCCTAAATGCCCTCCCTTGCAGGCCTGGTCCCCCCTAACTGCCCTTTCCTGCCGGCCCATTATCCCCCAACTTCCCTCCTCTGCTGGGCTGGTCACCCCTAACTGCCCTACCCTGCAGGCTTGATCGCCCCAACTGCCCTCCCCTTGCAGGCCTGGTCCCTCCCAACTGCCCTTCCCTGCTGGCCATCTTGTATTCACATGGGCAGGATTTTTGACTACATGGGGGCAGCCACTTTGTGTGTTAGAGTGATGGTCAATCTGCATATTACTCTTTTTATTAGATAGGACAGAGGCCTGGTGCATAAGTGGGGGCCAGTTGGTTTGCCCTGAAGGGTGTCCCGGATCAGGGTGGGGGTTCCCTTGGGGCGTGGGGCCTGGGTAAGGGGCCTGTGGTGGTTTGCAGGCTGGCCACATCCCCCAGTGACCCAAGTGGAGGCTCTGGTATCTGGGATTTATTATTCTTCTACAATTGAAACTTTGTAGCCTGGAGCAGAGCCAAGCCTTCTGCCCATTTCATGGCAGCAGCCATTTCTGTTGGGATTTATTTATCTTTTATAATTGAAACTTTGTAGCCTTAAGTGGAGGCCAAGACAGGCCAGGGCTGCAGAAGCTTGGCTTCCTCCATTGCCGGGGGCAACCCCTAGCCTCCTGCTCTCTCCATCTCACTGGCTGCTACCATTTTTGTTGGGATTTGTTTATCTTGTATAATTGAAACTTTGTAGCCTGGAGTGGAGGCCTAGGCCAGCCAGGGTGTGCGGAAAGCTTGGCTTCCTCCATCGCCAGGGTAACCCAAGCCTCCCTTCTGCTCTCTCTGTGGTTACAGCAATCTTGGTTGGGTTAATTTGCATACTCGCTCCTGATTGGCTTGTGGGCATGGCTTGTGGGTATAGTAGAGTGATGGTTAATTTGCATATTACTCTTTTATTAGATAGGATTTATCCCACTTAGTGTGACTAATCATGCATTTTGCTACAGAAATAAATACGTTGGATTATGGTGTGCTACCCCAGACCTTACGCTATATCATAAATGCACCAGAACATGTATTTATTTATATACATGGGGGTGACATTGGTTAATAGTATCATATAGGTTTCAGGTGTAGATTTCTGATACAAGATCTATATATTATGTTCTGTGTCCATCACCCAAAGTCAAATCATCTTCTGACACCATATATTATGCCCACTTCAACCACCACACTGTTGTGTCCATGAGTTTCAGTTTTATATCCCACATATAAGTGAAATCCTATGGTTCTCAGATCAACTTTTTTTTTTTAAATAATTTAATATATTTTTCTTGATTTCAGAGAGAAAGGGAGAGAGAGAGAGATAGAAACATCAATGATGAGAGAGAATCACTGATAGGCTGCCTCCTGCACACCCCTACTAGGGATTGAGCCAGCAACCCAGGTATGTGCCCTAGACCAGAATAAAACTTGGACTCTTCAGTCCGCAGGCTGATGCTGTATCCACTGAGTCAAATTGGGTAGGGCTCAGATCATCTTTTTAAAATCCAAAAAAATTCTAAATTCTGAAACACATCCAGCCCCAAGAACTTCAGGATTATGAAAATAAAAGAGACAGTTACTCACTGTCATCATCCCATTTGAAGACCTCAAACCCTTTCATCTGAACTGGTATTTTTTTTTAAATATATTTTATTGATTTTTTTACAGAGAAGAAGGGAGAGGGATAGAGAGTCAGAAACATCAATGAGAAACATCGACCAGCTGCCTCCTGCACACCTTCCACTGGGGATATGCCCACAACCAAGGTATGTGCCCTTGACCGGAATCGAACCTGGGACCTTTCAGTCCGCAGGCTGACTCTCTATTGACTGAGCCAAACCAGTTTCAGCTGAACTGTTTTTCCTTATTATAAAACTAGAGGCCCGGTGCACGAATTCATGCACAGGTGGGGTCACTCAGCCTGGCTGGAGATCAGGGCTGTCTCGCCCAGTCCTGATCAAACTGATTGAGTCAGCAGGCCAGGGGTAGGGAGTGAGGGATGTAAGCCAGCAGGGGGAGGTTGAGTGTCTGCCCCCTGTTGGTCAGTGCACATCATAGCTATGGGCCAGTCATCCGGTCATAACAGTCACTTAGGCTTTTATATATATAGATATTATTTTTTGTTGTTGTTAACCTTCACCCAAGGATATTTTTTCCATTGACTTTTTAGACAGAGTGGAAGGGAGAAGGAGACAGAGAGAGAGAAACATTGATGTGAGAGAGACACATTGATTGGTTGCCTCCCACATATGCCCCAACCTGGGCCAGGGATCAAGCCTGCAACCAAGGTACATGCCCATGACCAGAATCAAACCTGGGACCCTTCAGTCTGCAGGCTGACACTCTAGCTACTGAGCCAAACTAACTAGGGCATAAAATATTATTTTAAGCCTGAATTAGTGAATTATATAGATAGGCCACCTCTCAACTGGCTTATCACTAACCTTGCTTCCCTCTAAGCAAAGTCCCCCAAAGGATGAACATCCTTCTTAAAGTGCACACCTGGTCACAACACTAACCTAGCTTGAAAAGCACAAGGCTATCCCAGCTGGTTTGTCTCAGTGGATAGAGTATTGTCCCTTAAACTCAAGGGTACCAGGTTCCATTCCTATCAGAGGCATGTACCTCAGTTATAGGCTCGAACCCTGACCCTGCTGGGGGCTCGTGTGGGAGGCAACCAATTAATGTGTCTTTCTCACATCTATGTTTCTCTCTCTGTGTCTCTAACCCTCCCTTCCACTCTCTAAAAATCAATTTAAAAATATACTCAGATGAGGATCAACAACAACCATGAGACTGTCACTGCCTGAAAAATAAAACTCAAACTTAATATTATGACACATAATCTCCACAACAAACTGACTCAAATATCCCTTTTCAAATTCGCCTCCAACCATGACCCCATGAACCCTATCCTCTGACTTCAGCAGGCTACTTATTTCCCCCAGAAGTTTACTTGTGCGCTGCTATGTCTTTGCTCTGGCTGGTTCCTTGTCCTGCAGTATTTATCCACTTGCAAGCACTCACACATCTTTTACAGCCCAGTCCAGGTAAGTCCTTCTGTAACATTCCTGGCAGAGTCAAGTCTTCCCACGACTAGACTCCCACCACACTCTCTCCACATCTGTGTTTGTCCTCCACACTATAATAGAATCCGTGGCCGTGCCCTCTCTAGCTCCGTAGGAAAAAGGCTCTATGACCTCTAAGCCTATCACAGCTTGGCACACGTATAAAATATAAGTAGTTGGAAGGAAGACTGCCTGCATTATTAACTAAATCAAGAAGTAACAAGACCAAACCAGCAGCATGAGTGAAGGATTACATTTTCCAAAGATGACTACAACAAATCCCATGTCACGGTGAGGACAATCCTCCCTCCAGCGGTAGGGGAGGAGGGCCTGTGTTCCCTCCCTTTGACATGTAACTGTGAAACTAGCCATGAAAGGCAATAGTTTCCACCTGGTGTTCCTAAGATACTTGCTTGTGGACGCCCCCGCCCCAGCCACCAATGCAGGAGGAAGTCCAGGCCACATGGACAGGCCATCTTTAGATATTCCAGTTGACTAGACATGAAGGAAGCCTTTCAGATGATCCCAGCTCAGTCACATCTGATTGCAACTTCACCAAAGACCAGGAGCAAGAGTCACGTAGCTGAGGTAGGAATAAAATGATTTTGTTGTTTTAAGTCACTAAGTTTTGGGGTGATTCATTATGAGGCAATAAGTACCCAAAATAATGAGTAAAACAGAATTTATGCAGTCTTGACAAGCAGGGTAAGAGTCTTCCTGCCTCTGTGCTCAGGCCCCATGTCCAACTCTGAAGGCCTGAGTCTACTCACATACCCTTCCTTATTAGATATCTACTGCTGAATGGAAACACTGGTTTAAAAGAAGAACAATTATGTATTCCCTCTCACAGTGTTCATCGGTCAGGAATTTGGACAGTGGGACATAGAGGGGATGACCTGCCTCTGCTCCACAATGTCTGAGACCTAGAAAACTCAAAAGCTGGGGATGGGCTCCCCTAAATGCTTATTCTCACATGTCTGCAGGTTGATGTTGGTGTTGGCTGAGACAGTGGTTTGGAGCATTGGCTGGAACCCTCCACAAGCCTCTCCATGTGGCCTAGACTTCTTCTGAACATGATGGCTGAGTTCCAAAGGTGAGAGTCCCAAGACAGCAAGCTAATTATCCTTTTCAGGATCCAGCCTTGGAGCATGTCTGCCTTACTTACAGGTCAGGAGAATCATAAGTCCCTGCCCACACACCCCACCACCCGTTAGCCAGAGGACAATGTCTAATTGAAACACGTGGAATAGGATATTTATGGGTGTGCCACTCTAAGAAAATACAATCTGCCACACCTTCCTTTCTAAAATAGATCAACTGTCCATAACACTGATTTGAGTCTCTCATGTCCTGTTATTAATGACACTTGTCTGCAAGGCACAGACTCAAAACTATTTTTGACTTGCTTTTTTTTAGGGAAGTAACATACAGCTGGTCCATACCACCACGCACTAAGACTCCTGCACCACAGTGGGAGACTTTTTAGTACATAAAACCTTCAATCAAAGCCCAGGAAGCACTGGGCAAGCCCCACCATCCCCTATGGGTCTCCATTTCTTCATCTGAAGGGCTGCCTATGAGCTGTGAGATCCCTTTCTAACACTCTAATTCCATGGTATTCTCCAGCCAGTTTCCTCTTTCTGGTAAAAATGTTTCTTAAATAGCAAGAGAACCTCAGATAGTTGACTTCCCATTGTAGGCAATAATGGAGAAGTCAAATTTAATTTTTTAAAAGTATAGGAGTTGAAGGGATATTGACAGACTTTCCCTTCTATTTCTGCCTTGCTTAGTATGTTAAAAAGCACTACCTAGCCCTAGACGCTTTGGCTTGGTGGACAGAGCATCAGCCTGTGGACTGAAGGGTCCCAGGTTCGATTCCAGTCAACGGCACATGCCTGGGTTCTGGGCTCAATCCAGTAGGGAACATGCAGGAGGCAGCTGCCCAATGATTCTCTCTCATCATTGATGTTTCTATCTCTCTCCCTCTCTCTTCTCTGAAATCAATAAAAAAAATCTTAAAAAAATAAGAAGCACTACCTAAAATTTTATCCAGAAAAGGAGAACATGGCAAAGGTAATGAAAACCTAACTGAATTATTTCCTTGTTCATTATTAGACCTCCACTAGACTCCTGTATCACATACCAGGCTCCATAATTTCAGAAGGAAGGAAGAACTGAAAGGGAGTCAGAGAAGATATGCTAAATAATTAAAGGGCTTAGAAAATAAGACCTAGGACAGAAAGGGTGCAGGTTATTATCCTGGAAATGAAAAGGCAAGGGGGAAGTATGATGCTAGCCCAACAAAAGCATGAAGGCCTGGGATTCAGGCCATCCATTACCAGCAAACAGGTAACCCTGGGAAAGTCACTTGACCCCCCCCCCCCCCCCCGTAACTTGGTTCCCTCATTTGAAGAGAGAGAGGGTTGATTTGGATCATCAAAGTCCCTGATCTCTGATGATGAAGAGAAAGTGAGTTTAACCTGTCACATATGCCACTGAGGTTAGACAATGTGTTCTAAGTATAAGAAAAAGGACACAGAAGTGGGGACCCAGAGCTCAATGGTCTCCAGGAATGGGGTCAGGCAGCAATGATTCACCCTGGGAGGCAGGTCCTGATGGATATGACATCTAAAAGAAAAGACTACATATTCTGAAGTGCGCTGCAAGAATTTTTAATACCTGCAATACCTTGCTATGTAGTCAGAGGCACTGACCTCTTTTCCTTAAATTGTCAAATACAAAAAGGACAACAGCCACCACAACAATAACCATCTGGTGTGAATGAATCAAAATTATACCTACTTTTTTTGTCAGATCATAAAAAATTTTGGAAATTAGTTTATGTGTGCCATGAGATGGAAGATCGAAAATCGCTGTTTTAAAGCAAGACTAATTAAACACACCACAGGAACAAGGGTTAACCCAGGTGGAGCCTCGCCCCGGGCTTGGCTGTTCTGTGGAGAGGCAAACCAACCTGCACGGTCCCTCCTGCTCCAGTTTACAAGATGGGATCTCACATGTCTCAGGAGCCCCTATTCTACACCCAGCAGCAAACAGGAAAAAAAGTTTTCTTGCCAATTTACATATTTTCACATTAAGTTAATTCTTCCTTACGGCTGAGAAGAACCCCTGTAACTTGTGGACAGGACGCTGGGGTGGGTTTGGTAAACCACCCCCGGCGACCCCACCTCTCCGGCCCGCACCCATGGACGCCCTGGAACCGAGTTTCACAACCGCCTCCGTCCAGCAGCTGGAGGCCCGCACTCCCAAAGCGGAACCACAGCGCGACTTCCAGCTCGGGAGGGGCGGCGGCCGGGCTGTCGGGGCCACGAAGGGCTCGGAAAGGGGCAGCTGCTCCAGCCGGGACCAGAGCCCAGAGGCGCCCTCTCCACTCCCGCGGGGCCTCCCTTAGTCGGACTCCGTCACCTCCCAGGACAAGCTCCAGAGCTGCCAAACGCCAGCTTCCCGGCCCCTACTCACCAGGTCCTCCCAACTTCCCGGTTCTCAGTTCGGCCCGCCTGCAGGGAGCGAGCCTGGCGCCCGGCGCCTTCCGCCTACCCGGGCCGCCGACGGGCAACGTGGCCCTTCCCCGGGGGGCGGGGTTGTCCGGGGGCGGATCCAGAGGGCGGGGCTGGCCTCCCCGACTCACCCAGGCCGCTCCTTCCCCGCCCCTTCTCGCCCTGACAGCAGGTTTCCCCGGGGCCCCAATTTCTGGAGGCGCTGTGGAGGCAGCTGTTAGCATTGGGCCCTTTCCTGCACGCAAATGCAACTGCATCGGTCGCTACCTGACCCCAGCAACACCCTCGACCCTCTCCCGTCTCTCTTCCTCTCCAGCCCCGGAGTTGGGGAGCAGAGCCCTGCCTGAGATGCGGGGCAGTCCTGGGTAGTGCGTTTGCCAAACTCCAGGCAAAGAGTCTGGGGGCCAGCTCTCCCGAACCCGCAAACGCTAGCTTCTAGGAAGGAGTCAGGGACAACAGAGGGGCCCTCGTACAATGTTAGAAGAGGAACCAGGACGCCAAAAGGGAAGGGGGGAAGGGTGTATGACACCTGTTGCCCAAAGCAGGAGAGGGCCAATTGTGGTTTCTTTCTTTCTTGGGGGTGGACCAGAGCTGTTAGTCTGAGTGAAAGCAGAGACAGACATTTCCCTAAGGTAGAACCACCCACCCAACCTAGGGAGGAAAGGACTCCATCATAGGATTTTGTGAGAGCTCTGTAAAAGGAGATGGGAGGCAGAATCCAGAAAAGCCTACATGCCTGTATCTGACATGAGAAGTGAGGGTGGGGAGCTGAGTACTGACTGCTCTGTAGACTCTTCTGAGAAGGGCCAGTCCAGGACCAGCCCTAACATGTGGTCAGGACATACAGCACTGGCACCTCACCTCCCCATACGCTCCCCTCCCTGCGGTGCAGGGCAGAGCAGGCTGATCTTTGTGGTGCTGGTTACGCACTGACTACTTGTTTCAACATGAAATGTGGATTTTGCAGGGTTCTAAAGGCCCCTACATGGAGTAGAGGTGCTAAAACAAAAGTACACAGAGGCCTCCACAGGCCAGACCCCTCCCTCAGCCTCTCTCCTTTAACCCTCCTAGCAGCTCTGCATTATCATCCTGTTCCACAGATGAGGAATTTGAGGCTCAGGGTGAAAAGTGCCAAATGATGAAGGTCATGAGACCTAGTGGGGTCCTGGCTGAGTTTTAGACCCAGGCACCCCTGCCTCTAAAGCTGGAGTCCTCCTGCACCCTTTCACACAAGTGCTCTCTGTGATGTCTGTGTTTCCAGCATGACAGACGCAGAGTGGGCAGCAGGGAAATCTTGGTAAAAGTAGTTCGAGCTCAGCCCTAAGAGAGCAGAGTGAGAAAAGAGCTGACACATCAGTGATGCTAAACTGTGTGTGTGTCCCAGGTCTCTAGCTTAGCTGATTATGTGGACTATGGCAAGAGATGTAAGCCCATGCTCATGTGCCAGCCAGTGGTCAGTGTCTGCACCTCTGCCCTAAGCTTTTCCTCTTGTATAGGTTATAGGAGTTATATACACACTCACACTCCATGTCAGAGCAAGAGGGAAAGCAATCAATACTAATAAGAGGGTAATATGCTAATTAGAGCGGATATCTTCCTGACAAAGTTGCAGCGAGGCTCAGGCAAGCCATAGATGGCGGCTGCCACTGTGAGGGCCCAAGGCTCAAGCAACAAGGGCTGGGCCAAGGCTCAGGCAAGCTGCAGTGACTGCGAGGGCCGAGGCTCAGGCAGCTGCGGCAGCTGGCAGTGGCAGAAGCAGAGGCATGGTGGGGGCATTGCCTTTCGCCTTTCTCTGATCGGCCAGTTGCCTCCCATGGAGGGAGGCCAGACTGTGGCTTAGGACATCAATAGAACATCCCCTGAGGACTTCTAAACTCTGAGAAGGGGTAGGCGGGGCTGAAGGACCTCCCCACCCCCCACTCCAGTGCATGAATTTTCATGCACAGGCCTCTCTTGTTTCATAAAAGTGTAAAAAGTTGGGAAACAATGGTTTGTAGATCTCAGATATCAGTAGCTAAAACCACTCTTCAGGACAAAGGATAAAGTGGGATGCTGAAAAGTGAGGAGACCAACCAACCCATGAGATGTCAGATTCTAACAGTAATTCTCCATCTAAGGCAATTCAATGGGGAATAAGACGAAGGACTATCTGTGCACGAACACTCATACCTAATCACTACTGTTTTTTGTTTAAATTTTAAGGTTCACAGGAGGACCTAAGTAGAAACCAGCCAACTGCAAGAGGACTGTCCCAGACAGAAAAGGCTGTTAGACAATTGAGATGGGCTGATGGAGGTTCATGGGGCGGAGTTTTGGGGGAATAAGGACAGAAGAAACAAGGAGCCTGATTCCAGGGATGAAACTCAGAATTGATTATGTAAAAATGGAAGGACTAGAAGGATCTGCTTATAGGATAAGAGAGCACAGAAGGGGCAATACTGTACCCTGTTCACTCCTACCACTTCTAAAAGATGACTGGAGGAATAAGGTGAAGGAAGTGAAAATTATTCCAGGAAACTGCCCTCCTCAAATCAGGCGCAATTTAACCTGAATTTTTTTACAATTTGGAAAGAATTCAGGCTCTGAACTTCAGACAGATCTTGGCTTGAAACCATCAGAAGTAAAAGACATGTTTTAAATCAATGTTATTTCTAGTTTCCTCCTTCCTTCCTCCCAACATTTCCCACTCCCCATGGAGACCCAGAAACTCAGCTCCTCAAGATCAAAGAAAGGAGAAAAGATTAACACAATTGTTACTGAGCAGTGTGTGTGAAGTGGAACTTTTCATTAGCCACCTACAATTTCTTTTGGAAAAAAAGGATATAAATAAGTTCAGTTAACACACTCACATTTGGTCAAATCTGTCACAGGTCCTGGCCAATCGGCCTAAGCATCCTTCCTGGTGCCTATGTGAGAAGGCCGGGATTAGCGCTTTCTATGTAAATAATCGGGGAGAGGAATTCTGGTTCACTCCAAAGAAGAAATCTTACCAGAGAGGCTGTATGGCCAAGTTCCCCTCCCTGGGGATTTATCCCAGAATACAGATGGCCCTTGGCAGGTCAGATGCTATTAGAAGCAGCATAGGATTGGACAGGCACTCACAGGCCTGCCATTCCATACTCAGGCAAGCCTTTCTTACTCAGAGCTTCTGTAGCTTCCCTTCACATATCAAAGTAGGGAAATAATCCCTCTTTCCTCCTCACAAGTGGTGATAAGAACTGACACAGCACAACAGCCTGGACACTTCATATAATGTAAGTACTAAATAAATACAGCACAACTCCATGGTACTTCACGTGTTCCGAAGTACTCACAGGCCTCCCAGGTAGGATGAGGGCACAGAGGCATCCTGGGAACCACATCTACGGCAGGGATTGTTGTGATCCTACTTCTAAGCAGTAACTGACACAAGAATTTGCTGGGCGAAACTGGGAGAAGGCATCCCTTCGTGAAATCTGGACCTTCTATAGTAGAAACCTGGCCTGAAAGAGAGTTCCCCCAGGCATCAGACCACAGAAGAAGGAACAATTCAGGACCAGTTACTCCATCCAGACCTGCCTGCCCCGCCCTCGGGCCATCAGGGAAGTCAGGAACTCCTATGATAAAGAAGGAAGGAGAAAATAAAAAGAAACTGAACCACAGGTACAGGATTTTCAGCTTGCAAATGACCATACTATTGTGCCACTGAATGTGAGGCCCAGATGTTTACACAGCTAGGTGGATGGAGGGATTCTCTAGTAGAGAGATGCTAGAAGCTAAGCTTCCTGCCCCTCACCCAGGTCACTATACCCCACTGTCTATCAAAATTCCCAATACCTCTCCTTTCTCCCAATACTTTCTCCTTTGCTGTCACTGATAAAAGCATCTTGGCCCAGGTAAATTGGAGTTCCAAGAAGGAACAGGCAGGAGGTGAGAAGGTAACTCTGAACAGGTCTTCTTTAGGTGGGTACAGAGCCTGTGAAGATATAAAGGGCTAAGAGATGGCAGAAAAAAAAACTGTCATCTTAAAGGGCAGGAGAGAAGACTAGGAAGGAAAGGCCCAGTGCTCACTCCAAGAAATGGAGCTCCATCTCCTAACCAGACACCATGTCCTAGAGTCCTTGGGACTTAAATATTCCTCCCCGCTCTTGAAAAGGCACACTACACACTGGCTGGAGAACCCTGAGGGCCAGAATCCCTCCATCTAAGTTCTTAGACCCATATACTTTTCAACAACTTGATGACTCCAGGTATTATTTAATAACAACAAGATGAGACAAATTCAGGGTAGGCTTTTAATTGAGGCCATTAAGGCTTTGCCAGCACACTAATTCAATAGAAGAACAGAGCTTTTCTCTATGTAACAATTACACAAGCATATCAAACTATGTCAGTGTTACTGTGTTATATGTACATGGCCCTGGACACTTGTCAAAACCTATCATTTCCTTTGCTCATTGTAACAACCTGTGAGGGACTTGGAAAACTAGTTATTCCCAAGTTGCAGGTGGAGAGAGCATGGCAGAGATGAACCAACATATATATCTAGGGTTGTACAATAAGAGAGCAAATGCTATAACACAAATCTTACTTATGCCCAATTCTGTCTCTTGCTCTGTTCTTTCCATGAGGTTTCATAGCCTAAACTCCCTTGTAGGGGAAGGAGGAGAGGCAATTTAGGAGTTTACAGAGACCATCTCCAACCCACTCTCTCAAGGCAGTTCTACTCAGCTCCTCAAAACATAATAGCCTGCCTCTGCCTGGGTAATACACACCAGCCTCTTAGTTTGGCCCCAACTGACTTGGAATCCTACTATCTCAGTGTTGGAAAGGTCCTTACAGGTAATCTAACCCAACCTCCTTTCAGAGGGGGCTCAATTCTTTTCATGTTCTCCTTGGCCTAACCTCATAATTGCTATTGCTCACAGACCCCTTACAGGTCATCCTTCCTCTGGGAGGAGTGGCTGGCAACAAGCCTTCGCCCTGAGAGTGAGGGAGAGGTGAAGCTTCCTATTACCCAGCAGGGGAAGGGTACTCATCCGAGCACTTCCTGAATGGCAGCATCCCCAGATTTGCCCCACTCTATAATTTCTGCAAAGGAGCAGCAAGACACACAAGTGGAAAAGGAGACGGGAACCTTACCTCTCTTCTCTTCTCTTAACTGCTTCCCTGGAGATCATCAAACCCCATCCAGCATTCCATTTCCAAAACTGAGAATCCCCAACCAGAGACACCAAACAAAGTGCAGCTTCTGTCCTCTTATCCGAGTCCAAAGTCCATGGCTGAGTGTACTCTGACGGGGAGGAGTCTGGGGGGGAAGGGGTATGTCCAGACCCCTCCCCCCCCACTGCAGGCTTCAGGGTCCCTCCCAGGCGTCTGTTATAGCCCTTCATTCAGCTGGCTTATTAAGCCCAGATTCTGGTGATAGGCAGAGCCCAGGTACTATCCCATCTCTTGCTCAGTGAGGGGAAGTCATCCACTGTGAAGACTGGCCCATCTGTTTTCTGCTGGGGCTCGAGAAGAAACAGGCCTTAGAACCGGCATGGCCCAGGAGGCTGACTTCTGTGTTAACCTGCAGAATATTTAAACATTACAACACTTTCTAATTTATTCTATACCCAAATGGATTCCCAAGACTTCCCACCTAAATTAGAGTCCTTTATTATGCTCTACCATGAAAAGTCCATCCTTACACACTCCACAAGATACACAACGTATCTTTTTCATCAGTATGGCTCAGGATAAAGGAAGGACTGCACCTGCTCTCACAACAGAAAAGTAGCCAAAAGCACTGACGGTGTCTGGAGACTATCTTCTAAGAAACGTGGAAAAGAAACATGCCTCTCCTGTCCTGTCTTGTTAGTACTGCACTAATCGCCCTATATCTTCCAAGCTCCTTAAGATGTTCCGTGCTCTAATCGCCGGCTCTCCTCGACGGAACTGCATCCCTTCAGACCTTCCACATGCATTCTTTGCAACCGTCACTTCCCCCTCTGCTTCCAAAACGTGCCAGGGATGTAATTCCTAATCGCTGTCTAACTCCTTCCCGGAGCCACTCCCAAGAGTGAGGCCGGCCCCAGCCTGCAGTAACTCCACAGTGTTCTGATTCCGCAGTCCCGGGGCCCATCCGCTCGCCCTCCCCTCTAAGTTTATTCCTAAACACACACACCCACACACACTCTCATTTCCTTCCTGTAGGGGCGTGGCGTCCACAAGACCCCCACCCCCGCCCCCCGCCAAGAACTTAACTCCTCCCACTCCTCTTCTCGGAAACGCAGGGCTCTGGGTTCCCCGGAAAGGGGGTGACAGCGACCCTTCTTAGCCCTTCCCGCCACTACCTCCGGGAGGACCCTCGCCCTATCTGCGCGGGGTCGTTACCTCGATCCCGCTCGACCAGTCTCGGCAGGAAGCCGCGTCCCGCCCTGGGTCCGACAGCAGGCCCCTTTCCGGGTCCCCAGGGCCGGGCCAGGCCCCACCCCCTCGACCCTCGGCAGCCCGGCCCTCCCCCTCGCGCTCCTCCCCACCCCTCCCCATCCACCGCAGCCACTTCCGCTCAGCCTCCGGAAGCGAGCCCAAGGCAACTGCCACCTCCCCTCTTCCCGCCTTATCTACCCCACAACCCTGCCCATCACCACCGCCAGCGCGGGAGCATGAGACGTGGGTCTGCAGGGCCTGAGGTGGTTCTACAGTCACTGTTCACAGGACTGAAGACCAGGTGTGGACGCGGTGGGGACCGGGTGGGTACAGAGTTGGGGGGCTCAGGTGCTACCGCGCCAGGAGGGGCCGGAGCGGAGTGTGGCGAGAGCCGGCGAAGGCCCACGTCCAGCAGCGCGGGAAGAAGGGCGCATGCGTCACGAGCCGCAGCCTGTCGCGAGCGTTGATGCAAGGACGGCGTGGCTCGGCGAGATGGTTGGCGGGTCGAGAAGGGCGGAAGTTGGGGCGGGGCCTGCGCGCTGCCTTGTAGTCCCTTTCCCCGACCCGACATTACCTGGCGACCCTCCGCTGGACCTGAATTCTGGAAAAGGCTCCGCAGCTCCTCTTCCAGATGGCCGTCTCCCGGCGAAAAGCAAGTCAGAAGTTTTTAAGGCCGTGATGACCGTTGTTGTGTTGAGAACTTTGTGGCAGTGTCAGAGGAAAGTTACCTTTTGTTCATCACTTGCTTTCTCGCTGCGCCTCGCGGATCTTCCTTGAATATGAAAAGAGAAAGAAAAGGGTAAGAGGACCCAAAGCCCCTTTTCCCCGCGCGCACTGTGCGAGCTTCGGAGAGATTTGCGGGCTGTGGCGCGACTAGAAAGCCCTACAGGCTGGACTACCATTTCCCGAGGGATGACGACCACGTCTGAAGCACTAGCCAGTAGTGCCACTGTTGAATGCCACCGGAGACGTGTCTACTCCAAAGAAACCTCTCTCCCCATCAAACATGTAACTGGACAGCCAAGGGGTTGGGTCCGCCTGTCACTGCTTGAGCCAATTAAGCAAAGACAGGGTTGAGTCATATATGAGCATTTATTCTAATAGTGCCGGCAGTACGGGAGAGCATCCGGTCTTCCACAAAATCTGCTCTCCCTTCCCCCTGAGCCAGCTGCTTATATTGCGTAGAAGGGCAAAGATTAGGTGAAAGTAAGAATTATAGGTATGGGAAAGTAGACAAGGTATAATGATTGCAGGCACTGCGGCGGGGGTTGCCTGTGACCGTTATACCTCCGGGACTACAAGGTTGTAAATATTTCCATAATGATAGCTCTGGGAAAAGGAAGATGGATTGCATTCCGATATTAGCTCCCGTGACCCAGGGGGTACAACTCTCAGCCAGGTTAGAATATGCTTTTCCTAATCAGAACAAAACAGCCACGGTTAACAGTGCATGATGAAATTTTTTTGAAAATATATTTTATTGATTTTTTACAGAGAGGAAGGGAGAGGGATAGAAAGAAACATCCATGAGAGAGAGAGACATCGCGACCAGCCGCCTCCTGCACGCCCCACTGTGGAGATGTGCCCGCAAGCAAGGTACATGCCCCCGACCAGAATCGAACCTGGGACCCTGCAGTCCGCAAGCCGACGCACTATCCACTGAGCCAAACCAGTCTCGGCTGATGAAATATTTTTCGTAATTATAGCTAGTCCCCACTAGTCTATTTCTGCCCCTAATAATTAGACTTACAAGTCCCAAAACTGCCCTGGTTGCATTTTTTCTAAATATTTTGAGCTGACTTGCCCCTGACTTAACACTGAATCCAAGAGGAGTTACTGCTAAACTTTGGAGTTCATTATGTCATCCATTTAATGACATGTTCTATCTTGCCAGGACTCTGGATAGATTTGCAGGCTGTTATTTAGTGTTTGTTTTGGTGGGGTTTTTTTTTTACCCTTTTTGAAAACTGGAACCTAGAACACCCCTTTTGGCATATCTTCTGTGATGTTGTGATGAATTTGTGGATGAAAAAGGGGCCACATAGTAAACCTGACAGCTTCAGGGGAGGCCTGCAAACTCAAGAGACATAAAGTAACCATGTAGGATAGTCAGAAATTAAAACTTTCTAACTAAAAGCAGTTCATAGCAAGTAGTCATGTCCTAGGCTGGTGTTTTCCCCTAACAAAGGTCAATCTTCACATTAACTGAGCCTGTCTGGTGTTTTTATTCATCTCTCATAACATACCTCTCGAATATCGAAGTAATTTCCTTTCCCAACTCCTCAAAGCCTGAGCCAGGGCAAAAACCACACCTCACCCCCCCCTTTTTTTTAAATATGTATGTATTGATTTCAAGGAGGAAGAAAGAGGGAGAGAGAGATTAAAAACAATGATGAGAGAGAATCATTGAGTGACTGCTTCCTGCATGCCCCAGGGGATAGAGCCCGAAAACGGGCACTTGCCCTGACGGGGAATCAACCCTAACCTCCTACTTCATAGGTCAATGCTCAACCACTGAGCCACACTGGTCCAGCATTCCCCTCATTCTTATGATGTTGATTGTTAACTGTTAGCTGTCTAATACCTACCTTTGTAAAAGAAGAATATGTCTATTCTTTTACTTTTTATCCAATCCCAGAAATTTCCCCACTTTGCTTTCTCCCACCTCCCTAATCTATCTCCAGTGAATTTCATGTAACCACATTACATGTCTTCCCCTTTGATTCTGATGTATAAAATAAGTGGTAAAACTACCACTTTCGGGAGCACTTTCTCAATCCATTGAGATTTTGCTTCCCAGCAATGTCAGTTTGGCTCGAATTCATAAAAAAAATATAGGTTTGGACAATTTTCTTACCTCAACAATTTTAAGAAATATGCATTTGGCCTTTACCCATCCCACCCACTCTTCCTGTTTCTGGGACAGAACCCCTAAACCCTTGGAATTTCCTAAGTGATAAGAGCTCTAGGAGCCTCTTTTGTTTTAATATTTCGTCTTAACTGCTATTCCTGACATGTCTTTAGACTCTTGTGAGTTCTGGGTGATAAAAGTGGTTTTTTTTAATGAGCTTCTGGATGAGGCCTGTCACCAGAAAGACCAAGCCCTGATTGCAGGCTTGGATTTCTCAGCCCTCCTCCACCCTCCACCCCCTCACCTGCACCCTTATTCTCTTGAGAAAGGCGAAGTGCTGACAGTGGAGTCAATGATCAAGCATGCCTATTGTGATGAAGCCTCCATTAAAATCCCAATAGTATGGGGTTCAGAGATCTTCAAAGTTAGTGAACACTTCAATTTCCTAAGAGGGTGTGCACCTCCAACTGAACCGGGAAGGATGGGAATGATGCTCCAGTGCTCAGGACTCTCCCAGACCTCATCCTATATATATCTTCATCTGGCTGTTCATCCTTTGAGAAACGTGAGTTTTTGTGAGCTGTTTTAGCAGATAATAAGTCTAAGGGGAGCGTGTCATGGGAAACTGCAATTTGTACAGAAATTATGGTTAACCTGGGGACCTACTATTTAGGATTAGCAGCTGAAGTTGGAATGGGAGCCAATCTCATGTGACTGAGCTCTTACCCTGTGGTATCTGATGCTCAATGTTTCTAAGTAGATAGTGTCAGACTTGAGTTAAATTGTAGGACAACCAGTTGGTATCACAGAGAATTGGTTGACACCCCACATATTTGATGTCAGAAGTGAAGTATTCCTATAGTAAAGGAGGTGCACATGTGGGAAAACTACGTTTTTTGTTGTTTTTGGTTAATCCTCACTCAAGGATATTTTTCCAGTGGGAGGGAAGGAGGAAGAGACAGAAAGAGAAACATCCAAGTGAGAGAGACATTTATCGGTTGCTTCCTGCATGCATCTTGGTTAGGGTTGGGATCAAACATACAACCCAGGTATATACCCTTTACTGTGAATAGAGCTTGAGACCCTTTTATTATGCACAGGTCAACACTCTAACCACTGAGAACACCAGTGTTAGGGCAACACTAGGTTTTTCTATACATACAGGGTGGGACAAAGTAGGTTTACAGTTGAGTATGTAAAATAGTTTATTCTTGTGTTATTACTGTATTATTTCCCATACGAACTGTAAACCTACTTTTGTCTTATCCTGTATATTGGTCTCACGTACTCTTGACTTCTAACTGAATCCTAAAGGAGCTACTGCTAATTTCTGGACTTCATATGTCTTCCATTACTGATAGTGGAATCTTATCAGGACTGTGGGCAGATTTGCAGCCTCTGTCTCCTCACCTCCCTCCACCCTTGAAAACGAGCCTGGCTCTAGTAGGTTCTGACATATCTTCTATCCCTGTAATTTCTTCATATTACTAGAAGTGACTAACTTGCATATTTTCAGTAGTGGGAATATAATAGTTGCTGGGTCAGGAGTCTTGAAATTACCTTTTTATTTGGAAAGATGTCATTTGAAACTGTTGAACAAACTCAGAGCCTGGAGGTTTTCGCTAAAAATAAATGATAGATTTAATCAAGGGTCTTAGTTTGCATAATGGGAACACAGCTATGCAAAAACCCAGAAGTGTTCTGAAGAAGAAAGATATTTTATAGTAAAATGTGCATTCTGGAGATTAGTCAGCCCTGCACTCTTTGCCCTAGGAGTGGTCCAGGACAGTTGTCAGACAGATGTCAGGTTGTCTGGATGATGGGTGCCAGGTGGTCTAGACAGCAGTCGCCAACCTTTCAGGCCTCACAGACTACTGGTTGGTGACTGCTGGTCTAGAGGATGGGGGCCAAAGGGTCTGGTCACATCCATGTATGGATAATAGATGTCAGGTGACCTGGATATGTGGATCCTTCAGGGAGTAATCAGTTATCTGGAGCGGGTAATCAGAGGGTTATCTGAAGGTCTGGTATCTGTCCAGAGACATGTCTAAGCATTGACACAGGACTGGAAAATACAACAAAGCTGAAGTTCAAAGAAAAAGCTTAAGATCCCAGGCTACTTAAAACAATAATAGAGTCCTTCCTCGTGCTTTTGCCTTCATGATATTAACAATTTTAGCAATTTGGTTAAATTGATTCCATTTTATATATTCGCTACTTTACTCTTTTCTCAAAACATTCTGCAAACAAAATTTATATTGCTGCTACATTCAAACATAACAGGTCCAAAGAGAAGTTCCTAATCTTTCCCCAACTCCAATACCTCCTCCCCAGTTTTCTTTCTTATCCTAATTAAATAGCAACTCCACTTCACTTACTCAGGCCAGAGCCCCAAGAACCATCCTTGTACTCCTCTTTCTCACATTCTCTACCCAGTCTATCTGGAAACCCTGATGGCTCTATTTTCAAAGCTGTGTCTAGCATCCTACACCTCAGCATCTCCTCAGCCACCTTCATCCTTCACCTGCAAACCAGGTCTCTCTGCCCTCCTTCAACCCCAACCCCCGTAGTCTAGTCACACAGCAGCCAGAGAGATTCTGGAATTTCTATGCTCAAAACCCACAGTGACTCCCCACTTCCCTTGCAATAAAAAGCCAAAGTTCATGCAGTAGTCTACAAAACCCAACATTAACTAGCTGCTTCCCTTTGACTTGCTCTGTCCTTGCTAACTCTGTCTCAGCCTCACTGCCTCATTTGCTTTTCCTTGAACTCACCTCAGGGCCTTTGGTTAGAAATCTCCAAATATTTGCATAACTCTTTTTTCAAATGTTACCTTCTCAATGAGGCCTTCCATTGTGTTTACTAGTTAACTGCCTATCTCTCCCTGCTGGAATGTAAGTTCCGCTAGGGGATGTGTATTTGGTTGTTTGATTTCTTGATGACTCCCAAGTGCCTGGAACAGGGCCATGTGCCTAGCCTATAGTAGGTGCTCAATAAACATTCATGGGGAAAAATGAATGAACTTGAACAACTGTTTTCATGATAGAGTATTCCCATGCAGGCCTCCCATCCAGTCTCTTTCACATGCAGATCCGTGAATATAGTTATAAGCATAATACACATATTTTGCATTAAGATTTTGTATCATCAAGCCATGGATACTATCTGTGTTTCTAAATATTTCTATAGTTATAACCATTTTTACTCTTTAATTATACTTAGATTTTTGCATGCTTGTTATAACAAGTCCAACAATACAGAGTTGTGTAAAAAAGAATGATTCCTTCTCCCATGAATCTCACTCTGCTGAAGGGAACCATTTTAAAATTTAGTGGAGTTCACCTGGTGTGGCTCAGTAGTTGAGCACTGACCCAGGAACCAGGAAGTCACAGTTTGATTACTAGTCAGGGCCCATGCCCAAGTTGTAGGCTGGGTCCCAGTAAAGGGCGTGCAGGAGCAGCCATTCAATGATTCTCTGTCATCATTGATGTTTCTATTTGCCTCTCCCTTTCTCTCTCTGAAGTCAATATATATATATATATATATATATATATATACACGTATATATGTATAATTTAGTGGATAGCCTTCCAAATATTTTCTACACTTATTTATACATATGTAACAGGTACAAATTTTACAATTAAAAAAACAGGTATGCCTGAATTGTAACTTTATTTTCTATAACTCAAGTCAGTTTCTATTTTAGACCTCAATTCTTCTGGTGGCTAAAACTAAATCTAGTTAATTCAAGGTAAATGCTAGCACGTTATTATTTGCTTCTTTATTAGTGATCAAGTAATTTAATTCCAGTGAATTCAGAATTTAATTATCCTTCTCTCCTTTCAACTTCATGTAATTGCCAGTTTTTAAAACTTATTATAAAAGAGACATTCATTACAGAAGAATGTTAAAGCATAAATAAATGAAAAAATAAAAATCATCTGTAAACCCAGCAGCCAGAAATAATCAAATCTTCCATATTTATCCTCTTCATATATTTGCATTTTGGGGATTCATATTATAACTAGCTATTACTGCTTAATAAGAGCCATACTTTTTTCATTTTGCAAAATATACTTATACAGCATTGTTAATGGTTGCATTGTAGCCCATTATGCAAATGCACCATAATTGGTGTCTCTCTTTTTATACATTTGTGTTGTTTCCAACTTTTCACATTCACAGAATTACTTGTAGACAAACCTCTGTGCATGTCTCTACTTCTTTCCTCACATATGCTTCTGGACCCCATGTTGAGGTGCACTCGTTGAAGGGCTTTGCATCATGCTGTAAGCAGACCTGCAGAAAGGTGGCACTGCCTTGATACCGCGAGCAGGATGATCCTTTTCTCCACGCCCTGCCAGCATCATCTTACTCATTTTTTGTCATCTTTGTTACTTTGATGGAACAGTGGTTTTTGCATTGTTGTTTCAAGTTATATTCCTTTGATAACTAGTAAATAAAACCTGTTTTTAGGCATCACTTATGTGATGGCCTACTCCTATCTTGCCCATTTAGACTTATGTTTGTCTCCTTCATTTGCAAGAACTCTTTGTTAACTATGTTGCATATGTTTTCCCAGTTTGTTACTTGATTTAATTATGTCTATGTGCTCTTTTGAGATTGTAAGAGTCCAAGCCACTGGGCTAGAAGTCTGGTCTTTCACAAATGCTCTGCCTTTGAATAAACTTAAAATAAATAGAGATTTTTGTATCAGTTACTCCAGCTGGAGGACCAGCAGGCAGTCTCCTGGGCAGTCATTTGGATGGGGGTGGCAAGAGACTACACCATGTAGGTCCTGCCTCACCATGGAAGTTCCATGTTTCCATCAGAAGCATCAGGGATCTCAACCCGTGGGTCAACCCACAGGTTAAGAACCGTTATCAGGGTGGCCTAAGACCATCGGAAAACACAGATATTTACATTACGATTCATTAACAGTAGCAAAATTACAGTTATGAAGTAGCAATGAAAATAATTTTATGGTTGGGGGTCACCACAACATGAAGAACTGTATTAAAGAGTTGCAGCATTAGAAAGATTGAGAACCACCACTCTAACAGATATTTCTAATTAAGGTGTGTTACGGTGTCCAAACTTAATTTCAGAGAGGGAGAGAGAGATAGAAACATCAATGATGAGAGAGACGGCTGCCTCCTTCATGCCCCACATAGGGATCGGGCCTGCAACCCAGGCATGTGCCCTGACTGGGAATAGAACTGTAACCTGGTTCATAGGTTTATGTTCAACCACTGAGCCACACTGGCTGGGCTTGGTGGTTTGATTTTTAAATTTGCACTTAACCCAGGTGCATTTGCTCAGCTCAGTATTTCCTTAGATCAGCTCTGTAAGTGGGGGTTATCAGTTACCTACTGAGCATTTGATACCTTGGATCTTATTTTTCCTGTACTGAGCCTCCAGTAGTGGGGGAGGGGGGGATGGTGGGGAGAGGGGATAAGAGAGAGAAGGGAGCAGTAGAGGGAGCAACACTCCAAAACCGAAGTGTCTGTTGACTTCAGGATATATCCAGTCACAGGAAGAAAGACTCATTTTCAACAAAGAAACTTGCAAGCAAAAAAATGAAGATAATCCAGAAGTGCTGATGAAAAGAATCGTTTAGACGGGCTGGAAGAGGTTAAAGGAGGACCACCCCTGTAATACTTTCAGCAATAAAGATTTAAAAAAAGAAGAATTGTTTAGAGGAATATAAAGTTAATTAGGTATACCTCCGGGGTAGGTGGATCAATGTGATCCTAAAAATAAAAAGCCAAAGTGAGAGACATCAAGCTTTCCTTTGAGATCTCAAAGATTCATGTAGAAACCCAAACTGTCCCGAGTATGAGGTGAAAGAAGGGGTTTTTAGGAGACTAGGAAGGGAAATAATCACATGAATAGGATAATTCCTATTGCTGCTCACCAGCTGTTACTCAAGCTCTACATGGCTGGTTACTGATTCTATCTTAGAAAAAGATTCTATAATCAACAGTCCTTGTGGTCAGGATGTCTGCTGTCTTGTTAGTTTTACAAATAGTTGTTTGGCCCAGTCCAAAGGTTATTTTGTCCACTTCAAACATTCCAAAGGTTCAAGGAGCAAGACATGCAAGCAATTCCTCTGGAATGGATCCCCTTATGTCAGATTTTCACCCCAGGAAGGTCTTGAAGGGAAGCCCTGTTGAGAGTAATAAGTCCTTCACTTCCAGCAGAACCCAGCTGCAATAGGAATATGTATGGTTCTCCTTATACTCTGAGATGGGTTTGGAGCAGGGCACTTGGGTGCTGGTCTGCCTGTGTGACTGACTTTCACAGACCCTGTCAGTCTTTAAAGCAGTGCCTCGTATAGGAGCACTGAAGAGCTTTGGAGAAAACAAGTAAAACTGTTACCCCCCAAACTATAACTTTATCATAACGAACACATACATTAATGTTTTAAAGTGCCATCTCTGGTCTCTTATTAGATTCACTGTTTTACACCTTATTTTGGGACAATAGTGTGGTCCACAAGTGCCCTCCCCCTCTCCTTCAGAATCAACACTAGATCCCTTCAGAAGAATGGAAGTTAAAGGCAATCCAACTCCCAGCAAACACTCATTACATAGTATCAGGAAACTGCTAAGGCAATTTGTTTTTTGTTTTTAATTCTTGCCCAAGGATGTTTTCCATTGACTTTTAGAGAGAGTGGAAGGGAGGGGGAGAAGGAAAGAAACATTGATCAATCGGTTGCCTCCCATGTAAGCCCCCACTAGGGCCAGGGGTTGAGCCTGCAACCAAGCTATGTGCTTTTGACCGAATTGAACCTGGGACTCTTCATTCCAAGGGCTGAAGTTCTATCCACCGAGTCAAACCAGCTAGGGTGGCAATTTGTTTTTTAAAGAGGCCACTGGCTTTGGGGGTTAATAAACCTTTCCATGCCTGCCAGCTCCACTTTGCTCACTGCTCTGTGGCAATCACTTATGTGTTGTGTCACTGGGTCATTCCTAATTATTGTTAAGGGACTGACTTTCCCATGATTGACTCTTCTAAATAAATCAGATCCATGTGGGAACTTCTCTGGGGAAATACCAAGCTTGCTTGCTTGCATTGACACATCTTCTTGAGTGGGTGAAAATCTATTGGAATTAAAGCAGAGAACTGGGTGTCATTTATAAAATAGATCCAATTATTCATCTACAACCCAGAGTGAAGAGAATATTCCAAGAAATTTTTTTATTTACTTTTTTCTTTGCCAATGCCTGAAACACCATAGGTACTTCATTCTAGAGAAGAGGTCAGGGACGGGTGCTGTCCCCTCTTAGCCTGAGGTGCCACTTCTTCCTTCTCCAAAAAGTCCTCTGAAGTCTTTTATCACCAGCTCAAATGCCACTTCCTTCCGGGAGGCTCAGTAGCTGTCAGCACCGTTCTTTGCCTTGTGTTAGAATTCACTGTTGGTAGCTGTCCTAGGCCTATTCCTTCGTGGACTCCACACCACCCGACATTATCCTGAGAGACTCAAGTAGAGGGTGAATTGCTGCAGAGTGGAGTAAACAGAACCACCATGGAGGAAACCAAAGCTTTAGTGAAGCACTATATGTGAATCCTCTTAGCAAGGCTGTGCAGTCAGAATTAAGAAAGAAGGGTAGAAAAGAGGGACATAAAATGTTGAAGATTTCTCCAACTGTTGCACAGAACTCAGTTCCTCCCCACTGCAGTCACTCTGGGTTCTACAGGTGACCTTTCCATGAGGAAGGGGTCTCTGAGAGGACAGTCTACGTCCCCAGCCTCCCTCCTGCCTCCTATTCTATGCCTCCCAAAGGACAGTCTTGCCTTGCCATTAAACCAAGAAAGTAATGTGATACAGTGGAGGCAGGACTTTGGGCTAACCTCTGAGTGAAATGGATAGATTGCGGTAAACTATATCCCTAAGAAGAGATAACAGCCAAGAACATATTAAAAACTTGGTTGCGTGAAGTAATGGAAAATAGATAGGCATTCCAAGGATGCTATATTGTTTTCCCATTTGAAAAGGTAAGGAAGTACAATTTAGAAAGTAAATGTGGGAAAGTGCGAGTTCGCACAGAGAGACACCATGGCATAGCCACTGTGCACACACAGTGCCTGCCACCAGAGGTCCAAAGTGCCAGTTCCTACAAAGCTCTGTGCCCATGGGCACTCCCTTAGCTCTCCATGCCTGTTTCCCCCGCTGCCATGTGGGAAATGAATAATGGTCTCTTCATAGTATCTTGTAAGACTTTTAAGTGTTGCTAGCAATGATGGCTGGTAAAGTGAACACCAGATGGCGTTATTATATAAAGTTTCTAAGATTTAGTGGGTAATTTATTTGGGACAAATAAACTTAGGGATAACCTGATTAAGTCTTGTGTGATTCCATAGATGATAAAACGCAGTGTCATTATATGACCTTTATAAGTCACTTCAAACACATTTTATTATCTACCAGTCTTTTCATGTCATTCTTAAATGGCTTTTTATGTACTTAAATCTTGTCATCCAGTCTTATTCTTGAATTTAAGAACTATGTTATATGACCTAAGAGTGTTCAGCACACATAACAAGACTAATAAATACCTGTGTTTTTTTAATACAAAATTTCAAATTTGTCCCACTAGCAACCATTTACATATTAATGTGTTTGTTTTTTTTTAATCAAAGTGGTGTGGGGTGTTTTGTTTGTTTGGTTGGTTGTTTTAATATTTTTATTGATTTTTTACAGAGAGGAAAGGAAAGGGATAGAGTTAGAAACATGAGAAACATAGATCAACTGCTTTCTACACACCTCCTACTGGGGATATGCTACAACCAAGGTTACATGCCCTAGACTGGAATCGAACCTGGGACCCTTCAGTCTGCAGGCCGACGCTCTATCCACTGAGCCAATCTGGTCAGGGCTGTTTTTGTGTGTGTGGTTTTTTTATTGCCACTTTCTAAATTCCAGATGGCTCTGGGAGAAAGGTCTAGATCAGTGATTGGCAAACTCATTAGTCAACAAAGCCAAATATCAGCAGTACAATTTAAATTTCTTCTGAGAGCCCAAATTTTTTAAACTTAAACTTCTTCTAACGCCACTTCTTCAAAATAGGCTCAACCAGGCTGTGGTATTTTGTGGAAGAGCCACACTCAAGGGGCCAAAGAGCCGCATGTGGCTCATGAGCCACAATTTGCCGACCACTGCTCTAGATACATAAGTTTTTGAAAAGGGAGAGAAGGCCCCAGGAGGTGTGGCCTGGGCAGTGAGAGGAAAGAAGGTATGTTTCCTGGAAAAGTTTAATGAAAGCAAAAGGAAGGGACCATAGGGCTCAGAGCCTGTACTTATCAGCAGCCCCTCTCTGTCCAGCTGCAGCAGCTGATTCTACAATAGGGAGTCCCTCTCCATGCTGCTCACAGGTAGTTGGAGAAACAAAAATGCCAACAGCCTCCCAACAGAACCCAGGCCATGGAGGGAGACCCGCAAGGCCCTAGTGCTCAGAATCCAGACACGAGTGCCTGGCTGCCAGGGGCCTTTGAAGAGCCTTGACCAGGAGCTGACATTTGATTTTTCTATTAATTAAATGTTAAGGGTCCCACCTGAACAGGAAAGAGGCACTAAGCCATTTGTCAGTGATTTTAGACAATGACTAATTTTATGTGGGGAGGAAGGGAGAATAAGAACAACCAAGTCCAAAGGTCCGGAGTCTGAGAAATGAGCAGACTTGGCCTATGTGGGCAGAGCACTTAATGCAGTGGTTCTCAACCTGTGGGTCGCGACCGCTTTGGGGATCAAACGACCCTTTCACAGAGGTCGCCTAAGACCATCAGAAAACACATATTTCCCATGGTCTTAGGAACCAACAGACCGCTCCTCAGTGTAGCAAAGTGTAGCAATGTAGTTTACTGTTGTTATATGAAGACTGTTGCCCATGCTACACCATGATTCAAGACAAAATTTCATTTATTTGTAATTAGAAATAAATATTTCACAGTATATAATTACGTATTGTTTTTGTGATTAATCACTATGCTTTAATTATGTTCAATTTGTAACAATGAAAATACATCCTGCATATCAGGTATTTACATTACAGTTCATAACAGTAGCAAAATTACTGTGATGAAGTAGCAACAAATATAATTTTATGGATGGGGGTCACCACCACATGAGGAGCTGTATTAAAGGGTCTCGGCATTAGAAAGGTTGAGAACCACTGTCTTAATGGCAAGGCAAGACTGTCCTTTGGGAGGCATAGAATAGGAGGCAGGAGGGAGGCTGGGGACATAGACTGTCCTCTCAGAGACCCCTTCCTCATGGAGAGGTCACCTGTAGAACCCAGAATGACTGCAGTGGGGAGGAACTGAGTTCTGTGCAACAGCTGGAGAGGTTGGCCCCCTAGCATTTGCCTCTGAGCCAGGGATGGCAGTGGCACAGCCTGCACCCCCAAGATTTGTCTGCCATAGTTGCAGGAGGCTCTCAGGGTCAAGTGGACAGATCAGGAGGAGGGTTTGGGCCACCTTGCCAACCCAATTCCCTGTGGGAGAGGATACCCACCAGATGAGGGGGCTATGGTGTGTGCAGCCAGGAATGAAAACTAAGGAGCAGAAAGAGGCCCAGCCAGATGTCCCCCTTCCTGCCAGCAGCATCCAGTCCTGTCCAGCCTAGACCCACCCATAAGATTCAGGATCTGCAAAGAAAAGGGATAGGGCATGCAATCAGTTGGGTTGCCAGATAAAATACAGGACACCCAGTTAAATCTGAACTTCAGAAGCATGGAACAGAGTGGAATCTCACAGGGAAGGTATGGGAGGATGGATGGGTAGGAATATAGTAGAATGCATAACCCATGGACACAGACAATAGGATGGTGAAGGCCTGGAAGGAGAAAGGGCTAGAGGGAGTCAATGTGAGGGAAGGGGAACATAGTTTTTTAAAATACAATAGTTTTTAAAATACAGATTTTTTAAAATATATACTTTATTGCAGAGAATAAAGAAGAGAGATAGAAACATCAATGATGAGAGAATTATTGATCGGCTGCCTCCTGCACACCCCCACTGGGGATCGCAACCAGGGCATGTATCCTTGAGTAGAATCAAATCTGAGACCCTTCAGTCGAAGGCCGATGCTCTATCCATTGAGCCAAACTGGCTAGGGCTCAACAATACTAATTTATTTTTTTAATTTGGTGTTGAGCCCTAACCGGTTTTGCTCAGTAGATAGAGCGTCAGCCTGCAGACTCAAGGGTCCCAGGTTTGATTCTGATCAAGGGCATGTAATCTTGGTTGCGGGCACATACCTAGTAGGGAGTGTGCAGGAGGCAGCTGATTGATGTTTCTAACTCTCTATCCCTCTCCCTTCCTCTCTGTAAAAAATCAATAAAATATATGTTTTTAAAAATTAATAAAAATATGGTGTTGAAAATAGTAATAATGTATTACAAATGGATCTTTTGATTCCTCAGCCATTAAAAGAAGAGATAAAGTATATAACTTCTGAACCAATCTAGGGAAAATAGACTAGTAGGATAATTTTAACAGAATTCTAATAGAATAATCCTAACCCATCTGAAAGAAGGCAAGAAAAGAGATAACAGAACTTGGATCAGATGAGGGCAGTGAATAAGATTTAAGCTTAAACATATCAGAAATTATACATTAACAGCCTAATGATCCTGATAAAAGAAGTTACCATACTGAATTAAAACAATTATATGTTATTTCCATGAGTCATATCTAAACAGAAATACAGAAACGTTGAAAGTAAAAGGATGGGCCCAGATAGTGTGGTTCAGTGGATTGAGCATCATCCTATGGACCAGAGGTCCCAGATTCAATTCTAGGTTGGGCACATGCCTGGGTTATAGGCTTGATCTCCAGTAAAGGGCATGCAGGAGGCAGTTGGTCCATGAGTCTCTCTCATAGATGTTTCTATTTCTTTCTCCCTCTCTCTAAAAATCAATAAAAACATTCTTTAAAAAGTAAAAAGATGGAAAGAGATACGCCATGTAACAATAAAAAATAAGCTTATGTTATTAATACCAGAAAAATAAGAGTTTAAGTAAACAAAAGGCACTACCACAGATAGATATTTACTGCTTTTTAAAATATATATTTTTTTTATTGATTTCAGAGATGAAGAGAAAGGAAGAGAGAAAGAGAAACATCAATAATGAGAGAGAATCATTGATTGGCTGTTTCCTGTATGCCCCCTATTGGGGATTGAGCCTGCAACCCATGCATGTGCCCTTGATCAGAATCGAACCTGGGTCCCTTCAGTCTGCAAGCCGATGCTCTATCCACTGAGCCCAACAGGATAGGGCAGATATTATTTCTTAAAGTTTCAATCATCAGGAAGATATAACAATTCTATATTGATATGCACTTAATAACAAGGCCTTTAATATATAAAGCAAAATTCACAGAATTATAGTAGAAATGAATGTCAACAATTATCTCATTAATTGATAGAACAAGCAGATAAGCGTTCCTAAAGAGCAGAGAAAATCTGAACAATACATTACAAACTTGAGTTACTGGTTTTATCAAGGTGACTGCACCTAAGATCTGCAAAATACATTCTTCTCACATACCCAGGAACCTTCTCACATTCCCTGAGAAACATGTGCTGAGCAAGTCTCAACACATTTCAAAGGATAGAAATCAGATACAGCATGTTTTCAGACCACAAAGTAATAAAAATATAACTAGGAAGTCCCTGTATTGTTTGGAAATATAACCCCACAAACTTCTAAAAATCCTATGGGATCTGTTATTTGTGCTTTCTGTTCTTTCTTGTTTTCACACCAGAGGTTTATCAATTTTAATAATTCTTTTTCAAAGTATCAACTTCTGATCATTTCTCCTGTGTTGTTTTAATTTTTGCTCTCATCTTCATTATCTTGTTCATTTAACGTTTAAAAATTAGATCTTTAGTCAACAATAAAGTTTTGTATGAAGATTTACAAAATACTAAGTGCTTTTTAATTATTCTTTAAAATAAGCTTGTGAGCCCTAACCAGTTTGACTCAGTGGATAGAGCGTTGGCCTGTGGACTGAAGGGTCCCAGGTTTGATTCTGGTCAGAGGCATGTATCTTGGTTGCGGGGCACATCCCCAGTGGGGGGTGTGCAGGAGGCAGCTGATCAATGTTTCCAGCTCTCTCTCCCTCTCCTTTTTCTCTGTAAAAAAAAAAAAAAATCAATAAAATATATTTTTTAAAAAATAAAATAAGCTTGTGAGACCCTAGCAGATTTGGCTTAGTGGTTAGAGCATTGGTCTATAGACTGAAGGGTCCTGAATTCGATTCCAGTCAAGGGCACATACTTTGGCTGTAGATTCCCCTGCCCTGGTCGGAGTGTGTGCAGGAGGCAACCAATCGATGTTTCTCTCTGTTTCTCCCTCTCCGTTCCATTCTCTCTAAAAATCAATGGAAAAATATCAAGTGAGAATTAAAAACAAAATAAACTTGTGAGTTGGGTCTTTCCCCTCATTTTCAGATGGAGAAATCAGACAGGAAAAGAAATAAATTCATAATTGCATTCACTGAAATACTGACCCTAAGGTTTACATCTGAGACCAGAGAAACTTCTGCCCTCCCGAGCTTTACCTTGCCCACCACACCACCTTTATCTTTTGAGACCTAAGGGACACTCACCCAAAACAGTCCTCATTAAGTTGGTAGAAGCTTGGCTCTCAGCAACCTTACCTGCATTAATCTCCAGCACACCTGTTGTCAAGAAGGACTGGGAAGGAAAATGCAGAAAGCATGAGCGGGCAGGCTGCCTAACCTGGAAAAGCACATGGGAAGCAGTTGCACCCCACCCAGCACTCTTGGGTCAACGAATAGAGATGGAGGCCCCTCCTGCTGACTCTCTCCAGTCTGACAAGCAAAGCAAGTTTGTTTAAAAACAATGGATTACTCGCTTACAAGCAAGGTACTACTGAGTAACCAGATCAAAAAGTTATTTTCTCAAATCTTGTCTCAGGTTGTGTCTGTGTGTGGGGTGGTCCTTGGGTAATTAGCTTGGCTTCCAGATGGGGCTGCTTTCACTACCTGAGTGTCCAGATGCTAGTCCTGGGATGGAGGCCATCACAGCGCCAGTGTTACTTACCACACCCATATACAAATGTTTCTCATCCCAGGCTACTTCTAAGGACTCTAATAAACACCAATTTCTCCAACCTTCCTTACAACCTAAGAGGTCCAACTACTATTATCCTTATAAGAGACAGTAAGGACACAGCATAAAAACAAATTTAGTTACTTGTATAAAGTCACTTGGGAGTGAGTCTTCATTTGAACCCAGATGGGGAGAATCAGTGATCTTGGCCACTGCACTTAGTTGCCTCTATACAGGGTTCACACTAACTCCTTCCTGAGCATAACTGACACTGTGGATGGCCTGAGACAAACTTCCAAAGCTAAATGGGAAATACTCGGGGGAATTGGGTTACACTGTGACCTCCTTCTCTGCGACTCCAGGCTAAGGCAGGAAAGAAGCATGGAGAACTTCCAGCCCAGGGAAACCCCGGGGACAGGTGCATCAATTCCTTAAGGTCCAGAGGCAGGCAGACATCAGGTTCCCCTGTCTGTCCTCAGCTAACCCTCATTTTATTTTTTGAATAGTGTTTGCCTTCTAATTGCGGAACTTCCTACACAGGAATCCTTTTTTTATTTTATTGTGTTACATGTATACATATCTCCCCATTGTAACCCTCATTTTTAAATCCCATAAGAAAAAATTTCCTTGAATTGCATGACTGGTCCTCAGTACCCTTTGATACCTAGTATCTGCAAACAGACCCAGATTAAAATTATTTCTCAAGCTTTCATTTTCAAATTCGCCAGAAGAAATTAAGAGTGCATACCTGTGGAAGGCTTTGCTGTTGATCAAGTTTTCCCTCCCTGCTTTCTTTCCCCTCTCCCCTTCTCTTGTTCCTTTAGTTTTTAATATTTTTATTATTTTTAATCCTCACCCAAGGATATATTTATTGACTTTAGAGAGAAAGGGAGAGAGATAAACATAGATGTAAGAGAAACATCAATCTATTGCCCTGACCGAGGATCAAACTTAAAAAACAAATTATTGATTTTTAGAGAAAGGGAGAGAATGAAACATGGATTGGCTCCTCCTGGACATCCCCTATTGGGGATTGAGTCCACAACTCAGGCGTGTGTCCTGACCAGAAGCTGAACCAAAAACCTTTCCATGCATCGCTCCACAAACTTTTGGTGCACTCTCCAACCCTTAATTCTCCTTTTCATGCCCTAAGAACTGAACTCATGCTATTCACTCCTCATACTCCCCACATCCATTAAGTCATGAGGCCCTTAGTAAAGTTTTGGTAAGTTTTATTTCTAGGAATGTTTTTACCTAAATTTCTAATTTCATAGCATAAAATTGTAAAATAACATCAAACTTTAGAAATTCTGAGACTTCAATTACAAGTGAATGAGTGCTTTATTCAAACTGTTCCAACAAGTAAAGATCTCAGAGAATGTCTACAACCATGAAAATGTGAGGGGCTTTCCAGTGTAAATAAACAAAGTAGCAGTGCCCACTGCAATTTTGGTGGGCTTTGGTCTGCCATTTACTACTTCCTTATTTTAACTATTTTGGGACTTATTTTGATTGTAGTACTAGGTTTTCTGATTTTTCTAAAATATCTTTTTAGAAAATATTTTTCCTTTTATTTGCTTTATCAACGTCTAAAGACTGCTTAATGCCAATGGATAGAACGTTGGCCTGTGGACTGAAAGGTCCCAGGTTCGATTCCGGTCAAGAGCATGTACCTTGGTTGCGGGCACATCCCCAGTGAGGAGTGTGCAGGAGGCAGCTGATCGATGTCTCTCTCTCATCAGTGTTTCTAGCTCTCTATCCTCTCTCTTCTTCTCTGTCAAAAAATCAATAAAGTATATTTAAAAAAAAAAGACTCAGAGAATCCAAGATGGCGGCATAGGTAAACACCTACACTGCTGTATCGCACAACAATTTCAAAACTACAACTAAAAGACAGAACGGACATCATCCAGAACCACAGGAAAGCTGGCCAAGTGTAAGTTCTACAGCTAGAAGGAAAGAGAGGGGCTCACAGAGACCCAGAGGAGCTGCAAAAAGCTGAGGTACAAAGACGCGCGCAGTGAGAGCGCGGGTGCCGGAGTACCTGGCTGGCTTTCTCTGGCGGGAGGGAAACGGAGACTCCCAACGGCACTGAACCCCTTAGCTTACGACACTAAACCCCAGATTCAGCCAAAACTCATACGGGGGGAGTTTGGACTGTGAAAAGGGCGAGGTGCATGGAAATTTAGGGGAGTCACAAAAGATCAGAGGTTTGATGGCGCACACGGCACTGCACAGAGGACAGATTGCTGATTGTGCCGCTGACTTTCGCGAGTGGGCGGGAGACAGACCCTCCCAACTGTGCCACTTCTGACTCCACTAAGCCCCTGTTTCGGGCGAAACCCTGGGGACCTAGACTCATGTGGTCCTGGTGCGCAGGGGAGCCGGAAAGGCAGCGGTCTAGAGGTACTGCGGGCCCGCGAGCACAAGGACCGCTCCAGCGATTACCCAGTCACGTGAAACTCAGGGGCCATGGAGGGCGGGGCCGACTGGAAGGCAAGGCAGTCCCTTAAGCCCTGAGACTCCACCCATCCCAAGCTCAACAGAGGCTTCTTCGGTTTTGCAAGTCTGGTATCATAAGGCTGAATTCAACACAGAAGTTTCCCCGGCATAGTGAAAATGCCGAGACAAGGGAGGGGATTACAAACAAAAGAAATGGAGGGGAAAAAACGAATGGATAGAGAGTTCAAAACCACGCTTATAAGGTTTTTTCAAGAATATGCTAGAAAAGATGGATAAATTTATCAAGTCCCAAGAGGAGATGCAAAAGGACCAACTAGAGATGCTAGAGATGATGGATAAATTTAGCGAGTCCCAACAGGAGATGAAAAAGGACCAAATAGAGACACTGACTGAAATAAAAAATATACAGAGTCCTAACAGCAGACTAGAGGAAGGCAAGAATCAAGTCAAAAATTTGAAATATAAAGAAGCAGAAAACACTCAACTGGAAAAGCAAGAAGAAAAAAGAATCCAAAAATGTGAAAATAATGTAAGGAGCCTCTGGGACAGCTTCAAGCGTACCAACATCAGAATTGTGGGGGTGCCAGAAGAAGAGAGAGAGAGCAAGATACTGAAAACCTATTTAAAGAAATAATGACTGAAAACTTCCCACATCTGGTAAAAGAAATAAACTTACAAGTCCAGGAAGCACACAGAACCCCATATAAAAGGAATCCAAAGAGGACCACACCGAGACACATCATAATTAAAATACCAAGAGCAAAAGACAAAGAGAGAATATTAAAAGCAACAAGAGAAAAACAGTTCATTACCTACAAGGGAGCACCCATACGACTGTCAGCTGATTTCTCAACAGAAATGATGCAGGCCAGACGGGAGTGGCAAGAAATATTCAACGTGATGAATAGCAAGAACCTACAACCAAGAATAATCTATCCAGCAAAGCTATCATTCAGAATTGAAGGGCAAATAAAGAGCTTCACAGAGAATAAAAAGCTAAAGGAGTTCATCAACTCCAAACCAGTATTATATGAAATGCTGAAAGGTACTCTTTTAGAAGAGGAAGAAGAAAAAGGTAAAAGCCAAAAAATTATGAACAACAAATACATATCTATCAACAAGTGGATCTAAAAATTAAGTGAATTAAAAATTTGATCAACAGAATAAACTGGTGAATATAATAGAATCAGGAGCACAGAAAGGGAGTGGATTGATAATTCTCAGGGGGAAAGGGGTGAGGGGTGTACAGGGAGAGACTGGACAAAAATCATACACCTATGGATGAGATCAATGGGAGGGAGGTAAGGGCAGAGGGAAGGGTGGGAGTTGGGTGGAGGGGTGCTATGGAGGGGAAAAAAGAGAAACAAATGTAATAATCTGAATAATAAAGATTTAATTTAAAAAAAGATTGCTTAAGCAGTATCCTACTAGTCTTGATATGCAGTATTTTCATTATTTGTTCAAAATATTTTGTTTTTTTAATTATGATTAAGAAATGTATACGCACCTGAAACTGGTTTTGCTCAGTGGATAGTGTCGGCCTGCGGACTGAAAGGTCCCAGGTTCGAATCCAGTCAAGGGCATGTACCTTGGTTTCAGGCACATCCCCAGTAGCGGGTGTGCATGAGGCAGCTGTTCGATGTTTCTCTCTCCTCAATGTTTCCAACTCTTTATCCCTCCACCTTCCTCTCTGTAAAAAAATCAATGAAATATATAAAAAGTGGGCTTGCTCCCCAGTAGGGGCTGTGCAAGAGGCAGCCAATTAATGATTCTCTCTCCTCATTGCTATTTCGGTCTTCCTCTGAAATAAACAAAAATACATCTAAAAGATGTATTTGTAAGTTTCTGAATATAATGGGATGCCCAAGGTATCTTTATTACCAATTTCTAATTTAATTATGCAGAGAACACACTCTATAAAATTTCAGTTTTGTAAAGTTTGAGATTTACTTAATGAGCCAGCATATGGCTTATAATTTCTTCTCCTAGCTTTAATGAGATATAATTGATATGAAAATCTGTGTAGGTCAAATTTTGAAATGTTTCATATCCTTGAGAAAAAAATATTTATCCTTGATACATTGGTGCAGTGTTCCATAGTTATCAGTTAGATTGTTTGCTAATTACATTGTTCAAATTTATATTTATAATTTTTACCCTAATTGTCCTATTAATTAGTGAGATAGGTGTCAAGTTGACTGTGAATTTTATATTTCTCCTTTGTTTGAATATATCAGCCAACTCTTAAGCTAAGTTATTAGGTAGATACCAACTTAAAATTATGTCTTCCCACTGTTTTTCTTTTCTGAACCTTTTAATGATTCCCTTTGTCTCTAGGAATGGTTTATGCCTCAAAGTCTCTATTTCATCTATTAGTAGAGCTATATGTCCGTTTTCAGATACTATTTGCTTTGTGTATTTTTTTTTTAAGGCAAGTCTTTTGTATGCAGTATCTAGTGGAGTTTTGTACTTTTGTCCTGTTATGATCAGAATGTTTGTATTCCCCCATCACGTGTTGGAATACTAATGCCAGTGTGATGGTGTTTGAAAGTGAGGCCTTCCAGAAATGGTTAAGTCAGGAGAGTAGAATCCTCATGAATGAGGTTAGTGCTCTTATAAAACCCCAAAGAACATCTCAGCCTTTTCCACCATGTAAGGATACAATTAGAAATCTGAAAATTAGAAGAGCCTTTATCCAATCATGCTGATCTTCAACCACTCTGATCATGGACTTACTACTCCCAACTTCTAGAACTGTGAGAAACACATTGTGTATTGTTTGTAAGCCACCCAGTAGGTGGTATTTTAGTAGAGCAGACTAACAAGAGTAAGACATTGACTAACCATCTTTATCATTTAATTAGAGTATAAATACTGGTTTGACTTAAGATCTACCACCTTTTTAGCTTATTTCTTTGCCCCACTCATTTTTTCTTTTACTTTATTTTTAAAAAATCCATTTTTAATCTACTATTGAAATTATATATTCTATTATTTCCCTGAACTTTACAATATGCATGAGATTAACCAAACATTTACCCTTATATAATACAATCCTTTTTACTTTTGACTTATTATGTTATTGTTGTCTGGTATTCTAAGTCACTTATTTTCATAACTCCAGATTTTTATTGTTTTATATAAAACATTCATTTACATTTGCCAACACATTTATTCTCTTTGCTCATTTCTTTTTATATCTCAGACCCCATCTGGGATCATTGTCCTTCTGTATCACAACAGATTCTTTAGAATTTTCTTTATTGGTAAATAATCATGTCTTAAAATGTGCTTATTTGTATACTCATTCTTGAAATATATTTCCACTGGGTATAAAATTCTAGGTTGACAATTATTTTCTAGCTTTGTGCTGATGTTTTCACTCCACTCTTTTGGCTCCCATTGTTACTGCTGAGTAGTCTATTTTTCCTTTAAAGGGATTTTGTGTGTGTTTAGCTGTTAATTTTTTTTCTTGAATTTTCTGCAGTTACAATATGACGTGTGTAGGTGTGACTTTCATAAAATTATCTTCCTTTGTATCCTTTGGGCTTCTAAATCTGTAGGTTTATATTTTTTTATCAGCTCTGGAAAATTCTCAGCCCCATTTTTTGTCCCTTTGTGTCCTTGATTTTTATGATTAAACATACATCAAACTTTTCTATCCCTATGCTGCATTCTGGATAATTTCTTCACCAATATCTTTCATGTTTTCACCAATTCTTTTGTTCCTGTCACAAACTGTTGCCAAATACATCTTCAAATATTTTGAGGACAGTTCCTCTCCTAACCCAAATGTAACCAATAATTCAGTATGTAAAGTCTATGTATGTCCTTTTCACCTGGCTTTCAGTTATGTTGCCTTTTTTCCTTATGAACCTGATTATCTTTAATTGTCCCTGAAAAATTATCTATAAGGGTTACTTGAGGTCAAAATTGAAAAAGTCTTGCCGAGACCGGTTTGGCTCAGTGGATAGAGCGTCAGCCTGCAGATTGAAGGGTTCCAAGCTCGATTCTGGTTGGGGGCATGTACCTCGCTTGCGGGCACATCTCCAGTGTGGGGTGTGCAGGAGGCGGCTGATTGATGTCTCTCTCTCATCGATGTTTCTGACTTTCTATCTCTCTCCCTTCCTCTCTGTAAAAAATCAATAAAATATATTTTTTTTAAAAATTGAAGAAGTCTTCTCCCAAAGTTTTGTGTTGCTTCTACCAGGTGTGTTTATCTAGTAGGGTTGGCCAATGACCACAGGGATGTTTTTTCCCTTACTTTTTCTTCTTTTGCTTTGCTTAATAATTGCGCCACTATCTCTACAGTCCCAAGGGCTGGGGATGGGTTTGGACTTTGTTCACCTTATCCTGAGGATAAAGCCCTTTGGGAAGCTAGTTTAACTTTGGAAAGGTCTCCTGTAAGATTCATCACCTCAGGTAGATCTGGCCCTGACCTTCTGTGTCTCCTAGTGACTGACGTGGTGCTCAACTGTGTAGCATCAGTAAACAGTTTAGAGAATAAGCTGCTTTGGAGTTCCCCTCTCTGATGACAGGATCCCATTTTCAAACTGCGCTGCTTATTTAAACTACAGTCTTCTCACTCTCAATGCTCTTGAAGCAGGAGGCATCTCAGCTACATTTTAGTCTTTTATTGGTTTAGGTAGGAAGTTAACACAAATAACCTACCCTATCTTTACCAGAAAGCATTGCTCCACCTTTTTAATGTTATTTTTCTTTTTTAGATTTTGAGGTTTTCCAGCCCACTTTTTTAGATTTATATCCTTTATTTCTATCATTCTAGTGCCTGCCCATGACAATTTATCATGTCATGAAATGTACATTCAAATAGCATTTTGACCCTCTTCCATGCAAATCTTCCATCTCCCAATTTACCCATTGTCCAAGATTTCCATTCTATTTTAAGCCTTGAATTTAAGTGTTTCTTAGACACTGCTTTTTTTTAAGTGTTCTGATTTACCTACATATGTTGGAAATTTTACGTTTCTTCTCACATATCAGAAATTTTCCCTGAAGAGGTCTCCCTAAACCAGCTCAAGTCCTAAAAGCCTGAACAGATGTAGTCAAACCACCTCTGCACCAGTGTGCTGGAATGGGTGGAGACCCAAAGACCCCTCCTTGTCTGGGATCATCCTGAGCTGCATGTATGTGTCCTTAAATAGGCTCAAGGCCACTTCTTGTGGATGAGTCAATGGAGATCTTGTAGTAATGTATCCCAGTGCTCAATAGGCAAGGGCTCTCAGAATTCCCATTTGAGTGGTGACTCTCCTGAAAGTAGACAATGCCTTATAAGGGCCTCAAGCCACTGCACACTGACAGACCTGGCTGCACAGAAACCTCAGGTAATCCAGTGATCTAAAACCATACTGGTTTTATCTTCAGTAAATGAAAATGAACCGGTGACTCCTGAAAATTGATACTTTATGGCCTCCCTCCTTTCTGTCCACTGGGCACAGCCCTGCTAGAGACTGGCCACTCTGAAGGATGCGTGAGCTTTTCTGATGATGCCTTTCACCAGGCCAACCCATTTCCTAATCCTCCCATTTTATAAAAAAATAAAATTAAACTGTCTGGCCCAAATACCACTATCACCTCTTCTTCCTGACCAATAATGGTGCTCACTTTCTTCTGAATGCTGCATTTTAGTTCAGCATCCATTAGGATAGCTTTGCTTATGGACTTCCTCTATTATATATCCTTTATTTACTCCAGAGCCCAGTGCCTTGGACAGTGGACTGTGCTTAGCACATCCTCAGTAAGAATTTGCTGAATATGTTAACCCAAGTCTATGCAGAGAATTATGTTTGCCAGTGTTGCAGGTGGAGAGGACAAAGAGCAAGTGTGGTAGTGACATTCCTAAGTGAGAGTTGACAGAAATGCTTTATCCCTTTCCTAGTTCCATTGCTACCCCCTCTGTCAAAATTTACTGATGGTTTGGAGACAAAGTGAAAAAATTATACTCCGATCTCGAATCCAAGATGGCAGCATAGGTAAACACCTACACTGCTGCCTCGCACAACAATTTCAAAACTACAACTAAAAGACAGAACGGACATCATCCAGAACCACAGGAAAGCTGGCCGAGTGTAAGTTCTACAGCAAAAAGGAAAGAGAGGGGCTCACAGAAACCCAGAGGAACTGCAAAAAGTCGAGGTACGGAGACGCACGCGCTGAGAGAGCGGGTGCTGGAGTACCTGGCTGGCTTTCTCTGACGGGAGGGAAACGGACACTCCCAACGGCATTGAACCCCTTATCTTACGACACTAAACTCCAGATCCAGCCAAAACTTGTACGGGGGGAGTTTGGACTGTGAAAAGGGAGAGGTGCACGGAAATTTAGGGGAGTCGCAGAAGATCAGGTCCGGTCTTGCACGCGCACGGTGCTACACAGAGGACAGATTGCTGATTGTGCCACTGGCTTTCGCGAGTGGGCGGGAGACAGACCTCCTAACTGTGCCACTTCTGAGTCCACTGGGCCCGTTTCGGGCGAAACCCTGGGGACCTAGACTCGTGTGGTCCTAGTGCACAGGGGAGCTGGAAAGGCACTGGTTAGAGGCACTGCGGGTGCTCGCGCACACAAGGACCACTCCAGGGATTACCCAGTCACGTGAGACTCAGGGGCCATGGAGGGCGGGGCCGACTGGAAGGCAAGGCGGTCCCTTAAGCCCTGAGACTCCAACCATGCCAAGCTCAATAGAGGCTTCTTTTGCCTCTGGTATCATAAGGCTGAATTCAACACAGAAGCTTCCCCGGCATAATGAAAATGCCGAGACAAGGGAAGGGATCACAAACAAAAGAAATGGAGGAAAAAAAACGACTGGATATAGAGTTCAAAACCACACTTATAAGGTTTTTCAAGAATATGCTAGAAAAGTTAGATAAACTTAGCGAGAGCCAAGAGGAGATGAAAAAGGACCAACTAGAGATGCAAAAGAGCCAACTAGAGATGGAAAAGGTCCAACTAAAGATGATAAAGGACCAAATAGAAATTAAACATACACTGACTGAAATAAAAAATATTATACAGAGTCCTAACAACAGACTAGAGAAAGGCAAGAATCAAGTAAAAAATTTGAACTATAAAGAAGCAGAAAACATTCAACTGGAAAAGCAAGAAAAGAATCCAAAAATGTGAACATAATGTAAGGAGACTCTGGGACAGCTTTAAGCATACCAACATCAGAATTGTGGGGGTGCCAGAAGAAGAGAGAGAGCAAGATACTGAAAACCTATTTAAAGAAATAATGACTGAAAACTTCCCACATCTGGTAAAAGAAATAAACTTACAAGTCCAGGAAGCACACAGAACCCCATATAAAAGGAATCCAAAGAGGACCACACCAAGACACATCATAATTAAAATACCAAGAGCAAAAGACAAAGAGAGAATATTAAAAGCAACAAGAGAAAAACAGTTCATTACCTACAAGGGAGCACCCATACGACTGTCAGCTGATTTCTCAACAGAAATGATGTAGGCCAGACGGGAGTGGCAAGAAATATTCAACATGATGAATAGCAAGAACCTACAACCAAGAATAATCTATCCAGCAAAGCTAACATTCAGAATTGAAGGGCAGATAAAGAGCTTCACAGATAAGAAAAAGCTAAAGGAGTTCATCAACTCCAAACCAGTATTATATGAAATGCTGAAAGGTACTCTTTTAGAAGAAGAAGAAAAAGGTAAAAGCCAAAAAAATTATGAACAACAAATACGTATCTATCAACAAGTGAATCTAAAAATTAAGTGATCAACAGAATAAACTGGTGAATGTAACAGAATCAGGAGCACAGAAAGGGAGTGGACTAATTCTCAGGGGGGAAGGGGTGAGGGGTGTACAGGGAGAGACTGGACAAAATCATACACCTATGGATGAGATCAATTGGAGGGAGCTAAGGGCAGAGGGAGGGGTGGGAGCTGGGTGGAGGGGTGCTATGGAGGGGAAAAAAGAAACAAATGTAATAATCTGAATAACAAAGATTTAATTTAAAAAAAAAATTATACTCCTAGAGAGAGACATGTTAACTTTGTGGCTAGATACATGAAGTCCTAGAGAGAGCAGGGACACTATCTGGCTAGAGATTTTTCTCTTGTAAAAGAGTGAATTTTGGAACCAAAGATACCTGACAGGAAATTCAGCCTCTACAGATTAGCCCCACACAGGCTATTCTTGGACAAGTTACTTAACTCTCAGAAGACTCTCATTTCACCCTTTAAGTTACCTAGTTAACATCTTTATACAAAGTTAATATTTTGTTAAATTTTATCAGTTCCTAACAGAACTGTTTGTGTGGTGACTACCATTAAGAGCGTGCCCATTCCCAGGAGTTATGATCCAGCACCAGTATGTGAGGTTCAATCCATTTTGCACTTCTCCTGGTGGAGGTACCACCTAACTTCTAGTGAGACCTGAGCTGCTAGCCCTGGGGATGAGCCCCTGCTGCCCTTCGAGGTTTGTATCTGGCATAATGTACTCTACAAAAAATGTGACACAAATGGCTTTCTCTGCATACTGCTCCATCTGAAGTTCTTTTGAGGAATTTCTTTATTGGAGTTCACCTTACCTTGCCACAATTATCTGTCTCTTCATGGCCAAGAGAGTAAGCTCTGAACAACATATTCATAATATTTTACAAAAGACAATAGACACATGTAGTGCATGAAAGCTTTACAATAACAATCCAAAACAATCATTTTACAAGATTAAGAAGCATAAATTTCCTATGCCCTGATTATTAGTACTTAGTTTTTTTCACTTCTACAATAAAATGCCTTCCTTCTCAGCATTCCTATTCATAGGAATCCCTGAATCAATTCTTTTTGTGCAAATTCATAATGAAGATGTGTTCCGTTAGTTCCTGAATGTGCTGTATTTCTCTCCAGAGCAGAATCTTTTATTTGTAGGGTTTCACTCACTACACATTTATCATTCATTGAGGTTTATTTGAATTAAAAAAACAAAAAAAACTTTCACCCACTCAACCAGTGTATCATATTATAATAGCATAATCCAATCAACCTGCCTTTTTAAGAGGTTCTCTCTTATTTTACACTTTCCCCACAAAATTCAAATTTTATTTCAGAATTTGTCATCACCTCCTTCCCAAACCATTTAATTATATTAACTTTTTATTTCATGATCACTACAATTAAATAAATTTATATTCCCTGAAGCCTATCTCTCCCTGAATTTGCCTGTTGGAGGATCTTTTTTTTTTAAATATATACACTGATTTTTTTTTTTTACAGACAGAAAGGGAGAGGGATAGAGAGTCAGAAACATCGATGAGAGACATCGATCAGCTGCCTCCTGCATGCCCCCTACTGGGGATGTGCCCAAAAACAAGACCAGAATCGAACCTGAGACCTTTTAGTCCACAGGCCGACACTCTATCCACTGAGTCAAACTGGTTTCGGCTGTTCAAGGATCTTTTTGGGATTTTTCCACTGACCAATCTATAATTGAGACTCAAAGCTATACCTGAATGTCCCACATTGAGATTTAAAGAACGCACCTAAATATGAACTTTCTAATGGTGACTATGTGACTTCTAATTGAAACCCTTTCCTCATGCATGTGTTTGTCCAGAAATGTCTGCTTATTTTGAAGGTTTTAACATTCTATCATTTTGATAAGTTTTATCCCCAGTATGAAATATAGGACTCAACTACCTTGACACTGGAGGCTTCCTTGCTGGCTATGACTAAAACATTGAAAAGATTACTCATGGTTTTGTTTATACTATGTAAATTATAAGCCATAAACAAGGACCTCAGATATTCTTACATTCATAAGATTTTTCTTCCATTTGAGTTGAGACTCAGTAAGCTTTGCCTCTTACAGAGACAAGCTCATCCTGGTCCCATCCAGAACATTCCCACCCTCATGAGTTCTCTTTTGTGATGTACCAGTATAACTTCCCATATTTGGCATATTTAAATACTCTTCTCCTGTATGGATTCTTTTATGCTTGGTTAGATCTGATCTGATATTAAAAGCCTTCCCACGCTCATTACACTTGAATGGCTTCTTTCCAGTGTGGATCCTTTTGTGTTGGTCAAGGACTGACCTATAATTAAAGGATTTACCACACTCACAATTATAGGGCTGCTGCCCACGATGGATGCTTTTATGGTTGATAAGACTGGAGTGTGAGATGTATGCCTTCCCACACTCATCACATCCATAGGGTTTCTCGCCTGTGTGGATCCTTTTATGCACTGTGAGGCCTGAACTATTCCGGAATGCTTTTCCACAACCATCACATACATAGGGTTTTTCCCCTGTGTGGATCCTCTTGTGTTGAGAAAGAAGTGAGCTGTAACTAAAAGATTTCCCACACTCAACACATTTGAAGGGTTTCTCCCCAAGATGAACTCTTTTATGGCTTATAAGAGTTCTGCTTGAGAAAAAAGCTTTTCCACATTCATCACATGTATAGGGTGTCTTGCCAGGGTGGGTACTTTTATGGTTAATAAGGCTTGAGTGTGAGATATAGGCTTTTCCACACACATCACATTCATAGGGTTTCTCACCAGTATGAATTCTTTTATGCACCTTAAGGCTTGAGTTGTTTCTGAAGACCTTCTCACACCTGTCGCATTCAAAGGGCTTTTCTCTAGTGTGAACCCTTTTGTGTTGAGAAAGGAGTGAGGTGTAATTAAAAGATTTCTCACACACATCACATTTGTAGGGCTTCTCCCCAAGATGAATTTTTTTGTGGTTTATAAGGGTTCGGTATGTGATAAAGGCCTTTTCACACTCCTCACACTTATAGGGCTTTTCCCCAGGGTGTACACTTTTATGATTTATAAGGCTTGAGAGTGAGATGTAGGCTTTCCCACATTCTTCACATTTGTAAGGTCTCTCCCCAGTATGGATCCGTTTATGTACTTTAAGACCTGAATTATTTCTGAAGGCTTTTCCACACTCATCACACCCAAAAGGTTTCTCCCTTGTATGAATCCTTTTATGTTGCTCAAGAGCAGAGCTGTAATTGAAAGATTTCTCACAATAGCTACATTTATAGGGCTTCTCCCCAAGATGGATTCCTTTGTGGTTTTTAAGGCTGGAACGTGAGATATAGGCTTTCCCACACACATCACACTTGTATGGTTTTTCCCCAGTGTGGAGCCTACTGTGGACTTTGAGGCCTGAATTGTTTCTGAAGGTTTTGCCACACACATCACATACATAAGGTCTCTCTCCAGTGTGAATAGTCTTATGTTGAAGAAGAAGTGAATTATAGCTGAAAGATTTTCCACACTCCTTACATTCATGAGCTTTCTTCCCAGGGTGAATGCTTTTATGGACTGCAAGGCCTGAGCTATAGCTGAACGTTTTGCCACAGACATCACATTTGTAAGGTTTCTCTCCCGTGTGGATTCTTTTATGTACAATAAGGCCAGAGCTATTTCTGAAGGCCTTCCCACATTCATCACATTCATAAGGTTTTTCTCCAGTGTGGATGACTTTATGCTGAATGAGGAGAGAGCTATAATTAAAAGATTTCTCACACTCATCACATTTGTAAGGTTTATCTCCAAAGTGGATGCTTTTATGGTTTAGGAGTGTTCTGCAAGTAATGAAGGCCTTCCCACACTCATCACATTCATAGGGCTTTTCACCTGTGTGAATCCTTTTGTGAACCCTGAGGCCAGAGCTATTACTAAAAGTCTTCCCACAGATGTCACATTCATAAGGCTTTTCCCCTGTGTGGATTCTTTTGTGGACTCTGAGACCAGAGCTGTTTCTGAAGGCTTTTCCACACTCACCACATTCATAGGGCTTCTCCCCAGTGTGGATCCTTTTATGCTGGTCTAAAACAGAGCTATAATTAAAAGATTTTCCACACTCGTCACATTTACAGTTCTTCTCCCCAGAATGGGTGCTTTTATGGTTTATAAGGCTGGAATAGGACATGTAGGCTTTCCCACATTCCTCACACTTATACGGCTTCTCCCCAGTATGGATCCGCTTGTGGACTCGAAGGCTCGAACTGCTCCGGAAAGTTCCTCCGCAATCTTCGCACTCATAGCGTTTTTCCCCAGTGTGCATAATTTTATGTTGAATAAGGCGGGAATTATATTTGAAGAATTTCCCACACTCATCACATTTATGGGATTTCCTAAAAGAACTGGTTTCCTGCTTCGGATGGGGATGAGAATGTCCATTGATGTTCTCCACACATTTGCCTTGTTCACTGCTTCTCTGTTCTATAGGGATTGTCTGGTGTGTAACATGCTTTGAGCTCAGAGGTAAGTTTTTCTCAGATGCCTTATCTTTCTGTCCTGTCTTTGTATTTGCTGTGTTCTTGGCTTTTCCCATCTTTTCCCTGATGCCACTTTTGTCTTCCATCATTCTTTTTCCCTCAGGCTTTTCCAATTGGTTCTCTACCTTGCTATCCCAATCACAAGTTTCACCAACCTTAGATTCCTGCATATGATCCTCCTTCCACTTTTAGCCAGAGATTCTGCATTTTCAACATTTTCACACTTTTCTGTTGATTCCTCATCCTCAGTGCTCCTCGTCTTGAAATGTGACACTAAATCAAGAAAATGAAAATACTTATTCACTTTATTTAGAAGAAACTGGAAGAATTACATCCAAATTCACTCATTCACTCAAGTATTTAATAACTACATACTATGTAATAGCTAGTATTTTTTTAACTGCTGGGATACAATAGTGGACATGCCAAAACTTCTGCTGTTGTAGGGCTAATGTTGAAATGCTAGAGCCATGGATTTTCAATAAATCAGAGAGTTTTTCTATTCTTGCATAACATCTTAGCATAGGAGTGGGGATGGTCCAGCCCACAGGCCATGTAAGGCCCAGAAATCATTTGGTCTGGCCCTCTCAAGGCATTAGGGGTGAGTTAATTAAATGTTTGACTAAATATAGCAAGATAATTTTTAAGTTGATAATTCTGTATGGCCCACAAATGATGTTAAAAAATATTCAAACGATACTTGGCAGAAAAAAGGTTCCCCACCCCTGGTGAGAGTAAGTTAAAATGGGTTAAAATGATGTACAAAACTGGGGGCAACATTGATCAGTTTTTTAAAAATGACATGAAGTCATGGAAAAACAAACAGAGGGTAGAAGAAATCTCTAAAAAAGAGGAGACAGATTAATAAGACAAACAAGAATATATAATCAGTAGAAGACAGGCAAAACTACAGAAGAGGAGAAATCAGTAAGTGGAAGTATTAGGGAGATGGTTATAAAATCTTGAGGATAGTCATGTTAATTAGGATACAGAAAACAAGCCTGTTGATTTGGCCTCCTGGACTTGCCCTCCAAGAAAAACTCTGACCCTGGAAAATGAATAGTTAAGGTACCCAGGGAGAAACTCTACATGAAAGAGGACACTCTGTCCTGCCAGACAAAAAGACTTTCACTACTTTATAAAAAGGCTAAATACAGTCAGAGAACATAAAAAAGCAAAAACACAAACCATTAGGCAAAGAACATCATTCTGCCTAGGTTCAAATACCTAGCTGTGTGTTTTTGAGAAAGTTATTTAACCTCTTTGTGCCACAGTGTCCTCATTGGTGAATATTAAGTGAGAACATATATAAAGTATTGAGGATAATGTCTATCACTTGGTGAAGTGCCATATGCTATTATTACTTTTTTTGTATTTATTTAAGGTCAGGTCATTAGCTCATATTTGGAATCTAAAGATAAAGCACAGATCTCAGGAAAGGTAAATTCCCTTCCAAAGTTTAGGAGCCAGACAGTGTAACTCTGCCCCTGTGAAGGTACTCTACACATAGCTTGCACTCCATTAGTATCTACCTACTGACAAAAGGATGCCTAAGAAACAGTTCTAAGTTCCTTATCCCCCAACATTTTAGACAATTAAACATTTGTGATCAGACTTGGTTAAAATATGGATCTCTCCTCTTATCGTGGGTATCAGACTCTTGGGTCAGTACTCTGGACTTCTCGTCAATCCTACTAAGAAACTCTACCTTCCTATATAATAAAGAGGTAATATGCAAATTGACCCTCACACAGATGGCTTACCCCCATGTGGTCAAAGTTGGCTGCCCCTATGTGGACACAAGATGGCCAACACAAGATGGTTGGCAGGGGAGGGCAGTTGGGAGGAACCAGGCCTGCAGGGGAAGACAGTTGGAGGGGACCCATGCCTGCAGGGGAGGGCAATTGGGGGTACCAGGTCAGCAGGGGAGGACAGTTGGGGGTACCAGGTCAGCAGGGGAGGACAGTTGGGGGGGACCAGGCCGGCAGGGGAGAGCAGTTAGGGGATCAGTCAAGGGCAATTGGGCTGGCAGGGGAGGGCAACATTTAAAAAAATCAGGCAGGCAGGCAGGTGAGTGGTTGGGAGCCAGCAGTCCTGGATTGTGAGAGGGATGTCCCAGATTGGAGAGGGTGCAAACTAGGCTGAGGGACACCCCCTCCCATGCACAAATTTCATGCACCAGGCCTCTAGTATATAAACATAAGGAGGAAGCAGGGGCAATAAAAGTGGATATGTATAAAGAATGACACTTAGGATCCAACTTATGCTTATGGGACTGTAATGGTGAACTCAATTAAAATTAACAGAAAAGAGCCAAAACCGTTTGGCTCAGTAGATAGAGCGTCAGCCTGCGGACTGAAAGGTCCCAAGTTCGATTCTGGTTAAGGGCATGTACCTTGGTTGCAGGCACATCCCCGTCCAGGGTGTGCAGGAGGCAGCTGATCAGTGTTTCTCTCATTGATGTTTCTAGCTCCCTATCCCTCACCTTTCCTCTCTGTAAAAAAATCAATAAAATATATTTTTAAAAAATTAACAGAAAAGGAAAAGAAGCTAGGAATTTAAAAAATCACTAAAGTAATTAAAAAAAAACACACACATCACTCAGCAGACAGTAAACCAAAGGTGATTCAGCTGAGAAAGCCTCACAAAATGAAACATGATATTAGGTAAAAAATCTTCAGAGGCTCCAGAGAAATGGTGGCACAGCCTAGTTCCTTACTCCATCTTATCTAATAAACAGGGAATATGCTAATTGACCCTCATGCCATTGCAAATATGGCAGCACCCAGAGCCAATAAGGGAATATGCTAATTGACTGCCACGCCCTCAAATATGGTGGTGCGCACAGCCACAGGATGGCGGCGCCCAGTCCCCCATCTGCCTAGGGCCAGCCCAAAGCGCAGGCAAGTCTCAGATGGCGACTGCCCAGCTGCCCAGGTAACCAGGGCCAATCAAGGCTTGCGCTGCCATAGTGGCAGCAGCAGAGGTGTGATGGGGTGTCTCCTTCCTGATCGCCAGGTCGCCCCCCACCCGAGGGCTCCTGGACTGTGAGAGGGGGCAGGCAAGGCTGAGGGACCCCCTTCCAGTGCATGAATTTTCATGCACTGAGCCTCTAGCTTCTTTACACTTTGGGCAGAACAATCCATGTCACTGGGTGAGCAGGGAAATTCCAGAATCATCAGCACCAACACACCTTTGAGCTGTGCTCTGAATCCTGCCTGCACATACGTCAGAGATTCTGCTCTATTCATTCCTTTTGGCCTTTATGTTTCTACATACATAAAACCAAATCCCCTAAAATAAACACACAAAAATTGCTAGAGAAAAAGACAGAAAAGGAAGAACCCTGAGGGGAACTAGCCATTCTAGATATTAAATTATATCACAGCCCTAGCTGGTTTGGCTCACTGTGTAGAGGGTCAGCCTCTGGACCGAAGGATTCCAGCTTCAATTCCAATCAAGGGCACATGCCAGGGTTGCAAACTCGGCAGTGTGGCTCAGTGGTTGAATGTCAACTCATAAACCAGGTCACAGTTTGATTCCCAGTTGGGGGCATTCAGGAGGCAGCCAATCAATGATTCTCTCTCATCATCGATGTTTCTCTCTCTCTCTCTTCCTCTCCCTTCCGCTATGCAATCAATAAAGATATATTAAAAAACAAATAGATGTCTCTTTAAAATAAATAAATAAATAAATAAATAAATAAATAAAAATAAAGTGTGTGCCACATAACCAAAACAGCAAGGTACTGCTTCAGCTGACAAATGTAATAAAATAGAAAGTCCAGAAATAGCCCTAACTACACAAAATATGTGATAGCCTAACTGGCTTGGCTCAGTGGATAGAGCATTGGCCTGCAGACTGGAAGGTCCCAGGTTCGATTCCCATCAAGGGCATGTACTTTGGTTGTAGGCACATCCCCAGTAGGAAGTTCGCAGGAAGTAAATGATTGATGTTTCTCTCTCATTGATGTTTCTAACTCTCTATCCCTCTCCCTGCCTCTTTGTAAAAGTCAATAAAATATATTTTAAAAATAAAATAAAATATATGATAAAGACAATATATCAAATAAGTGGGGGAACGATAGCCTTTTGATTAGTGTTAGAGCAACTATAAGGCCATTTGGAAAAATATAAAATTAGATCTATTGTTTACATCATACACAGGAATAAACTCCAAATGGAAGAGAGCTATAAATATAAAAAAGTAATATTACAAAAATACTAGAATAAAATATGAGTGAATGCTTCTATAACCTAGGTATAGAGAAAGCTTTCTTTTTTTAAATATATTTCATATTGATTTCAAAGAGGGAAGAGATAGAAACATTAATGATGAGAGAGAATCATTGATCAGCTGCCTCCTACATGGTAGCATCGAATATTGAACCTGCAACTCAGGCATGTGCCCTGTCTGTGAATCAAACTGTGACCTCCTAGTGCCGAGGTTGCTGGCTGGGTGAGAGCTTTCTAACTATGACCCAGATGCAATAAAATAAAAGATTGGTATTTTTGACTGTGTAAATATAAACTGCATGTCAAAAATAACATAAACAAGTCCTAGCCAGTTTGGCTTAATGGATAGAGCATCGGCCATGGATTGAAAGGTCCTGGGTTCGATTCTGGCCAAGGGTATATATCTCGGTTGCAGGCTGTGATCCTTGGCCCTGGTCGGGGCACATGCAGGAGGCAATATGTCTTTCTCACTTCTTTGTTTCTCTCTCTCTCACTCTCCCTCTCTCTTCCTCCCTCTCTCCTTCCCCCCTCCCGTCTATTCTTTCTAAAAATCAATGGAAAAATATCCTCAGATGAGGATTAACGACAACAACAAATACCATAAGCAAAATCAAGAAATGAATGATAAAGTGGAAGAAAACATTACAACATACATCATTTGTAAAGGCTAATACCCTTAACATATAAAGAATTTTTAAAAGCTGAAGAAAAATAGACTAGAAATCCTACAGAAAAATGTGCAAAAGATCCAAAAGAAATATTAAAATGGCCCTTAAGTGTGTTTTTAATTTCATTCAATAATAGAAGACTACAAATAACTGGACTAAAATACTAATTCTCCTGTTAGATTGGTAAATATTCCGAAGTTTGATAATCTATTCAGTTGGTGAGGCTGTGAGGGGAACAGACACTCTTATACATTACTGGGAATACAAACTGGCAAAACCTCTGTTGAAGGAAATTTGCCAATCTCAAACACAAGTATGTATGCATTTATATTTCAATCCAAAGATCCCATATAGGAATTTATAGTGAAGATACACTTCCAACAATAAAAAGTATATATGCATAGACTTATTCATTGTAAGATTATTTGTAACTACAAAATATGGAAAACTACCTTCATGTCCACACCCAGAAGAGTGGTTAAATAAGCTATGGTGCAAATACAAAATGGATAAAAAATAAAGAATATCTTTATAATTGACCAATAAGGAGCAATTTCAAGAATACAGTGGTACCTCGAGATACGAGTGCCCTAACATACGAGATTTTTGAGATACGAGCCGTCAAGCGAGCGATTTTTTGCTTTGAAATACTACTAACATTTGACATACGAGTAATCGCGCAGATTGGCCGGCTGCACACGACCCACCAGTTTACCGCGACTCGAGCGTCTCATAGTTTCCCACGCCTCTGTCAGTGTGCTTGTTTACCTCGTTGTCGAAGCATCTTTTGTGCATTTACATACTTTGTCACGTTTCTTTTTATAACCATGGGTCCGAAGAAAGCGAGTGGAAAGGTCAGGGCTCAGAAGAGGATGATGTCTATTGAATTAAAGCGTGAAATCATAGAAAAATATGAGCAAGGTGTGCGAGTGGTTGACTTGGCGAAGCAATATGGGTGTAGTACTTCAACGATATGCACTGTGCTTAAACGGAAGGAATCGATAAAGGGTATAACGCCAGCTAAGGGCGTTACAATAATTTCTAAACTCCGTAGCTCTCTCCATGAAAAGATGGAGAATCTACTGATGGTGTAGGTGATGGAGAAGCAGCTTAAAGGAGATACATCAACACAGGGCATCATATGCGAGAAGGCGCAAGTGATTTACGGTGATTTGCTGGAGCAGACACCAGGCACTTCCACAGACGAAGCATCAAAAGACTCATTTAAAGTCAGTAGAGGCTGGTTTGATAACTTCAGGAAAAGGTCCGGCATTCACTCCATCATCAGGCATGGTGAGGCAGCAAGTTCGGATGTGAAGGCAGCTGAGGATTACCTCAAAACTTTTTCCGAACTGACAGAAGCCAAAGGATATATCCCCCAGCAAGTCTTCAACTGTGACGAGACAGGGCTTTTCTGGAAGAAGATGCCGAATAGGACTTACATAACGGCAGAGGAGAAGGCGATGCCAGGCCACAAACCCATGAAGGATAGGCTAACTCTCGCACTGTGCACCAATGTGAGTGGCGACTGCAAGATCAAGCCTCTGCTCGTATACCATTCAGAAAACCCCAGAGTCGGAGGGATTCAAGATGGCGGCATAGGTAAACACCTACACTGCTGCCTCGCACAACAATTTCAAAACTACAACTAAAAGACAGAACGGACATCATCCAGAACCACAGGAAAGCTGGCGGAGTGTAAGTTCTACAGCTAAAAGGAAAGAGAGGGGCTCACGGAGACCCAGAGGAGCTGCAAAAAGCCGAGGTACTGAGACGCGCACTCTGAGAGAGCGGGTGCCGGAGTACCTGGCTGGCTTTCTCTGGCAGGAGGGAAACGGAGACTCCCAACGGCACTGAACCCCTTATTTTACAACACTAAACCCCAGATCCAGCGAAACTCATACGGGGGGAGTTTGGACTGTGAAAAGGGAGAGGTGCACGGAAATTTAGGGGAGTCGCAGAAGATCAGGTCTGGTCCTGCTTCGCGCAGGACAAATTGCTGATTGTGCCGCTGGCTTTCACGAGTGGGCGGGAGACAGACCCTCCGAACTGTGCCACTTCTGACTCCACTAAGCCCCTGTTTCGGGCGAAACCCTGGGGACCTAGACTCGTGTGGTCCTAGTGCGCAGGGGAGCTGGAAAGGCAGCGGTTAGAGGCACTGCGGGTGCGCCCACAAGGACCGCTCCAGCCATTACCCAGTCACGTGAGACTCAGGGGCCGTGGAGGGCGGGGCCGACTGGAAGGCAAGGCGGTCCCTTAAGCCCTGAGACTCCACCCCTCCCAAGCTCAACAGAGGCTTCTTCGGTTTTGCATCTGCTATCATAAGGCTGAATCCAACACAGTAGTTTCCCCGGCATAGTGAAAATGCCGAAACAAGGGAAGGGATCACAAACAAAAGAAATGGAGAAAAAAAAACAACGACTGGATATAGAGTTCAAAACCATGCTTGTAAGGTTTTTCAAGAATATGCTAGAAAAATTTGATAAATTTAGTGAGACCCAAGAGGAGATGAAAAAGGACCAACTAGCGATACAAAAGAGCCAACTAGAGATGGAAAAGGTCCTACTAAAGATGATAAAGGACCAAATAGAAATTAAATATACACTGACTGAAATAAAAAATATTATACAGAGTCCTAACAGCAGACTAGAGAAAGGCAAGAATCAAGTAAAAAATTTGAAATATAAAGAAGCAGAAAACATTCAACTGGAAAAGCAAGAAGAGAAAAGAATTCAAAAATGTGAACATAATGTAAGGAGCCTCTGGGACAGTTTTCAGCGTACCAACATCAGAATTGGGGGGGTGCCAGAAGAAGAGAGAGAGCAAGATACTGAAAACCTGTTTAAAGAAATAATGACTGAAAATTTCCCACATCTGGTAAAAGAAATAGACTTACAAGTCCAGGAAGCACACAGAACCCCAAAGAAAAGGAATCCAAAGAGGACTATACCAAGACACATCATAATTAAAATGCCAAGAGCAAAAGAGAAAGAGAGAATATTAAAAGCAGCAAGAGAAAAACAGTTTATTACCTACAAGGGAGCACCCATACGACTGTCAGCTGATTTCTCAACAGAAACGATGCAGGCCAGATGGGAGTGGCAAGAAATATTCAACATGATGAATAGCAAGAACCTACAACCAAGAATAATCTATCCAGCAAAGCTAACATTCAGAATTGAAGGGCAGATAAAGACCTTCACAGATAAGAAAAAGCTAAAGGAGTTCATCATCTCCAAACCAGTATTATATGAAATGCTGAAAGGTACTCTTTTAGAAGAGGAAGAAGAAAAAGGTAAAAGCCAAAAAATTATGAACAACAAATACATATCTATCAACAAGTGAATCTAAAAATTAAGTGAATTACAAATTTGATCAACAGAATAAACTGGTGAATATAATAGAATCAGGAGCACAGAAAGGGAGTGGACTGATAATTCTCAGGGGGGAAGGGGTGAGGGGTGTACAGGGAGAGACTGGACAAAAATCATACACCTATGGATGAGATCAATGGGAGGGAGCTAAGGGCAGAGGGAGGGGTGGGAGCTGGGTGGAGGGGTGCTATGGAGGGAAAAAAGAGAAACAAATGTAATAATCTGAATAATAAAGATTTAATTTAAAAAAAAGAAAGAAAGAAAGAAAACCCCAGAGTCTTTTAAGTCAGGTAAGATTTTAAAAGATAAACTGCAAGTTATGTGGAGGGCAAACCCGAAGGCATGGGTCACCAGGCAGTTCTTTATGGAGTGGATAAACCTGGATTTTGGCCCTTCTGTTAAGAAATATCTTCAGGAAAACAACCTAACCATGCAAGCCCTCCTCATCCTCGACAATGCTCCTGCTCACCCACTGAACCTCGAAGATGAACTCCTCAAAGAGTTCAAGTTTATAAAGGTTGTCTACCTACCTCCCAACACCACTCCTATCCTGCAGCCCATGGATCAGGAGGTGATTTCTAATTTTAAAAAGCTGTACATCAAGCACCTGTTCCGGCGCTGCTTTGAGGTGACAGAGAACACAAACCTCACCCTTCGAGAGTTCTGGAAGAACCACTTTAACATCATGATATGCCTCAGAATTATTGATCAGGCCTGGCTGGGTGTTACAACGAGGACTTTGACCTCTGCATGGAAGAAGCTGTGGCCTGAGGCCGTAGCCGAAAGGACCTTCGAAGGATTTGAACCCAAGGTGCCAGTGGAGGAGGACATAGTGTCTCTGGGAAAATCCATGGGCCTGGAAGTGGATGAGAGAGACGTGAATGAGGCTCGTCGAGGAGCACTCTCTGGAACTCACCACGGAGGAGTAACAAGAGTTGCAGTCTCAGCAACATGCGGAGGTTCTCCAAGAAATTGGTTTCGAGGAGGAGCCAGAGGTGGAGGAGATCTCTACAAGTGAGATAAAGGAGATCTTAGGAATGTGGGAGAGGGTGTCACACTTCGTGGAAAAGAAACACCCCGAAAAAGTTGCTACTGGTCGTGCATCGGAGCTGTTCAATGAAACTTGCCTCACCCATTTCAGAAACATTCTGAAAGGGAGGAAGAGGCAAACCTCGTTGGACACGTTTTTTTTTAAATCGGCCAAAAATGCAAAGTCCAGTAGCAATTAAGTTCAGTGAAGATTAGTTAAGTTACATTCAGTTTAGGGATAAAGTGTAGCATTAAGAGTGTAACAAGTAGGTAAATACACTTTATAAAACCAGTTTATTCCTTTACATTCTCTTTTATTATGTTTTTATACAATATTTGTCATTTATAAATACATTTTTCTTTTATAAATACACGTAACAAAAACAACTGGGGTGGCATTTTGGGGGCTGGAACAGATTAACAGCATTTCAATTGATTTCAATGGGGAAATTTGCTTTGAGATACGAGCAAGGTTACGGAACGAATTAAACTCGTATCTCGAGGTACTACTGTATATTATATAGTGATGTTACAGGATTCCAGGGCAGGGGGAATAGAGAAACTGAGACAGGAAAATTAAAAGAAGGCCAAATGGCGTGGGAAATTTGCAGCCAGCTTGTAAATAAGCCATTTCTTCCTCATCCAAGGACAATTGAAGGCAAATGGTTAAAAACCTTCCTAATGAAAGAATGCAGAAAGGGAGGGACAAAGGGGAAGGAGAAAAAAAGAGGCTATTTTATTCCTAAAACAGAAAAGCCAGCAGACTTAGGGTTGGCAAGATGAAGCTGCCAGGTACTTCTTGTGAATTCTGGGAAGGCCACAACAAAGTAAAAAGGGACCTTAATAATTAATCTGTACCAAAATATTGAGCAGAAGAAATGTGAGCCCTAGCCAATGTGGTTCAGTGGATAGAGCACCGGCCTGCGGACTGAAGATTCCCCGGTCAAGGCCATGTACCTTGGTTGTGGGCACATTCCCAGAAGGGGGTGTGCAGGACGCAACTGATCGATGCTTCTCTCTATCCCTCTCCTTTCCTCTCTGAAAAAAAATCAATAAGATATGGTATATTAAAAAAAAAAGAAGAAGAAGAAATTTGAGACTATAGACAGGAGGCTATATAACACCTTGGACCCCCACCCACTCGCTCTTCAGATGAGGTGAGAGCCTCTCTGTGCTTCATAAGCTAGATGAATAGGTTTGCTTGCTTTGCTTCTTAATAAAGGTGCATGCTTTAATAAACTGGCTTTTCACATGCAATGATCTCTTATGTAACTTCACTTATATGAGAAAAGGATCAAAGTTGGGGACAGCCTTCTCCCACTGACTGGAGGGGCTGTCTGGTAATAACTCTCTAGTGTCTGTGAGAATTGCCTCTGGGGGGGAGAAACCAAGATGGCGGCATAAACACCTAAACTGCTGCCTCACACAACAATATCAAAACTACAACCAAAAGACAAAACAAACACCATTCAGAACCACAAGAAAGCTGGCTGAGTGGAAATTCTACAACTAAAAGGAAAGAGAAAAGCACACTGAGACTCAGAGGAGCTGCAAAAAGCTGAGATATGGAGACATGTGCACGCACGGAGAGAACAGACGGCAGAGTGCACAGGCGGCTGAGAGTGCGACTGGCTTTCTAAAGCGGGAGGGAGATGGAAGCCCCCTGGGCTGAACTCCAGTTCCGGGCAAGACTCTGGGAAAACACATTATTCGGGGGGAATCTGGACTGTCAGAAAAAAAAGCACACTGAGACTCAGGAAAGCTGAGGAAGGCAGAGGTCTGGAGGCACGTGTGCAGAGAGGACTGACTGCTGAGTGCATGGGCGGCTGAGTGGACGGCTGGCTTTCTAAAGCAGGAGGGAGATGGAAGCTCCTGACTGTGCTGAACTCCAGTTTTGGGTGAGTTTCCGGGAATCCAGACTCATTCGGGGAGAAACTGGACTGTCTGGCAGTGGGCAAAACTCGAGGGCAGCTCTCTCTCAGAGGTACTTGCAGCCATTACCAAGGGACATTGAGACCCAGCGGCCTCACAGGACAAGGCTGATGGGAAGCCAAGGTTGTCTGCTCTGCCCTGAGACTCCGCCCCATTCAAGCTGAGCACAGAGGCTTTGGCAATTTTGAAAGTCTTATCTCATAAGGCTGACTCCAGCACAGTTCTCTCAGCGTAGACACAGCTGATCCTCACAGCCAATTGGCCTGGAAGTCAATTCCTGCCAGTGATACCAGTAACAATCAAGACTTAACTACAACAAGGTTGTCATACAGTCCACAAAAGGGTGCACCAAGAGTGTCCACCTCAGGTAAATGGAGAGGTTGAGCCACCGGGATAGGACAACTAGGACACAAAGCTACTCTACCAACTCAGGGAAGCAGTGAAAATGCAGAAACAAACAAAAAAAAAACAACAGATCACAAATGAAAAAAATGGAAGAAAGCAAACAACTGAATATAGAGTTCAAAACCACGGTTATAAGGTTTTTCAAGAATTTCCTAGAAAAAGCCAATAAATTTAGTGAGACCCTCGAGGATATTAAAAAGGACCAACTAGAAATTAGACATACACTGACTGAAATAAAAAATATTATACAGAGGCCTAATAGCAGACTAGAGGATCGCAAGAATCAAGTCAAAGATTTAAAATACAAAGAAGCAGAAAACACTCAACGGGAAAAGCAAAAAGAAAAAAGAATAAAAAAAAATTTTTTTTTAATATATTTTACTGATTTTTTATAGAGAGGAAGGGAGAGGGATAGAGAGTCAAAAACATCAATGAAAGAGAAACACTGATCAGCTGCCTCCTGCACTCCCCCACTGGGTATGTGCCCACAACCAAAGTACATGCCCTTTACTGGAATCGAAACTGGGACCCTTGAGTCTGCAGGCCGACGCTCTATCCACTGAGCGACACCAGTCAGGGCAAGAATCCAAAAATTTGGGAGATAGTGTAAGGAGCCTCTGGGACAACTTCAAGCATACCAACATCAGATTTATGAGGGTGCCAGAAGAAGAGAGAGAGCAAGATACTGAAAACCTATTTAAAGAAATAAAGACTGAAAACTCCACCCACCTGGTGAAATAGACTTACAAGTCCAGGAAACACACAGAACCCCAAACAAAAGGAATCCAAAGAGGATCACACCAAGACGCATCATAATTAAAATACCAAGAGCAAAAGACAAAGAGAGAATATTAAAAGTAGCAAGAGAAAAACAGTTAATTACCTACAAGGGAGCACCCATACGATTGTCAGCTGATTTCTCAACAGAAACTATGCAGGCCAGAAGGGAGTGGCAAGAAATATTCAACGTGAATAGCAAAAACCTACAACCAAGATTACTCTTCCCAGCAAAGCTATCATTCAGAATTGAAGGTCCGATAAAGAACTTTAGCCAAAACTGGTTTGGCTCAGTGGATAGAGTGTCAGCCTGCAGACTGAAAGGTCTCAGGTTCGATTCCAGTCAAGGGCCTGTACCTTGGTTGTGGGCACATCCCCAGTGGAGGGTTGTGCAAGAGGCAGCTGATCGATGTTTCTCTCTCATCAATGTTTCTAACTCTCTGTCTCTCTCTTCCTCTCTATGAAAAAAAATTAGTAAAATATATTAAAAAAAAAAAAGTCACAAATAAGAGAAAGCTAAAGGAGTTCACCACCACCAAACCAGTATTATATGAAATGCTGAAAGATATTCTATCTAATAAAAGAGTAATATGCAGATTGACCATCACTCCAACACACAAGATGGCTGCCCCATGTGGTCAAAGATCCTGCCCCTATGTGGATACAAAATGGCTACCACAAGCTAGCCAGCAGGGGAGAGCAGTTGGGAGGGACCAGGCCTGAAAGGGAGGGCAGTTGTGGGTGATCAGGCCAACAGGGGAAGGGAGTTGGGAGGGACCAGGCCCGCAAGGGGTAATCAGGCTGGCAGAGGAGGGCAGTTAGGGGCAAACAGGCTGGCAGGGGAGCAGTTAGGTATCAATCAGGCTGGCAGGGGAGTGGTTAGGGGGTGATCAAGCTGGCAGGTAGAAGTGGTTAGAGGCAATGAGGAAGGCAGGCAGGAGAGCAGTTGGGAGCCAGCAGTCCTGAATTGTGAGAGGGATGTCCGACTGCCCGGTGAGATCAGACCAAAATGGGCAGTCGGACATCCCTGGAGGAGACCCAGATTGGAGGGTGCAGGTGGGCTAAGGGACACCCACCCTCCCCCATACAGTGCACTAGTTCTTTAAGAAAAGGAAGAAGAATAAAAAGGTAAAGATAAAAATTCATGTCTATCAACAACTGAATCTAAAAATCAAGTGAACAGGAAATTTGATGAACGGAATGAACTGGTAAATGTGATGAATCTGAAAGGGAGTGGACTGATGATTCTCAGGGGGAAAGAGGTGTGGGAGGGTATGGAAAGAGACTGGACAAAAATTGTATACCTATGGATGAGGACAGTGGGGAGGAGGTGGGGGCAGAAGGTGGGGTGGAAACCGGGTGGAGGGGAGTAATGGGGGGAAAAAAGAGGAACAATTGTAATGACCTGACCAATAAAGATTTATTAAATTTAAAAAAGAGAGAGATAAGTGCCTCTAACAGTAAAAAAGCATATATATTAACGTTTTATTTAAGAAAAGTAAGAAAACAAGCATGTATCTGTTGGTTTGTTGTTGTTGTTTACAATAATGACAGAAGCCACACCGAAAGTGGTTTGGCTCAGTGGATAGAGCATCAGTCTGCGGAATGAAAGGTCCCAGGCTCGATTCTGGTCAAGGGCATGTACCTTGGTTGCGGGCATATCCCCAGTCGGGGGTGTGCAAGAGGCAGCTGATCGATGTCTCTCTCTCATCGATGTTTCTAACTCTCTATCTCTCCTTCCTCTCTGTAAAAAATCAATAAAATATATTTTTAAAAAAATAATAATGACAGAAGCCAGAAAAGAATAAAGCCATTAACCATGGGGAGGGTGGAATAGAGCAGAGGGATAGGGGAGGAAAACACACTATACACAGCTTTTTGTTTTTATTTAAAATTTATTTATTTATTTATTGTTAATTCTCACCTGAGATTATTTTGCCATGATTTTTAGAGAGAGTGGAAGGGAGAGGGAGAGTCAGAAAGAGAGAGAATCAATGTAAGAGAAACACATTGACTGGCTGCCTCCATATGCACTCCCTGAGGATTGAGCCTGCAACTGAGGGACACACCCTTAACCAGAATAGAACCCAGGACCCTTCAGTCCATGAGTCAATGCTCTACTCATTGAGCCAAACCAGCGAGGGCAATTTCAACTTCAGACTTGTTAAACTGAAGAAATTCTAATGCTTCTTATAGGGAGGACCCCCAGAAAACGACTGACTTAATTACATGCATTTTTGCTACCCATTATCCTAATTGGGGAGATACCCAGGCTCTCCTGAATATCTTCTTCTTTTTCTTTTTTTAATTTATGTCAATGGTTTATTTGAAATAATTTTAAAGAATGCTGAGTTTTTCTTGCATCAAATGACTCAAAAGGGGGGAGGGGAAAAAAGGCATCTGTCAGTTTGAAAGTCACAGACAGTTTATCTTTCTATAATTAGATTAGGAGAAAAATGAAGAACCCACTGATAGCAGGAAGAAGCAAGGGTCTTCTAAGTTCAGTCATTTGATGAGATATTCAGTTACTGTGCATTTCCATTGTTTTTCCATGGCAGAACATACGGCAGAGACTTGGGAACACGCATGCCTGAAGCCAGGTTACTCTTATGTTCCATAACTATGTTGCTTGCAGGGCTATTCTTGCCACAGTAGTTGGCTGTGCCCCAGACAAATGGGGTGCTGGTCTGTTCCCACAAATGTTTATCCCAGTCTTCATCACAAGGAGGGCACTGCCATGTGCTCTCAACCAGAGTCTCTTGTCCAAGGTTCTGGGTTTGGTTGACAATGTCTTGCTCTATACAACTCTTGTCATCACAGCTTGAAATATGATGACTGATTTCAGTCCGAGGAACCTGATGGTGAGCATTGAAGGGACAAGTAGCCAATTTGTTTGCAACATCAGGATGATTCTTTCTGCACTTGATAAGATGATAAGGAAACCTGCAGGCTCTGATCTGGTGGTTTCTATCATGGGGACATGGTAACAGCTTTTCAGGGTCCAGGGAATCGATGTAAGATTCTTCCATGTTGGAAATGAAGGAGCTGAATCCAAGTGCTGAGTCAAGACACCCTCTCCACACAGCCGTCTCCCTCTCCTGAATATCTTGCAAACAGCAGATGAAAGATTAGTAATAGACATGACTACAGAGGAAACCTGCTGACTCCAAACCCGGTAGGGACCAAGCCTCTCATTGAGCCAGACTGGGACCAAATTTGGAGAATTAGAAAAGATGTATACTAGAAGGTTTGAGAAAGGTTTGAATATTATACAGGATATATAGCCAAAGCCTAATGAGGACCTCCCTGAATTTTTTAAATTATTTTTTTAAATATATATTTTATTGATTTTTTACAGAGAGAAAGGGAGATAGAAAATCAGAAACATCGATAAGAGAGAGACATCGATCTGCCGCCTCCTGCACGCCCCACTGTGGAGATGTGCCCGCAAGCAAGGTACATGACCCCAACCGGAATCAAACCCGGGACCCCTCAGTCCACAAACGGACGCTCTATCCACTGAGCCAAACCGGTCTTGGCTCCCTGAATTTTTAGAGAGGATTTATCAGGCTTACGGCAAGTACAGGGATGTAAATCCCCAGGATGCTGAAAATTTGCGAATGGTTAACATCACTTTTATTGGATAGAAAGCCCTGGACATTAGGAGAAAGCTCCAAAGGATAGATGGAGTTCTAGGAATGAATCTGTCACAATTGGTGGATATAGTCTTTAAGGCATTCCATGGAGGAGAAGCTAAAAAGAAAAAGCAAGTGATGGTTTTCCTAGAAACTGTTCCAGGGAAATCAGAAAAGAAATCAGTGACAAGGAGGAAGGAAAGTAGACCACTGGGCTCCAAACAATGCACTTATTGTAGGGAAGGACACTGAAAAAAGGACTGTCCAAAGAAAAAAAGAAAATAGTGCTCCGAGAAAGGGAAAGGGGAATGATCCCCAATGGATGGTGGTTGCACGCAAAAGAGACTCGAATGAGGAGGCCCAGGAGCTCCTTTAGATACCTCCCCACCTATTATAATTTCCCCACAGGGGCTCTGGATACAATTGACAGCAAGGAACAACCTGACTTTCTTCTAGACATAGGCAACTTAGTTTTAAATTCTAAACTAACAAAAATAATCCAGCTACCACTGCAGTTACTGGGGTTACGGGAAAGCTACAACATCAGACTTTCCTTAAGTCTCTTGAATGTCAACTTGGAGATTTGAAGTTGTCACATAACTTCCTTTACATGCCAGACTGCCCCATTCCTTTACTGGGGCAGGACCTGCTCTGCAAACTCCATGCCCAATGACTTTTTCTCCTGAAAAGCAACAGTTCCACCTGAGCATGCTCTCAGATTGCAGATGTTCCTTGTAGAAGCCAAGGGACCTGAAAAGGAACTATTCCCTCAGATCTACGAGCAAGTAAGATTTTATGGACAGACAGAACCCAGGGGCAGGCAGTTAATGTTCTACCAGTAGTTAAAAAACTCATAGTCAAAGCTTCAATACCACACAAGAAACAATAACCCTTAAAAAAGGAAATCTTAAGAGGGGATACAACCCATTTTGCAAAAGTTTTTAAAATTTGTTATTGAGTTGGCCTTGAAGGTGACCATATTACTCCCATTCTGCCTGTAAAAAGCTGAATTCAAGTGAATATTGTTTAGTCCAAGTTCTCCAGGCCATTAATAAAGTTACCCAGGACATCCATGCAACTGTTCCTAACCCCTAAACTTTGCTGAAGGGTGTGCCTTGGAACAGCACGTGATTTACCATTTGAAGAATACTTTTTCTTTTGTATTCCAATGAATGAGCAGGCACAGCTAATATTTCCATTTGAATGGCAGAACCTCTCAATATTGTTGGGACTGGGTTGCCCCAAGGTTTCAAAAACTTCCCCATAAGAAAATTAATGGCCAAAGAAACCTTCTAAGAAACCTCCAATTAGACTATGGGATACTCTTGCAATATGTTGATGAAATTTGACCACCACACACCCTTATTAGAAGGGGCCAGAAATTGGTCCATTCTCTTTTCTCTTGAATACTGGGAATTAGCAAAGCTTGAGCTGACTATACTTCTACTAACCCTTCTATTGTACTCAGGAATAAAATTAGTATAAGCCTGTATTATATCTATAGGAAAATGTATGTCTTCCTGAATACGAATCCACAATCACCTACCTAACTTTAATCCTCAAAGATTTGCCTTACAGCGGGTATATTTCTTCCATCAGATGTTAGACCCTGTCAACTAGATGCCATAGATATGGAGTAAAAATTGACAGGGGAGAGCTACTACCTCCAAGCTAACCTTGAAATCCTGGCAAAAGTTAACAACAAACCAAAAATTTATATGCTTGAGAAATTACTTTATTTTGCTTAAGTGTCTTGGCAGAGCACACTGTTCCTATTTCCAGCCACCACCAGATGTGCAAATTCACCCATTTCAGCCAACCACAGGAGCCTAACTAGTATCAGGAAAAGGATGACCAGGGGAGTCAAGTTGCACATTCACAGAAAAATCTTCCCTGCCACACCTCTCAACTTCAATGTCCCTTTTACCTTATATAATTAGCTGCCTTGACAATAGCTATTAAAATGGTTTTGAACAGTCCTCCATCTTTTCAAATAGCCTGACCTTGACACTTTCCTTCCAACCAGCACCTGTCTCACAAGTTTGCTGTTGTTGCAGCAAGCAGCTGAACTTGGGATCAGTTTCAAAGAGATGCTAAAAAAAAAAAAAAAAAGTGGGGGCATGTCATAAGACAAGAGACAGCTTGAATACCCAATTCAGGGCAATTAAGTACAGTAATGAATTATAAGCTGATAATTTATTTAGTGATCATCCCAAAAAATCTCATACCCATCTGACACCATAGTTATTAAATATTACTGACTATATTTCCTTTGCCGCACATTACCCACCCATAAGTACACTATAAATACCAATTTCTACTTCTAAATCCCCTCACCTTTGTCACCCATCCTCCCAATCTCCCTCCCATCTGGCAATTGTCAAAATGTTCTCTATCTTTGAGTCTGTTTCTGTTCTGCTTGTTTATTTTTATTTTAGATTCAACTGTTGATATAGATTTGATGCCATTTTATTGTTCATATTTTTCATCGCTTTTCTTCTGCTGCTTAAAGAAGACCCTTTACCATTTCATGTAATACTGGTTTGGTGGTGGTGAATTCCTTTAGCTTTTTCTTATCTGGGAAGGTCTTTATCTGATCTTCAACTCTAAATGATAGCTAATCTTGGTGGTAGGTCTTTGCTTTTCATCACTTTGAATATTTATTGCCATTCTCTTCTAGCTCACAATGTTTCCACTGAGAAATTGGTTGACAATATTATGGGCATTCCCTTGTAGGTAACTAACTGCATATCTCCTGCTGCTTTTAATATTCTTTGCCTTTACCTTTTGGCATTTTAATTATGATGCGTCCTGGTGTGGGCTTCTTTGGATTCCTCTTGTTTGGAATCCTCTGTGCTTCCTAGACTTGTATGTCTGTTTCTTTCATCAGTAAGGGAAGTTTAGTCATTATTTTTTCAAGTAAGTTTTCTATCTCTTGCTTCCTTTTCTTTTGACACACCCATGATGCAAATGTTGGTACACTTGAAGTTGTCCCAAAGGTTCCTTATGCTATTTTCATAACTTTGGATTTTTTTTTTCTTTTTGCTCTTCTCATTTGCTTCTTCATATTCTAAATTGTTTATCTGATTCTCACCATCCTCTACTCTACAGTTGATTCCCTGTAAATTATTCTTCAGTCTGTAGGCCAACACCCTATCCACTGAGTCAACTGGCTAGAGCTCTTGTAAATTATGCATTTCAGTTAGTGTATCCTTAATTTCTGACTGGTCCTTTTTTAAATTGTTGATGATCTAAGTTCCTTGAGCATCCTTTTAATCATTGAACTCTATATCTAGTAGTTTGCTTCCTTTCATTTCATTTAGTTGTTTTTCTGGAGATTTTTCCTGTTCTTTCATTTGTGACATGTTTGTCTCTACATTTTGACTGCTTCCCTTTGCTTGTTTCTATGTATTAGGTAGAGCTGCTATGTCTTTCAGACTTGGTAGAGTGGCTTATGTAGCAGATGTCCTGTAGGGCCGAGGGGCTCAGCCTCCCGTTATTTGAGCTGGGCACTCCAGGTTCACCCATGTGGGTTCTATGTTGTATTTGAATCTTGACTGTTGTTGGCATCAATGGGAGGAATTGACCTCTAGGCCAGTGGTAGGCAAACTCATTAGTCAACAGAGCGGCAAACCCACTGCTCTAGGCCAATCAGCTGTGAGGAGCAGCTGCAACCACAACAGAAACACTGTTGTGCAGAAACCAACCCTATGGAGCAGGACTTCTTTCAGTAGAATTTTGGTGCTGAGTCCACCCCTTGCATGTGTCACTCATGGATATAGTAGAGTTGTAATCTGCTGTGGTCTGAAGCTGGCCACCATGTGCACTGGCTCTGGGGCCTACCTGTGCCCTGCCTGGGATCTTACAGCATGAACTACAGAGGGATCTGTAAATGGCTGCTACTTGTGTTGGGCTTAGAGGTGCCCAAGAGAGGCCAAGCTGTGAACCTGGCCACTAGTGCCAGGCCTGGGGCCACTTATCAAGAGGTACTGGGGCATGCTGAGGCCAGTTGCTGCTTGTTTGAGAGATTTTAGGAAAGTCTGAAGCATGAACCAAGGCACATCATTCCTATGGAAAAGCCACTGGAAACAGTTTGGGTGGGCTTTCCAATTGGGTGGGGTGGGATCTCAGGGTATCACTAGGGCAGGATGGATGGAGACTCAGATATGGTGCTTTCCTGTTAACTTTGTGTCAGCAAAGGAACAATGGTCTCTCCCAGTACTTTTGTCTGGAAGAAAGATGCCCTCCAGCTCTTGCCCAGATGTCAGACAATTTAGTTCCTCCCTGTATGTCCCGGTTCCTTTCAAGTTGCTGTCCCAATGCTGGGGCTCAGAAGGAATAGGTCCTTTAAGAGGATTGCCTGGGAGTCCAGCAGCCTTTGTTTTTCACAGCCATAATCCCTGTTGGTTTTTACAGCCTAAAGATATGGGCACTTCTCTTTGCAGCAATGAAATTCTGGGCTGAAGGGTCTGATATGGAGCTGGAAACCCTCACTCCTCATGGATGACCTCTACAGCCAAGATAGCCCTCTTGATTAAAATCTGCCACAAAATGATATGGGACCAGCCCTGTCTGTGTTTTGGCCACTCCTACCAGGTTCAATGTGACTTCTTTAATTCCATAGTTGTAGGACTTTCATTCAGTCAGATGTCAGGTGGTTCTGAATGATGGCTGTTCCGTAGTTTATTCTTGAAATTTTTCTGTATATTTGAAATTATTTTTAAATAAGAATTTAATAAAAATGTAAGTTTAAAATTCCCTCAATTTTCTTTCCCTCCAGGTACTGCTCTCATTATATGCCTCCTGTTCATAGTTGTCTTCAAAAAAACTGATCTTGCCTCAACCAGTGTGGCTCAGTGACTGAGCATCAACTTATGAACCAGGAGGTTATGATTTGATTCCCGGTCAGGGTACCTGCCCAGGTTGCAGGCTCAATCCCTAGTAAGGGGCATGAAGAAGGCAGCCTAGTTATGATTCTCTCTCATAATTGACGTTTCCATCTCTCTTTCTCCCTCTCTGAAATCAATTAAAAAACATACATTTTTTTTTTAAGTGATCTTCATGTTCCCCTCATGCCTTATCTAATCAATTCAATTTCTTCTACTCAGATAACACTGCATTAGCTTCTTCTAAACCAGGCACCAACTCCCCAGCCTGCTGTTCCTGGCCCCATTTCATCTAAAACCTTTCCTCTCCTGGCTTTACTCTCTTTCCTGGGCAGTCCATGCATAAGCATGACTCCCATTACTCCTACAAGCTACATCTCTGGCCCAGATCCCCCTCTTCAATAACAGACCCTCATATCCATTCATGTCCTCCCCCCAGTTACCTAAATCAAAAGGACTCTTCTCTTTCTCTCACCCCTATACAGTTCTCACGTCCCCTTGCCCAACTTCATTCTTACTGCTGAGGCCTTAGAGTTTAGGCCCTCCTAAATTTGTGAACTTCTGCAGTAGTCTCCCTACCTTCATTCTTACCCCTATCCAATTCTTCCTCCAATAGCTGTCAAGGGTTTTGAAAGTGCACACCTGGTCATTCCCCAATGCCAAATCTTTTCAAGCTACTTAGTGTGGCACTTGAAGCCTTCTGCATGCAGTCACTTGGAGTGACCTGCTTGACACTAATGGGCCATGCTAAAGAATCCCTCTCTGTTACTGCCCTCACTGGTCCTCGCCCTGATGGACCTTTTCCCTTGACTCTCTCCAACAGGTTAATTCTTAATCCCCTCCATGTCCTCTGGGATTCTCCATTTAATTGATTGCTGACTAACTGGTGTACATGATCACAAATACCTCACTGCTTAACCCTCAGAAATAATCCAGCATTCTCCAGTCCCAGCTCTATTTAACCTCCTCTGTTTGGGTGGAGACACAAGTGTTCCATTATCTAACATCCTTCACCCAATCCTCTTAAATGACTGAAATCAAACCACATCAATATAAAAATACATCTTCACTGGAAAGAGATGGTTTGCAATGAGATTTATAAATACTGAGACTAAGAGAAGCACCAAGACATAAAAAACTAGCACTAAAGTAAATGCAGACACTATGGTTTGAATTTCTGTGCCTCCCCACCACCACCAATTCCTATGTTAAAACCCTAATCCCCAAAGATGAAGGCATTAAGAAGGAACTCTGTGGGAGATATTAGGACATGAGGATAGAGCCCTCATGAATGGGATTAGTGTTCTTATAAAAGAGATCCTACAGAGATCCCTTGGTGCCTTGATCTTGGGCTTCCCAACCTCCAGAACTGTGAGAAACAAATTTGTTGTTTATAAAACACTAAATCCGTAGTATTTTTTAAAATATATTTTTATTGATTTCAGAAAGGAAAGGAGAGGGAGAAATAGAAACATCAGTGATGAGAATCATTGATCGGCTGCCTCCTACATGCCCCCTGTTCAGATTGACCCTGCAACCTGGGCCTGTGTCCTTGACTGGAATCAAACCTGGGACCCTTCAGTCAGCAGGTCAAAACTCTATCCACTAAGCCAAACCTGCTAGGGCAAATACACAGTATTTTATTATAGCTAAGGACTAAGCTGCTAAAATGCAAAGGCAATGAAGGGAATTTAATAATTATTCTTATACACAATACTGAAGATGTAATCTGTTATCTCAGAGACTGAGTGTTGCCCAAGGAACTTAGATTATGATCTATAGCCTGCTTTTCCCTAGACACTGGGCTAGTCCTGGGGACTCAAAGATGGATACGACAAGGAAGGCCCTGTCATCAAGGCGCTTGCAGATTAGGCGAGTTTAGCAGAAAAATAACTAACACATGATAAAAATGGAAGAGGCATACACAGCAGATGAGGGAGAAAGCAGAAGGAATGGAATTGGAAGAGCTTCAGGAAAAAAATAGTTCAGGCAGAGGGAAAAGCTAGAATAAAGGGAGTGGTGTTTACCACCCTCAGGCATCTGGAACAGAGGGCACAGGCACAAATAGGTAGATGGGAAAAAACAAGGGCTGCACCATGCATGGTTTGCCCATCATACTAAGGAGTTCAAACTCAATCCTGAGGAATTTAAGACAAAGTAGCAAACTCATATATGCATGTTGGACAATCACTTACTCCATTAAATCAGGAGTTGGTAAACTTTCCCATAAAGGACCAGATAGAAAATATTGTAGATTTTGTGGGCCACATTTGATTCTGTCTTGTATTTACTTATTTATTCCCCTGATCCTCACACCTGAGGATATTTTTTTTCCATTGTTTTTCAGAGTGGGAGGGAGGGAAAGAGGGAGGGAGGATGGTGGGTGAGATAAGATACATCAATTGGTTGCCTCCTACATGCACCTATGGATGAGAACAATGTGGAGGAGTTAAGGGTAGAGGGAGGGGTGGGAGCTGTGTGAAGGGGAGCTATGGAGGGGAAAAAAGAGAAACAAATGTAATAATCTGAATAATAAAGATTTAATTTTAAAAAAAAGATGAAACAAATGTAGCAGAATCCTGACAACTGTTGCATCTGAGCTATGGTTATGTATATAAAGCTCATTGTACTATTCTACCATTCTGCATGTTTAAATTTTTTCATAATAAAAAAATTAAGAGATCACTCATACTAGGGGCAGTGGGAGGATGGATTGAGGGAACAGAGAACTGTCTCACCATCCCAGAATTGCTAAAACCCACTAACTGAACACTTTTAGACAGTGGTCTAGAAGAGTCATAATTACATATCAATCATGTAAGATTTGCCTCACACATTTATAGTAAAAAGTATATATTATTTATTTAAGAAACTAAACCAGCAAAACTTAACTTTATATTTAAATAGAAAAACTTTAGAGATATTCATGAATATGTTTCTCATTTAAATTGTAACTATTACTAAAACTATTATTCCATAAAAATTTTTGAGCAAGGTACCATGAAGCATGAAAAGCTTTTTCAAATAAGAACTTCCAAGTTTGCCTTAGCCAGCTTGGCTCAGTGGATAGAGTGTCGGCCTACGGACTGAGGGATCCCAAGTTCGATTCCGGCCAAGGGCACATGCCCAGATTATGGGCTCAACCCCCAGTGGGGGGCGTGCAGGAGACAGCCAATCAATGATTCTCTCTTATCATTGATGTTTCTATCTCTCTATCCCTCTCTTCCTCCCTGAAATCAATACAAAATATATTTTTTAAAAAAAGAACTCCAAGTTCAAAGTACAATGAAATAACATCTTCACAAGATGATTTATATGTGTTTGTGTATATACACACATATATACATCTGTATATGTGTGTGTTTGTGTGTACATGCATTTGGGTATTTATTTTTATTCATGCCTTACCTTGTTAAAAATAAAATAAAATTAAGGAAGCTTAACAAAATAAATATAACATAAAGTGGGGGGGGGAGAGGGAAGACAACTGATGTGGTTGCTGAGTCATGTGGTGACCCTCATGACACAAAAAAAGAATCATTCCAAAAGCACAATTCTTGCATATGAAGAGCCAGAAAAGTTTTAATTTCTTGAAAAAGTTCTAAAAGCTGGATTGGAAATTCCTCTCTAACCAGTTCTCAACAGGGAGCATGGCCCAACAGCCTGATTATGTAAGTCAAAAGGGCCACAGAAAGCTATCTACTCCTTCCAAATGACACATGACCCATGACCTCTGGGCACCTCTGTACTTGTTCATTCATTTTACCACCAATGCCTAGAGGAGCTTGTGTAGATAGTATGAACTTGCCCTAACTTCTTGCCATCCCTGTCCCAAAGAGTCAGGAGCCACTTTTCAAGAACTTAGACAACTCACTGGAGAGCAACTTATGGCTACCTCTGGTGTAAATTGCTGCCTATTAACCACTTCCAGCAGCAAGCTATAGCTGCAACACACCAGCAGCTAATCTGATTTCCCGAGTACCAACCACATTTCCCAGGTCAATCTACCATCAAGTGTCACATTTGGATTCTGTATCTTAGGTAATGTATTTTGACTTGGAGATGACCAAGACAGCTCTTCTTTCTTCAGAGAAAAAAGAAAAAACCAGAGGGAATGTGTGTACAAAATGTTTACCCAGAAGAGAATACTTAGGGAGTGGGAGAACTGGATAAATAAAACCTGGAATTAAGGAGTAATATGCATAGGGTAAGAGAAAAATATAGTTTGTGCTTTAGTTATTACTGCATTTACAGATTATGAATATCAGAACAGTAAATGGTTAACATGAGTTGGTCCTATTACTTAAAAGTGGACATAAGGATTCAAGATAATTTTTCCTCAAAGTAAAAATATTAAATTGAAGATTCTCATACTTGGTCATTCTTGGGAATAAGTTAAGCAAAGGAAGTTCTGAAAGAGGATGAGAGATTTTATGAAGCTAAAAAAGAGTCAAGACTTGACTTGAAGAGAGTGGTTTACAGAATTAGTTTATGAGGCTACTGTCAGACTAAATATCATAAAAACAAGTCTCCGGAGGGAAAAAATGCTTGGTTGTTTTTTAAACACTACATGTGCTATATTTAACAATCTACCAATAACTGGCTTAACTGGTGTAAAAAATTATTTTATGATTAATTATTTCTTTAAAAACCCTTGATCAGATATACCATAGTATGTCACTGAATGCACCATTATGGGGCAACAAAAATTGGAGGGGGCCGAGACCGGTTTGGCTCAGTGGATAGAGCTCCGGCCTGCGGACTGAAAGGTCCCAGGTTTGATTTTGGTCGGGGGCATATGCCTTGGTTGTGGGCACATCTCCAGTGTGGGGCGTGCAGGAGGTGGCTGATGGATGTCTCTCTCTCATCGATGTTTCTGATTTTCTATCCCTCTCCCTTCCTCTCTGTAAAAAATCAATAAAATATATATAAAAAAAATTGGAGGTGAAACAATGTCCCTGACTAGATCTAAAAATTTACAGAACATCCAAAGGATGGCTAATTCAATACCACAGCACAACAGCACTGTAAAAAAAGAAAAAAAGCTCTTTGTGATCTGATTATCTCAAAGATATATTAAGTGAAAGAAGCAAGGGGCAGAACTTTTAAGAGCGACCAACCACCTGTGTGTAAAGAAAGCAGAACTAACTACATTCACATTTCCAGGTATTTGCATAAAGAAATCCTAGGAGGATACATTCAAATAAATTAAATGTGATTATTTAATGAGGTTAAGTCTAGAAAAATGGCTGAACGAGAGGAAACCTTTTCGCTAATAACTTTTTTATATTTAAAATGTATGAATCATATGGATATATTACATATTTAAACATTAAAAAACACCACAAACCCTTGTGCTTTCAAAAAGAAAGCACGCCGACTGACCAGCTAGTCCAAACATCTTAAAGCAGCTCACCCCGCCCTGGCAGCCCACTCATCTTCCACACCTCACCGCTGGGTTCCCTTGCCCTTCTCCCAGTCGACTCCAGTAGGCGGAGCGCGCGCGACGGGCCGCACCTTGGGCACACTGGCCGGTCTATGTGCAGGTCGAGCTTCCCCAGGAAAAGGGAACGGAGCACCTCGACCTGCACTGAACCAGGCGTCTCATCATCCTCCCTCCATCAAAGAAAAAAATGGGGCAGGGGAGGGAGGACGAATCTGATGGCCCCTTGTCCCTGGCTAGCATTCACTCTCAAGTCCCACGGCCAAACTTAACTGCAAGGGGACACGACAAGCAGGGGGTGTGGAGGGTCTAATTTCACCGATTCCCCTCCCGCCCTAGACAGCAGGGAAGAGTTGAGAAACATGAGAGCGTGGCAGCACACCGGCCATGACCGGCCCAACGGCTGCAGTTGGCGTCTTCGGGGAGTCTAGCGTGCTCCAGGGGCGTGCTCCAGGGGCGCGCCCCACCGCCCACGGTCTTCCCTGCCCTCCACTCCCGCGGACGCGCCTCCTAAGGAGTACGGGGACAGGGCACGCTTCCGCCCAGATCCCGCCCGCGCCTGGAGGGACAGCCAGGACCACCCGGCAGGGAAAACCGCACCGGCGAGGGCCAGGCGGAAGCGGGGCGGCAGCGTACTCACGTACAGGCTGAGGCCGGGTCGCAAGAATCCACCACCAGCGGGACAAAAGCTCGGACCGCCCGGCCGGAAGAACCCGTGCGGCTCCGGGGCACTTCCGAGTTCTCTCTGGGAGGCTGGAGGACTGACTCTATGGTACCCCCGACGACCCCCCCCTTCTCCACCCCCACCCCACCCCCACCCCCACCCCCACCGGCGGGTTGTGGTGCGCTAGGAGGCGGTTATTTATTTAGTGCTGGCCAGGTGGCGTGGGCTGAGGTGCTGCAAAGGAACTACAGGCGAAGCTTTTCTTTTTTGTGAATGTTACATTCGGAGCAGAGCGTGGCCTTCCACAGTGCCTGGCAGGCGGGGTGCGGGGGAGGGGGCAGCCGCCAGGGACAAGACCCTGCCAAATACCATTGGCATGAAATGACTGAAACGCTATTCTTTCTTTTGTAGTTCTCATCTATATGTTTTTTGGCACCTATCCTATCTAATAAAGAGGAAATATGCTAATTGACCATCACTACATTACAAAGATGGCTACACCCACAGCTGAGACCAAGTTCCCATAAGGCAGTGGTTCTCAACCTTTCTAATGCCGGGACCCTTCAATACAGTTCCTCATGTTGTGGTGACCCCCAACCATAAAGTTATTTTCGTTGCTACTTCATAACAGTAATTTTGCTACGGTTATGAATCGTAATGTAAATATGTGTATTTTCCAATGGTCTTAGATAACCCTGGCAGCACTTCTCAACATGGGGATCATGACCAACAGGTTGAGAGCTGCTGCTGTAGAGCCTAAGACCATTGGAAAACACAGATATTTACATTATGATTCATAACTGTGGCAAAATTACTATTATGAAATAGCAACAAAAATAACTTTATGGTTGGGGGTCACCACAACATGAGGAACTGTATTGAAGGGTCCCGACATTAGAAAGGTTGAGAACCACTACCATAAGGAGCCTTAACAATCAATTGACAAGTACCTGAAGCTACACCCTCCCCTGCCCCCATGGGGCTTGACAGGAGACCTCAGGCTGCACCCCCCACCTGGCAGGGCTGACAGGGGACCTCAGGCTGCACACCCCGACCTAGCAGAGATTGACAGGAGACCTCAAACTGTTCCCCCTGCCCCAGCACCAGGCCGGGGGACCTCAGATTGTGCCCCCCCCAGGTGGGGCTTGGCAGGGAACCTCAAAGTGCACCCCTAGTTCTGGGTCAGGGGAACCCAGGCTGCATCCTCCTCCCCTCCTCCCCAACCCCAGTTGAGTGGGGCTTGACAGTGGACCTGAGGATGCACCCCCCCTGCCAGTGGGGCTTGATGGAGGACCTGAGACTGTGCCCCCTCCCGATGCTGGGCCGGGGGGCTTGAGGCTATGCCCCCCTATCTGGCAGGGCTTGAGGCTGTGCCCCCTACCTGGCAGGGCTTGATGAGGGACTTCAGGCCATGCCCCCCATCCTGGCACCAGGCCAGGGAACCTGAGGCTATGCCCCCTGACCAGCAGGGCTTGACAAGGGTGAGACTGGCCAGATCTGGATCTAGCCCAATGGCGGGGGGGGGGGGGCAGTTCTGGGTCTCATGCGATTTTGAGGCGCATGTGGTTGGGTGGGGACTTGACTCTGAGTCCTGTGGTGTGCTCCAGACTCTGACAGGAGGAAAGTTTTCATATATGTTTTACTAATTTTCTTTCATCTCTGACACTTCTTTTATAGAGAAAGGGCAAATAGCAATATTAAATTATTTCTTCTAATTAATCCCCCTATTTAAATATATATTTTATTGAATTTTCACAGAGAGGAAGAGAGTGGCATAGAGCGTTAAAAACATCAATGAGAGAAAGACATCACTCAGAGAGAATCCAAGATGGCGGCATAGGTAAACACCTACACTGCTGCTTTGCACAACAATTTCAAAACTACAACTAAAAGACAAAACAGACATCAGCCAAAACCACAGGAAAGCTGGCTAACTGAAAATTCTACAACTAGAAGGAAAGAGAGGGGCTCACAGAGACCCAGAGGAACTGCAAAAAGCTGAGGTACAGAGACGCACGCGTGCAGAGAGTGGGAGCCGGAGAACCTGGCTGGCTTTCTCTGGTGGGAGGGAAATGGAGATTCCCAATGGCATTGAACCCCTTATCCTATGACATTAAACCCCATATCCAGCCAAAACTCATATGGGGGGAGTTTGGACTGTGAAAAGGGAGAAGTGCACAGAAATTTAGGGGAGTCGCAAAAGATCAAAACACTGGTAGAGCGCATGGCACTGCGCTCAGAGGACCGATTGCTGATTGTACCGCTGGCTTTCACGAAGACAGACCCTCCGAATTGTGCCATTTCTAACTCCACTAAACCCCGGTTTCAGGGTGAAACCCTGGGGACGCAGACTCATATGGTCCCAGAGCGCAAGGGAGCCAGAGGGGCAACAGTCTAGAAGCACTGCGAGAGAGCGTGGGCACACAGGGACTGCTCCAGCAATTACCCAGTCACGTGAGACTCAGGGGCCAAGGAGGGCGGAGCCGACTGGAAGGCAAGGTGGTCCATTAAGTCCTGAGACTCCACCCATCCCAAGCTCAACAGAGAGGCTTTTGCGGTTTTGCAAGTGTGGTATCATAAGGCTGAATCCAACACAGAAGTTTTCCGGGTATAGTGAAAATGTCGAGACAAGGGAAGGGATCAAAAACAAAAGAAATGGAGAAAAACAAACGACTGGATATAGAGTTGAAAACCACGGTTATAAGATTTTTCAAGAATATCCTAGAAGAGTTGGATAAAGTTAGCGAATCCCAAGAGGACATGAAAAAGATCCAACTAGAGATGAAAAAGGACCAACTAGAATTTAAACATACACTGACTGAAATAAAAAATATTATTCAGAGACCTAACAGCAGACTAGAGGAAGGCAAGAATCGAGTCAAAAATTTGAAATATAAATAAGCAGAAAACACTCAACTGCAAAAGCAAGAAGAGAAAAGAATCAAAAAAATTGAAGATAATGTAAGGAGCCTCTGGGACAGCTTCAAGTGTACCAACATCAGAATTGTGGGGGTGTCAGAGGAAGAGAGAGAGCAAGATACTGAAAACCTATTTAAAGAAATAATGACTGAAAACTTCCCACATCTGGTAAAAGAAATAGACTTACAAGTCCAGGAAGCACACAGAACCCCATATAAAAGGAATCCAAAGAGGACCACACCAAGACACATCATAATTAAAATACCAAGAGCAAAAGACAAAGAGAGAGCGGGTGCCTGAGTACCTGGCTGGCTTTCTCTGGCAGGAGGGAAACAGAGACTACCAATGGCATTGAACCCCTTATCTTACGACACTAAACCCCAGATCCAGCCAAAATTTATATGGGGGGAGTTTGGACTGTGAAGGGGGAGAGGAGTATGGAAATTTAGGGGAGTCGCAAAAGATAAAAGCAGCAAGAGAAAAACAGTTCATTACCTACAAGGGAGCACCCATACGACTGTCAGCTGATTTCTCAACAGAAATGATGCAGGCCAGACGGGAGTGGCAAGAAATATTCAACGTGATGAATAGCAAGAACCTACAACCAAGAATACTCTATCTAGCAAAGCTATCATTCAGAATTGAAGGGCAGATAAAGAGCTTCACAGAGAAGAAAAAACTAAAGGAGTTCATCAATTCCAAACCAGTATTATATGAAATGCTGAAAGGTACTCTTTAAGAAGAGGAAGAAGAAAAAGGTAAAAGATAAAAAATTATGAACAAAAAATACGTATCTATCAACAAGTGAATCTAAAAATTAAGGGAATTGAAGATTGGATCAACAGAATAAACTGGTGAATATAATAGAATCAGGAGCACAGAATGGGAGTGGACTGATAATTCTCAGGGGGAAAGGGGTGAGGGGTGTACAGGGAGAGACTGGAAAAAATCATACACCTATGGATGAGGTCAACGGAAGGAAGGGAAGGGTGGACGAAAGGATGGGAGCCAGGTGGAAGGGAGCTATGGAGGGGAAAAAGAGAAACAAATGTAATAATCTGAATAATAAAGATTTAATTGAAAAAAAAAAGACATCAATAAGCCGCCTCCTGCATACCCCCACTGGGGATGTGCCCGCAACCAAGGTACATGTCCTTGACCAGAATTGAACTCAGGACCCTTCAGTCCATAGGCCAACACTCCATCCACTGAGCCAAATCAGTGCTGGCTAATTAATCCCCTCTTAATGTGCCCGAATTTCATGCACTGGGCCACTAATCCTATATAATAAAAGGTTAGTAAGCAAATCGACCAAATGGCAGAATGACCAGTTGCTATGACATGCACTGACCACCAGGGAGCAGACACTTAACGCAGGAGATGCCCCCTAGTGGTCAGTGCACTCCCACAGGGAGCAGGCCAAAGCCGTCAGTTGGACATCCCCCAAGGCCTTCCAAACTGTGAGAGCATTCAGGCTGGGCTGAGGGCCACCCCCCCAGTGCATGAATTTTGTGCACTGGGTCTCTAATATAGGTATATTAAAGGCTAACTGACCAACCATCTGACCAACCAACCAGCTGATACATATGACACACACTGGCAATTTAAAAATAAACATTGAGGGGGGAATCCAAGATGGCGGCATAGGTAAACACCTACACTGCTGCCTCGCACAACAATTTCAAAACTACAACTAAAAGACAGAACGGACATCATCCAGAACCACAGGAAAACTGGCTGAGTGTAAGTTCTACCGCTAGAAAGAAAGAGAGGGGCTCACAGAAACCCAGAGGAGCTGCAAAAAGCTGAGGTACTGAGACACGCACGCTGAGAGAGCGGGTGCCGGAGTACCTGGCTGGCTTTCTCTGGCGGGAGGGAAACGGAGACTCCCAACGGCATTGAACCCCTTATCTTATGACACTAAACCCCAGATATAGCCAAAATTTATACGGGGGGAGTTTGGACTGTGAAGGGGGAGAGGTGTATGGAAATTTAGGGGAGTCACAAAAGATCAAAAGTCTGGTGGCGTGCACGGCACTGCGCAGAGGACAGATTGCTGATTGTGCCGCTGGCTCTCGAGAGTGGGCGGGAGACAGACTCTCCCAACTGTGCCACTTCTGACTCCCCTAAGCCCATGTTTCGGGCAAAACCCTGGAGACCTAGACTCGTGTGGTCCTGGTGCACAGGGGAGCCAGAAAGGCAGCAGTCTAGAGGCACTGTGGGCTCGCTCACAAGGACCGCTCCAGCGATTACCCAGTCACGTGAGACTCAGGGGCTGTGAAGGGTGGGGCCGACTGGAAGGCAAGGCAGTCCCTTAAGCCCTGAGACTCCACCCATCCCAAGCTCAACAGAGGCTTCTTTGGTTTTGCAAGTCTGGTATCATAAGGCTGAATTCAACACAGAAGTTTCCCCAGTATAGTGAAAATGCCGAGACAAGGGAAGGGATCACAAACAAAAGAAATGGAAAGGAAAAAACGAATGGATAGAGAGTTCAAAACCACGCTTATAAGGTTTTTCAAGAATATGCTAGAAAAGATGGATAAATTTATCAAGTCCCAAGAGGAGATGCAAAAGGAGCAACTAGAGATGCTAGAGATGATGGATAAATTTAGCGAGTCCCAAGAGGAGATGAAAAAGGACCAAATAGAGACACTGACTGAAATAAAAAATATACAGAGTCCTAACAGCAGACTAGAGGAAGGCAAGAATCAAGACAAAAATTTGAAATATAAAGAAGCAGAAAACACTCAACTGGAAAAGCAAAAAGAGAAAAGAATCCAAAAATGTGAAGATAATGTAAGGAGCCTCTGGGACAGCTTCAAGCATACCAACATCAGAATTGTGGGGGTGCCAGAAGAAGAAAGAGAGAAAGATACTGAAAACCTATTTAAAGAAATAATGACTGAAAACTTCCCACATCTGGTAAAAGAAATAGACTTACAAGTCCAGGAAGCACACAGAACCCCAAATAAAAGGAATCCAAAGAAGGCTATACCGAGACACATCATAATTAAAATACCAAGAGCAAAAGACAAAGAGAGAATATTAAAAGCAGCAAGAGAAAAACAGTTCATTACTTACAAGGGAGCACCCATACGACTGTCAGCTGATTTCTCAACAGAAACGATGCAGGCCAGATGGGAGTGGCAAGAAATTTTCAACGTGATGAATAGCAAGAACCTACAACCAAGAATACTCTATCCAACAAAACTGTCATTCAGAATTGACGGTCAGATAAAGAGCTTCACAGAGAATAAAAAGCTAAAGGAGTTCATCAACTCCAAACCAGTATTATATGAAATGCTGAAAGGTACTCTTTTAGAAGAGAAAGAAGAAAAAGGTAAAAGCCAAAAAATTATGAACAACAAATACATATCTATCAACAAGTGGATCTAAAAATTAAGTGAATTAAAATTTTGATCAACAGAATAAACTGGTGAATATAATAGAATCAGGAGCACAGAATCGGAGTGGACTGATAATTCTCAGAGGGAAAGGGGTGAGGAGTGTACAGGGAGAGACTGGACAAAAATTATACACCTATTGATGAGATCAATGGGAGGGAGGTAAGGGCAGAGGGAAGGGTGGGAGCTGCGTGGAGGGGTGTTATGGTGGGGAAAAAAGAGAAACAAATGTAATAATCTGAATAATAAAGATTTAATTAAAAAAATAAAAATAAACATTGATTTGTACGTGTTACAGTAGCATAATTACTGCATGAATCTTTCTTCTAGTCAATTTCAATGTGCATGAATCCATGAACTGGGCTACTAGTACTATTAATATTGACACTTAACAAAATGGGCTATCATTCTTCCAAGTGCATCTAATGGAGTCTAAATCCACAATGGTTTGGCCATGATCCACTTTTAATAGGTCAGATATAATTGGCATAACATTATGTTAGTTTCAGACATAAAACATGGTTTAATATTTGTATATTTTGTGAAATAGTCATAGTAAGTCTAGTAGTAGTTAACAATGATCATCACACATACATTTTTCTTGTAAAGAGAACATTTAAGATTTATTCTCTTAGCAACTTTCAAATATACAGTACAGTATTATTAACTATAGTTGGCACGCTGTACATTCCATCCCCAGGACTCCTGGCAACCACCAACAACCAGTCTGTTCTCTGTGTCTGAGTTTGTTTTTATTTTATTTATTTATTTATTTATTTATTTATTTATTTATTTAAATATATTTTATTACTTTTTTTGCAGAGATGAAGGGAGAGGAACAGAGAGCTAGAAACATCGATGAGAGACATCGATCAGCTGCCTCTTGCACACCCCTCACTGGGGATGTGCCTACAACCAAGGTACATGCCCTTGACCAGAATCAAACCTGGGACCTTCTAGTCTGCAGACCGATGCTCTATCCACTGAGTCAAACCGGTACTAGCCTGAGTTTGTTTTTAAAATTTCACCTATAAATGTGGTCACCGGTTATTTGTCATTCTCTGACTTATTTCACTTAGCATAATGTTCTCAAGGTTCATCCATGTTGTCACAAATGGAAGGATTTCCTTCTATAATATGGCTATTATTTCCTTCTGTTATATGGCATTATATATAATTTTATTTATCCATTCATCCATGATAAACAGTTAGGTTGTTTTCATGTCTCAGCTCACCATAAATAATGCTCACTGTCCACTTTTCACATCTTTTTGGGATATTTTCCTTGAACCTATATTTTCATTTTATGTCCCTCATGAGATTTTTATCCTAATAAAAAAGTTCATTCTACATGTATCACTGGGTTTCATCCTAATGTAAAATAGTTTTATGCTTTACATTTTGTTATTCACCCTAGCATACATCTCTGTAAAGAAATTATAATTTTTTCTCACACTCAGATGTTAATTATTTTCTAGATTATTAGAAAAATTATACAAACATAATTCAAAATTTTTACTGTCAGTAGTTACACAAAATGTGAAATTTCATAGCAGCTTAAGAATACAATGGATTTGTTAATAGTCAAGTTATGCAAATTACTTGGGTGCATTTTACTTATCACCAGAGTGAGCCACTCTTCAGCATCAACTCTATGCAGATTTTTCATTTTTTATAAATGCAGGTGCTGGGTAAATAAAGGAAATAGAAGGGATTTCCTTTTAGCAATGCCCCTTGACCTCACTTGGCTCCATACCAGAACTCTAGGTACCTACAAGAAAGTATTACCAGTGAGACAACAAGACCGTGATTCTTGTCTTCTTGAAGAAAAGATTTCAACCAAAAGATAAAGTGTAACAAAGTAAGTAAGAATGTATTGGCCACAGCAAAAATATACTTAGGACAGTGAAACAAGGAAGGGCTTAGCATAGAAGAAATAACAGGAGAGTCTAGGCAGGACTGCTTTGGTTCACTAAGAAGTCAGAGAAGCCCTAGCTGGTTTGGCTCAGTGGATAGGGCCACGGACTGAAGGGTCTCAGGTTCTATTCCAGTCAAGGGCATATGCTCAGGTTGCAGGCTCTATCTCCAGTAGGGAGCATGCAGGAAGCAGCCAATCAATGATTCTCTCTCATCATTGATGTTTCTATCTCTCTCTCCCTCTCCCTTTCTGAAATCAATAAAAAATATATATATTTTTTAAAAAGTCAGAAAAAAGGAGCCTTGGAGACAGGTTCAGGGGTTAGCCCAGAAGAGCTACCACTGCCTATTGCTCCCCTGGTTGCAAGTCTTATGGAGTCCATTAGAGGAAAGAAAGGGAAAGGGAATGGCTCCAGGGGGAGCACACACTGGTTCCTTTCTCCTGAGTGTGTTTATCAGGGGAGGATCTTAATAGAATATTCATAAGCTTTCCAGGGATGCTCTTTTGGGGTTGTGGTCTCCCCTGATTAGTCAGAACCAGGCCTGGGGGTCAATGCAGCTGGTCCTGAGGCAGCCACAGCATCACTTGTCTGGTTATGTTGTTTTTCTGGGCCTGGAGTTGAAATATAACTGAGATCTAGATTTTACCTTGAGGGAGGAAAAGGTGGGGAGGCGGCAGTCTAAACCACATAGCTATTGATATGAAAAGTCAAGAGGTCCAAACCACATGACCAGTAATATAATAGTGGAGGAAGGTTGCCCTAAGGGCAAAGTTCTTGTTTTCCTGGTTTTGCACATTGAAAAGAATACACAGCAGAGTAGGGGAAGCCGAGAATGGGACCAGTGAATTAGAAAATAGGGTAGAAAAGTCACCCAATCAGAGAACCAAAAAGAAAAAACAATTAAAAACAGTAGAGTTCTAGCTGGTTTGGCTCAGTGGATAGAGCATCGGCCTGCAGACTGAAGGTCCTGGATTCAATTCCGATCAAAGGCACATGCCCAAGTTGCAGGTTCGATCCCCAATACGGGGCATGCAGGAAGCTGACAACCAATGATTCTCTCTCATCATTGATATTTCTATCTCTCTTTTCCTCTCCCTTCCTCTCTGAAATGAATAAAAAAATATTTTTAAAAAACAGTAGTACAGCCTAAGAGACCTGTGGGACATCATGAAATGTATTTGCAATATTTGCATAATAGGTATGCCAGAAGGAAAGAAAGTGAGAAAGGGATAGAGAAGTTGCTTGAAGAAATAATGGCAGAAAACTTCCCTAACCTGCTGAAGGAAAAAGTCACACAAGTACAGGAGGCACAGAGTCCCAAGCAAGAAGAACCCAAACAGGCTCACACCCAAATCATAATTAAAATGCCAAAAGTTAAAGACAAAGAGAAAATCTTAAAGACAGCAAGAGAAAAGCAATTTGTTACCTACAAAGGAGCTCCCATAAGGCTGTCAACTAATTTCTCATCAGAAACTCTACAGGCCAGGAGGGAATGGCATGAAGCATTCAAGGTAATGAAAAGCAAGAATCTAAAACCAAGATTATTATATCCAGCAAAGCTATCATTCAAAATAGATAGTGAAGTAAAGTGATCCCCCCCCCAAAAAAAGGCTAAAGAAGCTTATCACTACCAAACCATAACTAAGAAATGCCAAAGGAACTGCTGTAATGAGAAGAAATATTTATAGACAGAAACATAGGCATACAGAACTAAACTGGCAATAAATAAGTACCCATCTATCTATATAATAGAGAAATATGCAAATTAGCTGTAACATCACGACTGAACAGCAGGGACCTAGGGCTGCTTGGTGCGGGGCAAGGGACCTCAAGCAGCAACTCTTGCCCCAATACCAGGCTGAGAGATCTCAGGCCATGCCCCCCACCTTATGGGGCTTGATTGGGGACCTCAGGCTGAGCCCCCTGCCCAGCAGAGTTTGACAGGAGACCTCAGGCTACACCCCCCAGCCCAGCGGGCTTGATGGGGGACCTCAGGCCATGTCCCTCACACAGTGGAGCTTGATGGGGAACCTCAGGATGCACCACTGCCCTGAGGGGCTTGATGGGGGTGGGGCCCGCCAGGTCTGGATCTCACCCATTGGATTTGGGGCTGGCTGGGTCTGGGTCTCCTGCATTTTCAAAGCACATGTGGGTGGTGTGTGGGGACTTGACTCTAGGTACCACAGTGTGCCCCAGATTCTGACAGGAGGTAGATTTTCATATATTGTATATTTTATTAATTTTCTTTCATCTCTGACACTTCTATTATAGAGAAAGGGAAAATAGCAATATTAAAATATTTCCTCTAATTAATTCCCTTTCAGTGTGCATAAATTTTGTGCATATGGTCACTAATCTATATATATAAAAGACGAATATACTAAGTGTCCAACTGTCTGACCAATTGCTATGACACTCACTGACCATCAGGGGGCAGAGGTCCACTACAGGAGCAGCCATGACACACACTGGCCATTTACAGAGAAATGACACCACAGACCTAGTGCCCACAAAGCAACACTGGCTTCCCCCAAATGGGACACAGGCCCCACCACCACCCCATGACACAAAATGCGGCCCATAGCCCAGCTTAGCCCAGAAATGGTGGCTGTGGGCACTGGATAATGATGTCACATAGCTACACTCAGCTTCCTCTCCCTAGTGACTAGCCTCCTTGGAGTTTCTTTAGCCCAGAACATGACTTGCTTTATAGCGAGGTGCAAACATTTTACACTTTAATCAGATGTCTGTGTGGTGTTTTCCCATGCCTTATCTCATTTGAACCTCACAGAAGTCCTGAAGTAGGTAGATAGGAGACTTGGTGGAATTCTATTTTCATGAGCCAGAAAACAGAGATTTAGAAAGCTTAGAAACTTGACCCAACTAAAAAGAAGTAAGAAATGGTGGACCTTGAAAATGACTTCATGTTTTCTCACTGCTCATTATATAGTCAAAACTGCTGCAGTTAAACATTTTACCCATTGTTCTCCCTGAGTGGTCTATAATAATAATCTGCTTTGTGTTGATATTTACTGCTGTGTTGCTGACAATTACCTGAAAGAGAAGTTGGGGTGCTTCACTGGGCTGGAAAAAGTTTAGCTAAATCAGAAAGCAGGTCTAATTAAGCAAGTTTATTCTATATATATAAAAGGCAAAGTTAACTTGCGCATGTGCAATACATATAAAGCTCTCGCTCGTGCCAATCACATGCATGTGTTTCCACACATATGTCATTGTCGGTTGTGAATTTGGTTGACACCTCTATTATAGATAAAGGGCAAATAGCAATATTAAAATATTTCTTCTAATTAATTTCATTCAATGTGCACGAATTCATGCATGGAGCCACTAGTCAATAATAACCTTAAATGTAATTAGATTAAATGCTCCAATCAAAAGACAAAGGGCAGCTGACTGGATATACAAACATGACCAAATTATATGCTGTCTACAAGAGACCCCCCTCAGAACAAAAGACTCACACAGTATGAAAGTGAAGTGATGGGGAAAAAATTTTCATGCAAATAGAAATTTTAAAAAAATGTAGTGTAGCAATCCTCATATCTGACAAAATAGACTTCAAAATAAAGGCCATCACAAGAGATAACAAAGATCACTATATAATACTAAAGGGATTGATCCAACAAGAGGATATAATCCTGGTAAACATATATGCACCCAATATAGGAGTATCTAAATATATATTTAAAAAAAAAACTTCTAGAGGACTTTAATGGAGAGATAGACAACAATAGCCACAGTAAGAGACTTTAACACCCTGATGACTTCACTGGATAGATATTCCAGACAACAAATTAACAAGGAAACAGTGACCCTAAATGACACACTGGATCAGATGGATTTAATTGACATTTATAGAACATTTCACCCCAAAGCTGCAGAATATACATTCTTCTCAAGTATACATAGCTCATTCACAAAGATTGACCACATGTCAGGAAACAACACAAGTCTCTACAAGTTCAAGACAACTGAAATATCTTTTCAGAAAACAACACAAGTCTCTACAAGTTCAAGACAATTGAAAGCATCTTTTCAGATCACAATGGAATGAAATTAGAAATCAACTACAGTAAAAATACCCCAAAACATTCAAAGACATGGAGGCTAATAACATATTTTTAAAAAATGAATCGTTTACAAATAAGATCAAGAAAGAAATAAAAAGGTTCCTAGAAAAATAATGAAAATGAACACACAACAACCTGACATCTATGGGACACATCAAACACAGTCCTGAGAGGGGAGTTTATAGCATGACAGGCCTACCTCAAAAAAAGAATAAAGAAAGACAGAAAGAAAGAAAGAAAGAAAGAAAGAAAGAAAGAAAGAAAGAAAGAAAGAAAGAAAGAAAGAAAAAAAATTAATACTAAACTATTTAACCCTACAACTTAAAGAATTAGAAAGATAACAAGAAAAGCCCAGAGTAAGTAGAAGGATAGAAATAATAAAGATTAGAGCAGAAATAAATGACATAGAGAGTTATAAAAAAAATACAAAGTCAATGAAGCCAACAGCTGGTTCTTTGAAAAGTTGAACAAGATTGATGAACCTGCCGAAACCGGTTTGGCTCAGTGGATAGAGCGACAGCCTGCAGACTGAAGGGTCCCAGGTTCAATTCTGATCAAGGGCATGTACCTTGGTTGCCGGCACACCCCCAGTAGGTGGTGTGCAAGAGGCAGCTGATCGATGTCTCTCTCTCATCAATGTTTCTAACTCTCTATCCCTCTCCCTTCATCTCTGTAAAAAAATCAATAAAATATATTTTAAAAAATAAAAAAGATTGATGAACCTTTAACCAGATTCATCTCGAAATGAGAAGGACCCAAATAAATAAAATCAGAAACTAAAACAGAGATGTAACAACTCACACCACAGAAATACAAAGGATTGTAAGAAAAATGCTATAAATTACTAAGACAATAAGATGGACAATGTTCATGAGGTGTCAAAACATCAACTCATTGTAGAAGAATGGGGCTACATGCTAACCTGACAAACTCAGGGAAAGCCTGCATGGCGGTCTTGCAAACTCAGAGACCTAAAGTAAAATCTAACTAAAAGCAGTGTTGGTGGGTAGTTACCTCCTATGCTAGTATCTTCACTGACAAGGTCAACTCTTGTGAGCCTATCTGTCTTTTTGTATCTAGGGCAACATACCCTTGAAATATCTGGGTAACTTGTAACTTGCCTTTTTCTGGACCCCTTGGGGCACAACCTAACGTTCTTGGCCAGCTGGACAGATACCACAAATTCCTTCATTGTTATCATGTTAATTGTTGACTGTTGGCTGTCCTGCACCCACATAAGTATGTGTCTATCATTTTACTTTTTATCCAATCCCAGAGGTTTCCTATTGTAGTAATATATAGAAATGTTTTAAAATGCTTTAAAAATGCCTTAAAACTGTTAAGAAGGTTTAAAAATATTTAAATTAACTTCCTTGAGCCAAAACCGGTTTGGCTCAGTGGATAGAGCGTCGGCCTGCGGACTGAAGGGTCCCGGGTTCGATTCCCGTCAAGGGCATATACCTTGGTTGCGGGCACATCTCCAGTGGGGGGCGTGCAGGAGGCGGCTGATCAATGTTTCTCTCTCGTCCATGTTTCTAACTCTCTCCCCCTCTCCCTTCCTCTCTGTAAAAATTCAATTAAAAATATACATATGTTTTTAAATAACTTCCTTGAAACTTAAAGTGTGATGTTAAGGACACATTCCCCATTGCTCTGGAGCATGTGTACCTCATAGATAAGGATTTGAACTTCAGTAACTGACTCAGAGTGACTCGTCAAGATAACCATTTGAATGAGTGATGTACTCTTCCTAGATAACCACATGTAGCCCCTTGCCTGTTTGAGATTAACATGTGTGCATTGACGTAATTTATTGATAGCCATATGGACTGCTGTGCATGCGGTGCCGATTTTAAAAATGGGGTCCAGACCAGCCAAGGTGATTGCCTATCAAGACAGCCACAAGGCACATCCTTTTATCAGTCTGACAAGCGACGCCGCTCCATTTCCTCTTCCTGCCAGAAGACAGAAGAACGGCTAGTGCCTCCTGATCAAGACTCTACTGAGCTTCGGGTGAGGAACACTGGCCCCCTGCATCCAGACCAGCCCAGTCCAGCCCAGCCCAGCTCCCGGACCCCAGAGGACAGCACCACCGGGATCCCGTTAAGCGTGTATCTGAAGCACAGGAATTGTGTGAGTAAAAATGTGCTATGTAACTTGCAACTGCATATGTTTCATGTGGTGTAATTCCTCCGGCAGTTAATCGAATTATTTTGCGTACACTTAAAATATAAATTAAAACTTTTGGTCTTTTTGGTCCTAAGCCTGCCCTTGGTCCTACTTTTGTAGAACAGCCTCTTTGCTAGTAACTACTTGAATGTCCCACATCTGCACAGTTTAAGTTTATCTCAAAGAACGCCTTAAACACTCCAGATCTTTGCCCGGGATCTACTTGGAACGTTTTCTCACTTTGCTTTCTCCCGCCTCTCTAATCTATCACCAAAGGATTTCATGTAACCCATCTACATCCCCTCTTTTGATTGCAATGTATAAAAATAGATGAAAAGAAACGCCATTCTCTGGAGCATTATCCCAGTACGTTGAGATTTTGCTTCCCGACAATTGTTGACAGTTTGGCTCAAATAAACTCATAAAAATTCTTTACAGGTTTCAATGTTTTTACATAAACATCATCTCATTCTCTGATTACTAAATGACAGTGGCTGACTTCCGCCGACCTTCAGGGCTCACCTAGCTGCATTTCATTCCCAGCCTTACCCTACCAGTGGTCAGCAAACCACATGTGGCTTGCGAGTCGCAGTTTGCCGCTCTGTTGACTAATGAGTTTGCCAACTACTGACTTAGACTCTCGATTCCAATAACTACAGGCTGTTGATGTTCCTTGTGATTAAGCTCCTACCCCAGTGGTCGGCAAACTCATTAGTCAACAGAGAGGCAAACCGTGGCTTGTGAGCTGCAGTTTGCCAACCACTGCCCTAGCTCCTTCTCCTTTATAATCCTGTCCCCTGCATCTTGTGGTAAGATAGGATTTGAATGTTTATAAGCACACTGTCTTCTTGGTTGGCTAGCCTTCTCAATAAGCGACTTATGTGATTTTAAAAAATGCAGATAAAGCATTTGAAAAAATCCAACACCCATTTTTGGTAAAATCTCTCAGCAAAGTGACAATAGAGACCATATCTCAATATAATAAAGGCCATCTATGACAAACTTACAGCCAACATCATACTCAATGACCAAAAACTAAATCCATTTCCCCTAAAAACTGGAAAAAGACAGGGATATCTGCTTTCATCACATTTATTCAAGATAACTCTGGAAGTTCTAGCCATAGTGATCAAACAAGAAGAAAAAATAAAAGGCATCCAAATTGGAAAGGAGAAAAGGAAATTCTCATTATTTACAGACGACATGACATTGTACATAGAAAATACTAAAGACTTCACCAAAAAACTACTACATTTAATAAATGAATTTGGCAATGTAGCAGGATACAAAATCAACACCCCAAAATTAGAGGGTCTTTTTATATACCAATAATGGATTCCCAGAAAGAAAAAATAAACAAACAATCCCATTTGCCATTGCAACAACAACAAAAATTAAGATCCTTAGGAATAAACTTAACCAAGGAGGTAAAAGACTTGTACTCCGAAAACAATAGGACATTGAAAAAAGAGATAGAGGAAAATATAAACAAGTTCATGGATTCATAGTGAAGCATAGTAATCTCTCCTTTGGAAAACTGCTGTTTGAACTACCCTGTTATTCTTAGACAGTCTCTTATTCTGTAAGTCAACTCTATTTTTAGATAGTCTCTTATTCTGTAAAATAACAGTTTTAATTATTTTAGATAAACTTAACTGTCTGACCTTGCAAGCTAGCCATCTAACATAAGGAGCTGATACACTGATACTGATGCCAGGTGTTTGTATAGATATGTACTCAAGGTTACAAACTGTCTGCAAGAATAACTTACACAAGGAACTAGAAGGATATAAAAAGGAAATACTCCTTTCTGTGTTTGTTCAGAATTTGACAGAAGTAATCTGCTCTGAACCCACGTGCAATAAAATGACTCCTAACTAATTGGTTCATTAAGGCATCTTGTCTAGCTCACTGAATCACAATACAACAACAGAATTAACATCATTAAAATGACCATACTACCCAAGATAACCTACAGATTTAATTCAATCCCTGTTAAAATACCAATGGCATATTTCACAGAGCTAGAACAAATACTCCAAAAATTTATATGGGACCAAAAAAGACCCTGAATAGTTGCAGCAATCTCGAGAGAGAAAAAAAACGGTGGAAGAATCACAATATCAGATATACAAAGCCACTGTAATCAGAACAGCCTGATACTGGCATAAGAACAGCCATGTAGATCAATGGAACAGAACAGAAATCTCAGAAATTAACCCAAGCCATTATACTCAATTAACATTTGACAAAGGAGGCAAGATCATACAATGGAGTTAAGACAGTCTCTTCAATAAATGGTGTTGGGATAATTGAACACAAAGAAATGAAATAAGACAATCAACTTACACCATAAACAAGAATAAAATAAAAATGGATAAAAGACTTAAATGTAAGTTGTGAAACCATAAAAATCCTAGAAGAAACCATTTGCAGCAAAATTTCAGACATCTCTTGTAACAATATGTTTACAGATACATCTCCTAAGCCCTACAGCAAAGGAAACTAAGGAGAAAATAAACAAATGTGACTACATCAAAATAGAAAGCTTCTGCACAGAAAAGAAACCATCAACAAAACGAAAAGGGAGTCCACTGTATGGGAGAACATGTTTGACAATGATACATCTGATAAAGGGTTAATATCCAAAATATATAAGAAACTCACACAAGTTAAAGAAGACAAACAATCCCATTAAAAAATGGGCAAAGGGTGCTCGCTTCGGCAGCACATATACTAAAATTGGAATGATACAGAGAAGATTAGCATGGCCCCTATGCAAGGATGACATGCAAATTTGTGAAGCATTTCACATTTTTTAAAAAACAAAAAGAAAAAAAATGGAAAAAGGTCCTAAATAGATATTTGTGCAAAGAGGACATACAGATGGCCAAGAGACATATGAAAAAATCCTCAAAGTCACTGATCATCAGAGACATGAAAATTAAAACAACAATGAGGTATCACCTCACACCTGTCAGAATGGCTACCATCAACAAATTAACAAATGACAAGTGCTGGTGAGGATGTGAAGAAAGGAAACCCTAGTACACTGCTGGTGGGAATGAAGACTGGTGCAGCCATTATGGAAAACAGTATGGAGTTTCCTCAAAAAAATTAAATATGGAACTGCCATTGGACCCAGTGATCCCACTTCTAGGAATATATCCTAAGAAACCCAAAACACCCATCAGAAAGAATGTATGCACCCTTATGTTCGTAGCAGCATAATTTACCATAGCTAAGATCTGGAAAAAGCACAAGTGCCCATTAGTAGATAAGTGAATAAAAAGCTATGGTACATTTATACCACAGAATACTATACAGCTGTAAAAAAAAAAAAAGGATCTCTTACCCTTTGAGATAGCATGGAGGGACCTGGAAAGTATCATGCTAAGTGAAATAAGCCTGTCAGAGAAAGACAAGTATCACATGATCTCACTCATATATAGAATCTAATGAACAAAATAAATGAATCAACAAAATAGATCCAGCATCAAAGAAGCATAGAACAGACTTTGGAATCTGAAGGAAGGTGGGAGAGGGTGGGTGGGTGGAAAGTGATCAAGCAAAGAATTTGAATGCATATATGCATAACCCATGGACACAAAAAATAGGGTACTGAAAGCCTGGGTTAGGGGACAGGGTGGTCTGGAGGGAGTAAATGGAGAGGGAAAAGGGACATATGTAATACTTTCAACAATAAAGATTTATAAAGTAAGTCTGTAATAAAATAAAATTACAGACTATTTGGAAATAATAATAAATAAACTATATATGGGATATGGTCCAGGTGGGACTACACAGAGAATAACAATTAGCCTTACATGTATTTATTAGAAAGCAAGAGAGATACAAAATAAATAAGGTCACAGGCATATACTAGTAAATCAAAATGTCAAAACAAGGGTAATAAAATGACTTCCCAAAAAAAGTAGAAGAAAAAAAATAAAAGACAGCCCAGCCAGTATGGCTCAGTGTTTGAGCATTGACCTAGAGGTCACAGTTCCATTCTGGGTCTGGGTACATGCCCAGGGTTGTGGGCTTTACCCCCAATGTGGGGTGTGCAGGAGGCAGCCAATCAATGATTTTCTCTCATCATTGATGTTTCTATTTCTCTCCTCTCCCTTCCTCTCTGAAATCAATAAAAACATATATTTAAAAAAATAAAAGATATATATTTTAAGACAAGAAAATATAGACCTGTTAAAAATTTTAAAACTATAATAGTTTTTCTTTCAGAAGGTCAATAATATGATCTAGTTTTATCAAGATTTCAAAAGAAAAAAAATGAAGATAAAAAAAGAGGAACACATAAGTAATATCAGAAACATTGAAAGTAATAACAACAGATGTAAAGTTGAAAGATTATGAGATTATCATGCATAGTTTAAACCAATAGATTTGAAAATATAGATAAAAATGAATATTTTTCCAGGAAAATATAAATGACCAAAATCGACTTGTCTACTTAAGTACAGAACACGAATACACAGCATCATAATACATCTTTACACTTCTATTCCCCACAAAAGCCCTAGACCAGCTGTCTTTTTCTCACCTCTCTCTCTCTCTCTCTCTCTGTCTCTCTCTCTCTCTCTCTCTCTCTCTCTCTCTCTCTCTCTCTCTCTCTCTCTCTCTC
>JAAGEH010000289.1:2470973-2529455 GCA_011751065.1 Lasiurus cinereus | reverse complement strand
CTCTCTCTCTCTCTCTCTCTCTCTCTCTCTCTCTCTCTCTCTCTCTCCCTTTCCCACCATCTCCCTGCCTCCCTTCCATGCTCTCTAAAAATCAATGGAAAAAATATCCTTAGGTGAGGATTACAAAATAAAAATAAAAAGTGTGTACAGCCGAAGCCGGTTTGGCCCAGTGGATAGAGCGTCGGCCTGCGGACTGAGGGGTCCCAGGTTCGATTCCAGTCGGGGGCACGTGCCTTGGTTGCGGGCACATCTCCAGTGCGGGGCGTGCGGGGGGGCAGATGATTGATTTCTCTCTCTCATCAATGTTTCTAGCTCTCTGTCCCTCTCCCTTCCTCTCTGTAAAAAATCAATAAAATATATATTTAAAAAAAAAGTGTGTACAGAGATGGGCATCATTAAACCCTCCTGCTTCAAGTACCAAAACTCTTACATGCATGTTCCATGTTACCCAGCAATCCCCATCTGGTCTAAGAAAATGAATACATAAATGCACAGCACATATTCACCACAGCATTTTTGTTTGTTTGATTTTTGCATTTTTATTAAGATATTACATGTGTACATATCTCCCCATTGACCCCCCCTACCTCACTCCCATACATGCCCTCACCGCCCCGCCAGTGTCTTGTGTTCATTGATTATGCTGATATGCATGCATACAAGTCATTTGGTTGATCTCTTATCTCCCCCACCTCTCCCTAACCTTCCCTCTGTAATTTGACAGTCTGTTTGATGCTTTATTGCCTCTGTATCTATCTTTTTGTTCATCAGTTTATAAAGTTCTTTATTATCCACAAATGAGTGAGATCATATGCTCTTTTTCCTTCATTGACTGGCTTATTTCACTTAGCATAATGCTCTCCAGTTCCATCAAGGTTGCTGCAAATGGTAAGAATTCCTTCTTTTTATGGCAGCATAGTATTCCATTGTGTAGAGGTACTATAGTTTTCTGATCCAGTCATCTGCTGATGGGTACCTAGGCTTTTTCCAAATCTTAGCTATTGTAAGTTATGCTGCTATAAACATAGAGGTGCATATATCCTTTCTGATTTGTGTTTCTAGTTTCTTAGGACATATCCCTAGGAGTGGGATTACTGGGTCAAATGGGAGTTCCATTTTTAGTTTTTTGAGGAAACTCCATACTGTTCTCCATAGTGGCTGCACCAGTCTGCATTCCCACCAGCAGTGCACAAGGATTCCTTTTTCTCCCCATCCTCACCAACAATTGTCATTTGTTGATTTGTTGATGATAAGCCATTCTGACAGGTGCAAGATAGTACCGCATTGTTGTTTTGATTTGTATCTCTCGGGTAATTAGTGACTTTGAACATGTTTTTTCATGTGTCTCTTGGCATTCCTTTTGTCTTCTTTTGAAAAGATTCTGTTTATGTCCATTGCCCATTTTTCTTTATTGGATCATTTATCTTCCTTTTATTAAGTTGTATAAGTTGCCTGTAGATGTTGGAGATTAAACCCTTATCAGTGATAACATTTGCAAATATGTTCTCCCGTGCAGTTGGCTTTCTTGTTGTTTTGTTGATGGTTTCCTTTGCTGTGCAAAAGCTTTTTATTTTGATGTAGTCCCATTTGTTTATTTTCTCTTTAGCTTCCATTGCCCTAGGAGCAGCATCAGTGAAGAAGTTCCTTCGGCATATGTCTGAGATTGTGCTGCCTGTGGATTCCTCTAGTATTTTTATGGTTTCCGTCTTATATTTAAGTCCTGTGTCCATTTTGATTTTATTTTTGTGTATGGTGTAAGTTGGTGGTCTAGTTTCATTTTTTTTCATGTATCTGTCCAATTTTCCCAACACCATTTATTGAAGAGGCTATCTTGGCTCCATTGAATGTTCATGCCTCCTTTGTCAAATATTAATTGAGCATAGTGGTTCTGGTGGATATCTGGGTTCTCTATTCTATTCCATTGGTCTATATGTCTGTTCTTGTGCCAGTACCAGGCTGTTTTGAGAACAGTGGCTTTGTAATACAGCTTGAAATCTGGTATTGAGATCCCACTTACTTTTTTCTTCTTTCTTAGGATTGCTGCAGCCATTCGGGGTCGTTTTTGTTTATTTGTTTGTTTTGTTGTTTTTTTGCAGATGCATTTTTGGAGAGTTCATTCTAGGTCTGTGAAATATGCCTTTTTTATTTTAATGGGGATTGCATTGAATCTATAGATTGCTTTGGGTAGAATGGACATTTTGATTATGTTGATTCTTCAAATCCATGAACATGGTATGTTCTTCCATCTGTTTATACCTTCCTCTATCTCTTTTTTCAATGTGTTGTAGTTTGTTGCATATAGGTCTTTTATCTCTTTAGTTAGGTTTATTCCTAGTTATCTTAATTTTTTTAGTACGATGGTAAATGGGATTGCTTTTTTAGTCTCTCTTTCTGTAAGTTCACTATTGGTGAATAGAAATGCCATAGATTTTTTGGCATTAATTTTGTATCCTGCTACATTGCCAAATTCATTTATTAAGTCTATTAGTTTTTTGATGGAGTCTTTAGGGTTTTCTATGTACAGTATCTTGTCAAGAAGTTTTACTTCTTTTCAAGTTTGGATGCCTTTTATTTCTTCTTCTTGTCCAATTGCAATAGCTAATACTTCCAGTACTATGTCAAACATGAGTGGTGAGAGTGGGCATTCCTGTCTTGTTCCTGTTCTCAGGAGAAATGCTTTTAATTTTTGCACATTGATTATGATGTTAGCTGTGGGTTCATCATATATAGCTTTTATTATGCTGAAGTATGATCCTTCTATTCTCACCTCATTGAGAGTTTTTATCAAGAAAGTGTGTTGGATTTTGTCAAATGTTTTTTCTGAATCAATTGATATGACTATGTGATTTTTATCTCTCAATTTGTTTATGTGATGTATCATGTTTATTGATTTGTGGATATTGTACCATCCTTGCATTCCTGGGATAAATCCGACTTAGTCATGGTGTATGATCTTTCTGATTAACACTTATTTTTAAACTCTGTGGAGATGTAGTATCTTCCTCCTAAGGCTTTATTCTTTTGGGGTTTCTATTGAATATCTCAGATGTACAAAAAGTTCTCTGCATTTTGACTGTTGTTTGAAACCCTTTGCCCAGCCTCTTGGAATTTTGCCTTGTGCAAAGGAAAATATAGTTCAGCAATCAGAAAAAACAATGTGACTCATTTTCCGATTCTGGAGGGCTTTTTCTGCCCCATACCCTTGCCTGGAATCGAACTCAGGACCCCTCAGTCCACAGGCCAATGCTCTATCCACTGAGCCAAACCAATTAGTTGCGGACGTTGTTTTGTTTTGTGTTGTCCCTACTTTTTAATTTTTTTTTTGTAGAAGCTGCTCTACTTGGGTATTTTTTCCTATCTTGTCTTCTAGCTCACTGATGTGGTCCTCTGCTTCTTCTAGTCTACTCTTGATGCTTTTTATTGAGTTCTTTAAAGCAGTGATGTCATTTTTCATTTCTTCTTGGTTCTTCTTCATTTCCTCTTTGTTCTTACTCATATTGTCGAATTTGTCTTCCATGCTTTTCAGCCACCTTATGACCATTTCTCTGAATTCTTCCTCTGGCAGGTTTCTTGCCTCCATTTCATTTACTTCCTTTTCTGGTGATGCCTGCTTTTCTTTCATATGTGGGCTGTTTCTTTGCCTCATGGTCTCTCTTCTCCAGGTGTCTGATTATGTAGTTCTCTCTCTCCCACTGCAACTTTTTTTGTAACAGTGGATTTCTACATATCAGAAAGTGCACAAGACAGAAACAGTGTCCAAAGCAACAGGAGTGGAGCAACGTGGAATGATCTTTGCAAGCTTCAGAACCAAGTCTGAACAGGGACACTGTGCCCGTAGCAGGGCCTTGCTGTGCCCACCCCCTCATCCCGCTTTGAAGCATGTTCTCAGAACTGCACTCACATGTATGGCATCAACTTCCCAGGTGTGTGGGCACATGAAAGCTCTGTACCCTGTTAGGACTGATTGTGCAGTGGAAGGCTTTGTCTCCTGTCCTACATTCTTGAAGGAACTTACCACTTTCTGGTCTCTTCCTCCCACCTCCCAGGTGTGGTTGTTGAGAACAGTAGCCCACAAGCAGAGGAAAGGGTCCTCGCTGGCCACCCATATCCACTGAGGGTTTCCCCAACCCCTAGCAGCTCCTCCCCTCCCCCAGTCCAATAGTGGGCAAACATTTTAGTCATCATCAGACCAGGTCAACTCTAAATTATGTTCCCCTTGTGCTTCTTCCAGAGACATTCACTCAAAATAGGGATTGCATTGACTCTGTAGACAGCCTTAGTCTCAAACGTGGGAAGGGACTACTATTTGCCCTCATGGGCCTTGTGAAAAAAGAAAATATACCTGTTCACTTGTAGCTGGGAATTCTCATACTTACCAGGTCCTAGGCTTGATTTAAGTCCAGAGTTGGATGGCCAACTCAGGCTATGAATGCTCCTTTTAAAAAATCTTTAGAGTGACGCTGTCAATCCAGAAAGAACAAAGAGGAAGACAGAAGGGTCTCCTACAAAGGACCTCTAGAGAAAGAAGGTCCCTTGGCAGAAAAAAAAAAGCCCATTTTTTTTGTTTTGTGTTTATAACTTTTTATTGTTGAAAGTATTACATATGTACCCTTCCCCCACCCACCATCCACCCCCTCCAGCTTACCCCCAACCCCACCATGCCCCAGACTTTCATCACCCTATTTTCTGTGGGTTATGTATATGTATATAGAAGGTCTTTGGTTGATTACCTCTCATTCACCTACCTTCCCGCACCTTCCTTCTGAGATTTTGCACTCTGTTTCATAAGGAAGCCCATTTTTTATAAAAAGTCTTTTGCTCAATTTTTCTGGTAGCATTTTCCCGATGACCCTTTATCCTGGCTCCAGGGATAGATTGGGACTCAAGGCAGTTGAACTCATGATGCTATGAGGCCAGCTTGCCAGCTCTTGTCAGGTCTTGTTAGGGCCAGGGTTGGGGCCCTTTCAAGAAAAGCTGTTTCTAGCTAATGATTTGTCAAAGCATAATTTTGTTAAATTGCAACATGAGCCCATCCAGTGTGGGTCACTGGTTGAGCATCAACCTATGAACCAGGAGGTCACTGTTTGATTCCCAGTCAGAGCACATACCCAGGTTGTGGGCTTCATCCCCAGTAGAGGGTGTGAAGGAAGCAGCCAATTAGTAATTTTCTCTTAACATTAATGTGTCTATCTCTCTCTCCCTTTTCCCTCCTCTTTGAAATCAACAAAAATATATTTAAAAAATAAAGTTGCCCTGGACTTAGACAGCGGGACGTCCGGCTGGCGAGTGGAGGCCTCCGTGTCGCGCGCGGCCAACGAGCGATTTAAAAATGGGTGATGTTGAGAAGGGGAAGAAGATTTTTGTTCAGAAGTGTGCCCAGTGCCATACTGTGGAGAAGGGAGGCAAGCACAAGACTGGGCCAAACCTCCACGGTCTCTTTGGGCGAAAGACGGGTCAGGCCCCTGGATTTTCTTACACGGATGCCAACAAGAACAAAGGTATCACCTGGGGTGAGGCGACACTGATGGAGTATTTGGAGAACCCCAAGAAGTACATCCCTGGAACAAAAATGATCTTCGCTGGCATTAAGAAGAGTGCGGAAAGGGCAGACTTGATAGCTTATCTCAAAAAAGCTACTAACGAGTAATAGTTGGCCACTGCCTTATTTATTACAAATGTCTCATGACTTTTTTTATGTGTACCATATTTAAATTGATCTCATACACCAGAATTCAGATCATGAATGGCTAATAGAGCATTTCTTTCGGGCAGTCCTGATTTAAATAAGGTTGGCTTGTGGTTAAATGGATATGGTCAGCTTCTTGAGCTCTGATGATCACTTGGGTTCACGAAGCCCTATCACTGTCCTCCCTTCTAAAAATATGGTTGGACTTGATTCCTAGTGTTCACCTTTTCACAGAGGTGGTGAGTGCCATCTCAAAACCTCTAGGAGACTGGCTTATATTTAGATTTATATGACTGGTTGTATTAATATGTTTAAATTCTGAGGAAATCCTTTCACTGTCTCTTAAACCTGCAAGACTTGCTTGTGTTTCAAGTTGTGTTCTTTAGCCTGTTAAAAAGGAAGGGCTGCAGATAAGCTGGCAGTGACCATTTTATCTTGTTTGGTCCCAACTATGCCAATTGAATAAAATTCCCTGTATCTAAACTGTTGCCTTTTACTGAATGAAAGGCATTTTAGTGTGGTTTCTGTATAATATCAAATAAAGAGTATTTAACACTTAAAAAAATAAAATAAAATAAAAATAAATAAAGTTGCCCTGGCTGGTTTGGCTCAGTGGATACAGCATTGGACCGTGGACTGAAAGGACCTGGGTTCAATTCTAGTCCAGGGTACATGCCCGGGTTGCAGGCTTGACCCTCAGTACAGGATATGCAGGAAGCCACCAATCAATGATTCTCTCTCATTATTGATGTTTCTATCTATCTCTTCCTCTTCCTTCTTCTCTGAAATCAACAAAAAAATATATTGTGGACAGAGAAGCAACATGGCGGCATAGGTAAATATCTACACTGCTACCTCGCACAACAATTTCAAAACTACAACAAAAAGACAGAACGGACATCATCCAGAACCACACGAAAGCTGGCTAAGTGGAAATTCTACAACTAGAAGGAAAGAGAGGGGCTCACAGAGACCCAGAGGAGCTGCAAAAAGCTGAGGTGCGGAGATGAGCGGGTGCCGGAGAACCTGGCTGGATTTCTCTGGTGGGAGACTCCCAACAGCATTGAACCCCTTATCCTATGACACTAAACCCCAGGACCAGCGGAAACTCATAAGGGGGGAGTTTGGACTGTGAAAAGGGAGAAGTGCACGGAAATTTGGGGAGTCCCAGTAGGGCAGAAGTAGGGCAGCACGCACAGCACTGCATGCAGAAGATCGACTGCTGATTGTGCCACTGACTTTCACAAGAGGGCAGAAGACATAGAATCCCAACTGCGTCACTTCTAACTCTACTAAACCCCAGATTCCGGCGAAGTCCTGGGGACCCAGATGCATATGGTCCCGGAGCACAGGGGAGTCGGAAAGGCAGCAGTCTAGAGGCACTGCGAGAGAGCGTGTAAGCACACAGGGACCATTCCAGCGATTACCCAGTCCCAAGAGACTCGGGGGCCATGGAGGGCAGGGTGGAATGGAAGGCAAGGCGGTCCATTAAGCCCTGAGACTCTACCCATCCCAAGCTCAACAGAGAGGCTTCTGCAGTTTTGCAAGTCTGGTATCATAAGGCTGAATCCAACACAGAAGTTCTCGCAGCATAATGAAAATGCCGAAACAAGGGAAGAGATCACAAACAAAAGAAATGGAGGAAAACAAATGACTGGATATAGAGTTCAAAACCACACTTATAAGGTTTTTCAAGAATATCCTAGAAAAATTGGATAAAGTTAGTGAGACCCAAGAGGAGATGAAAAAGAACCAACTGGAGATGAAAAAGAACCAACCAGAGATGGAAAAGGACCAACTAGAACTTAAACATACACTGACTGAAATAAAAAATATTATACAGAGACCTAACAGCAGACTAGAGGAAGGCAAGAATCAAGTCAAAAATTTGAAATATAAAGAAGCAGAAAACACTCAACTGGAAAAGCAAGAAGAGAAAAGAATCCAAAAATGTGAAGATAATGTAAGGAACCTCTGGGACAGTTTCAAGCATACCAATATCAGAATTGTGGGGGTGCCAGAAGAAAAGAGAGAGCAAGATACTGAAAACCTATTTAAAGAAATAATGACTGAAAACTTCCCACATCTGGTAAAAGAAATAGACTTACAAGTCCAGGAAGCACACAGTACCTCATATAAAAAGAATCCAAAGAGGACTACACCAAGACACAGCATAATTAAAATACCAAGAGCAAAAGAAAAAGAGAGAATATTAAAAGCAGCAAGAGAAAAACAGTTCATTACCTACAAGGGAGCACCAATACGACTGTCAGCTGATTTCTCAACAGATACGATGTAGGCCAGATGGGAGTGGCAAGAAATATTCAACATGATGAGAAGCAAGAACCTACAACCAAGAATACTCTATCCAGCAAAGCTATCATTCAGAATTGAAGGGCAGATAAAGAGCCTCACAGATAAGAAAAAGCTAAAGGAGTTCATCAACTCCAAACCAGTATTATATGAAATGCTGAAAGGTACTCTTTAAGAAGAGGAAGAAGAAAAAGGTAAAAGACAAAAAATTATGAACAACAAATACATATCTATCAACAAGTGGATCTAAAAATTAAGTGAATTAAAAATTTGATGAACAGAATAAACTGGTGAATATAATAGAATCAGGAGCACAGAAAGGGAGTGGACTGATAATTCTCAGGGGGAAAGGGGTGAGGAGGGTGCAGGGAGAGACTGGACAAAAATCTTACACCTATGGATGAGGTCAACGGGAGGGAGGTAACGGTACAGGGAGAGTTGGGATCCAGGTGAAGGGGAGCTATGAAGGGGAAAAAAAGAGAAACAAATGTAATAATCTGAATAATAAAGATTTAATAAAATACATATATATATATAGAGAGAGAGAAATAAATAAATAAAATAAAACTACAACATGAGGCATTCGAATACAAAATAAACATGTATCAATGATTTTATTCAATCCATTAATTTATAAGGAAACCAATAATATGTTAAAGTCTGGCTCAGAAAACACTAAAGGAATTGGAGATTTAGGGGTAGCCTGATATAGAAACATTGGGATAAGATTCCTGGCTTAAATACGGAAGTGATTAATGTCCCATGGGGCAATACACTTGGGACTATTTTTTCTATTAGACAGATATTATTTTCAACTTTTCTGGATAAAAATCTACAAGTTATATATGCAAGTGCACTAAGCATGGGACCTTCAAGTAATAGTAAACAGTGGTCACAATGTCCACTCGGCCCTAGCCGGTTTGGCTCAGTGGATAAAGAGTTGTCATGTGGACTTAAGAGTCCCGGGTTCAATTCTGGCCAAGGGCACATGCCCAGGTTGCAGGCTCAATCCCCAGTAGAGGTCATGTAGCAGGCTGCTGATCAATGATTCGCCCTCATCATTGATCTTTCTATCTCCCTCTCCCTTCCTCTCTAAAATTGATAAAAATACATATTTTTTAAAAGTCCAAATAAAGAATCTTTGTTTATGCCAGTGGTCCCACATGACGATGAAAGCATGCATTGCCAACCTTTTTTTAAAAAATCTTTATTATTCAGATTATTACATTTGTTTCCCTTTTTTCCCCTCCTTTTTTCCCCTCCACCCAGCTCCCACCCTTTCCTCTACCCTTTCCTCCCTCCCATTGACCTCATCCATAGGTGTATGATTTTTGTCCAGTCTCTCCCTGTACACCCCTCACCCCTTTCCCCCTGAGAATTATCAGTCCACTCCCTTTCTGTGCTCCTGATTCTATTATATTCACCAGTTTATTCTGTTGATCAAATCTTCAATTCCCTTAATTTTCAGATTCAGTTGTTGATAGATACGTATTTGTTGTTCATAATTTTTTATCTTTTATTTTTTTCTTCTTTCTCTTCTAAAAGAGTACCTTTCAGCATTTCATATAATATTGGTTTGGAGTTGATGAACTCCTTTAGCTTTTTCTTCTCTGTGAAGCTCTTTATCTGACCGTCAATTCTGAATGACAGTTTTGTTGGATAGAGTATTCTTGGTTGTAGGTTCTTGCTATTCATCACGTTGAAAATTTCTTGCCACTCCCATCTGGCCTGCATCGTTTCTGTTGAGAAATCAGCTGACAGTCGTATGGGTGCTCCCTTGTAGGTAATGAACTGTTTTTCTCTTGCTGCTTTTAATATTCTCTCTGTCTTTTGCTCTTGGTATTTTAATTATGATGTGTCTCGGTATAGCCTTCTTTGGATTCCTTTTATTTGGGATTCTGTGTGCTTCCTGGACTTGTAAGTCTATTTCTTTTACCAGATGTGGGAAGTTTTCAGTCATTATTTCTTTAAGTAGGTTTTCAGTATATTGCTCTCTCACTTCTTCTGGCACCCCAAAATTCTGATGTTGAAGCTGTCCCAGAGGCTCCTTACATTATCTTCACATTTTCGGATTCTTTTCTCTCCTTGCTTTTCCAATTGAGTGTTTTCTGACTCCTTATATTTCAAATTTTTTACTTGATTCTTGCCTTCCTCTAGTCTGCTGTTAGGTCTCTGTACAATATTTTTTATTTCAGTCAGTGTATGTTTAATTTTTAGTTGGTTCTTTTGCATCTCTAGTTGGTTCTTTTTCATCTCCTTTTGGGTCTCGCTAAATTTATCCATCTTTTCTAGGAGATTCTTGAATAACCTTATAAGCGTGGTTTTGATCTCTATATCCAGTTGTTTCTTTTCCTCCATTTCTTTTGTTTGTGATCCCTTCCCTTGTCTCGGCATTTTCACTACGCTGGGAGAACTTCTGTGTTGGATTCAGCCTTATGATACTAGACTTACAAAACCAAAGAAGCCTCTGTTGAGCTTAGGATGGGTGGAGTCTCAGGGCTTAAAGGACCACCTTGCCTTCCAGTCGGCCCTGCCCTCCACCCCCCAAGTCTCACGTGACTGGGTAATTGCTGGAGCAGTCCCTTGTGGGTGCACTCTTGCAGTGCCTCTAGACTGCTGCCTTTCCGGCTCCCCTGTGCTCCAGGACCATATGAGACTGCGTCCCCAGGGTTTCGCCCGTAACTGGGGTTTAGTGAAGTTAGAAGTGGTGTTGTTGGGAGGGTCTGTCTCCCACCCACTCGTGAAAGCCAGTGGCACAATCAGAAGCCGGTCCTCTGCACGCAGTGCCGTGCGCATCACCAGACTTCTGACCTTTTTCGACTCCCCTAAATTTCCGTGCACCTCTCCCCCTTCACAGTCCAAACTCCCCCCATATGAGTTTCGGCTGAATCTGGGGTTCAGTGTCGTAGGATAAGGGGTTCAATGCCGTTGGGAGTCTCCGTCTCCCTCCCGCCAGAGAAAGCCAGCCGGGTTCTCTCGCACCTGCTCTCTCCACGCGCGCGTCTCCATACCTCAGCTTTTTGCAGCTCCTCTGGGTCTCCGTGGGCCCCTCTCTTTCCCTCTAGTTGTAGAACTTCCACTCAGCCAGCTTTCCTGTGGTTTTGGATGATGTCCGTTCTGTCTTTTAGTTGTAGTTTGAAAATTGTTGTGCGAGGCAGCAGTGTACCTATGCCATCTTGGATTCTCACCCATTGCCCACTTTTGTATATATATATACTTGATTTTTTACAGAGAGGAAAGGAGAAGGATAGAGAGTTAGAAACATCTGTGAGAGAGAGGCATTGATCAGTCCCCTCCTGCACACCTCTTACTGGGGATGTGCCCACAATAAAGACCCATGCCTCGAGTACTAGCGGTGCCAGCTGGAGCGAGAGGAGGTAGAGGAGCGAGCATGCGGCCAGAGCGGGGAAAGAGACTCCGCTCTGTGTCTGAGTTCTGGAGCCGCCACGCCCAGGCTCCTGGGGCCGCCGCTGGAGCCGAGGGGCCGGGCATTCGCTGCCTCCCGTGTCCGCTCGGAGAAGTCTGTGGGATTCAGGGAGAAGATGGAGGAGAGTGGCAGCGGCGCAGCGGCGCCGTGGGGACCAGTGGGGAGCAGCGGAGACGAGCTGCGGACCGCAAATTTAACAGGACATGCAAAGAAGGTGGGGATTGAAAATTTTGAGCTCCTAAAAGTCCTAGGAACTGGAGCTTATGGAAAAGTATTTCTCGTTCGTAAAATAAGTGGTCATGATGCTGGAAAGCTGTATGCCATGAAGGTTTTGAAAAAGGCAACCATAGTTCAAAAGGCCAAAACCACAGAGCACATGTGGACGGAGCGACAGGTCCTGGAGCACATCAGGCAGTCACTGTTTCTGGTGACGTTGCACTATGCCTTCCAGACAGAAACCAAACTTCATCTCATTTTAGGGAAGTATAAAGAATCTGGTATTGTAATCCTAATTCTTAGAACCTATGAATATGTTGGGTTACATGAGAAATGAGAATTAAGGTTTCAGGTGGAATTAAAATTGCTAGTCACTTGACCACCTTACAAGAAAGAGATTATCCTGGATTATCTGAGTGAACCCAACATAATCACAGTGGTCCTTCAAAGTGGAAGAAGAGAAAGGCAAAGAGGAGAGTCAGATGGAGATGCTACCACAGAAGAGGTCAGAATGATGCAATGTGAGAAGTGACTCAACCACTATTGCTGACTTTGAAGATGGAGGAAGGGGCCATGAGCCAAGGAGTGCAGGCAGCCTCTTAAAGCTGGAAAAGGCAAGAAAATAGACTTTCTCTTAGAGCATCCAGAATAAATGCAGCTCTGCTACATCCTGATTTTATCCTGGTGACATGCATATCACACTTCTAATCTACAGCATAAAATAATAAATTTGTGTTGCTTTAAAAAAAGAAAAAAGGCACATGCCTCCGAATGGAATTAAAACTGGGACCCCCTCAGTCCACAGGCCAATGCTCCATCCACTGAGCCAAACCAGTTTTGGCCTTATTTAAAAACTTTAAATACTTTTTCTTAAAATGGCTTCACCCTAACAGAACAAACAGGTCCTATTTGTTAGCCAAAGGAGCCAGGAGAGGAGGTGGCTGACCCAGGACAGCCTTGCTATGCTGCGGGAGGTTTGATGCCCTTGTGTATAAAACACTATCTTTCAGAAACTACCTAATCATTTTTTTCCCATTATAGCCTCGTTGTGTAACTCGGTCTCTGGCAGATTCGGAGCTTGGGCCAGCTCTTTTTCAAAAAGCCATCAAGGTCTCCTACCAAAGCCATCCACTGCCCCCTCCAACTGAACAGGATTCTGGTGGGGCTGTGTTCACCAGGCCTGCATTCAGCTGGTGGTGCCTTATTCTACAGGGCGGAAGGCATGAGCCGAGTTCCTACCCCAGCGGCTTGTGCAAGTTAGAGAGGATGCAAAGGAGTTCCTGCAAAGTGGGAAGTGCTTGTTGATCTTGGAGAGCTCATGCTGGTTGGACAGTGGGAGAGTGTATGCAGCTTTCTCTGCCCCTTAAGTTCTTCAGGGCCCAGAGAGGTCAATGGGCTTCCCTCTCTCAATGCAGGGGTGCGTTCACTGCCCGTGTGACAAAGGCACCATGGTGAGTGCCATACCAGCTGACAGCAAAGACTTTCAATCTGACTTCCTTGGAGAACAAAAGAAGATATGTAAAGAGGCAGTTTCAGGGGCCCACACTTTGGTGCAAGGAAAGGTTGCAAAATTAGCAAATCAGTTCCTTCTGCTCCTGAACAGTGCAGGACCACCATCTCCCTTACTGGCGCTCTCCTCTTTTATGTGTCAACCAATGGCTGCCGGCACTCGGCACTCTTCATGAGGAGAAATTTCTGCTGGTGCCTGTGAGAATGCACCAAGGGCCAAGGAGACTGGGTTCCTGAACTCCAGGAGCCAGAACGGTAGATGGAAAGAGCAGCGCAGCCACAGGAGGACAGTTGCCAAGGTGCCCCATGAGACATTTATGCCAGTTCCCACTATCCTGGTCAAATGGAAGAGAAGGAAGAGGTGTCACACAGAGGGCTTGAAGCTTGCCCATGACACTGAAAGAGGGATTTGAGCAGGGCCTTGGGGAAAGAGGTGGGTAAGGTGCCACAGGCAAAAATGTGAGGGTGGAAGTGCATGTGTGACAATTTGGAGCCAAGAATGAAAAGAGAGAGGGTAGGAGAAGCAAGGATGAGCATTGAGAGCTGGAGACTGAGGTGACAAAATCCCTGGATGGGTCTGAAGATGAGGGAAGACATTTTATTTTCAAACTCAGGAGTGGAGGTAGCTCTCCATTCTTCCAAGCCTACCTCTGTGCTCACTAGTGTTTTTCTTTTTAATATATTTTTATTGAACAGAGAGAGGGGAAGGAACAGGAGGAGGGGGAGGGCCAGGGAAAGGGGGAGGGACAGGGGAAGGGGGTGGAACAGGGAGAGCCAGAAACAGCAATGATGAGAGAGAATCATTGAGCAGCTACCCCCTGCACACCCCACAATGAGGATCCAGCTCCACAACTCAGGCATGTGCCCTGACTGGGAATCGAACTATGACCTCCTGGTTCATAGGTCTATGCTCAACCACTAAGCCATACCAGCCTGGTTCTGTGGTCACAAGTTTATCCAAAGCTGCTCTAACTGCCTGTTTCTTTTGCCACCTTTCCTTGGCAAAAGAGAAAGATTAAGCTCTGCACGGTATAATTCAATTGGTTGGAGACTCATCCCATGCACCAGAAGGTCATGGGTTCAATTCCAGGTCAGAGCACATATCTAGGCTGTAGGCTCGCTCCCTGGTCAGAGCGTGTACAAAAGGCAACCAATTGATATGTCTCTTTCACATTGATGTTTCTCTCTCTCTCCATCTCTCTAAAAAAAAAAAAATCAATAAGCATATCCTCAGGTGAAGATTAAAGATAGATAGATAGATAGATAGATAGATAGATAGATAGACAGATACATAGATGTAAAAAACACACAAGAGAAAGATTAAGTTATCTACTTTTGAGTTTGGCATGACTTCATTCCATCTCCACTGGTGCCCCATGCTCTGTGGAGATGGCCTTTACGCTGCCCCTGAATTTCCTCAAATGACCTCATTGTGAGGCAATGGGCACCAAGGAGAACCTGCCTAAAGGACTTAATGAAGGAGCCATCACGGGTGGGTTCTCTATGGCCTAAGGGTAGGAGGGTCTTTCCCTTCCCACTGAGAGCCCCCTGCTAGTCCAGCTTTTGTCGTTTCTGGATATAAACCTTTATGCATCTCGTGAGGCCTTGGATGGAGATGCCCTGATGTGCAGGCACTGGCAGGTGGGGTCCCTCCCACATCCCCCCAGGACTGTGTCTGGGGCCACAGAATGGACTCTGCCTGCTACCTTTGCAATCTTGCTTCCACAGCCTCCCCTCTCCCCGGGGGGGCCTGGAGGACCCCCAGGAAGGCAATGAAAAGCCAGGATTAACATTTCCAAATAGCCCCTCCACACCGCTGACATCTTTCTCCAGCCGGAATGTCCTTCACTCTGTCAAAGGGCTCCTGGTTGCTCTGAGAACAACGTCCTCCTGCCCGAGGTGGCATAAGAAGACCTCGACAATTTGGTCCTATGTGTTCTTGTCCAGCCTTCCCTCCCATGGGAGATTTCCATACACTGCCCCAGCAAGCCCACAGCCTGTGCTAACCACATGCTAGCCATGTCCCTCCCTCAGAGTGGCCACTTCCTCCCCTGCGCCCTCATCGCTTCCCTGACACTGCCCTGAGGTTAGTGTCCATTTTACGTTCAATCTGGCCCGAGCTCTTCTGACTCCCAGCCCAGGGACCTGCCTCTGTCACTGCACTTACCACACAGCCTGTGTGCTGGCCTAGGACATCTCTGTGCACCCGTAAGCCCAGGGTGCATTCACCAGATGCTTGCCCGTAACAGGTCGCCTACCCCACCTGGTCACCAAGAGCCCTGCACCTGCACAGGCCACTGAACAGCAGACATTTCTGCGAGTCCCTGGGGCTGTGTGTCCTACAGGTGCTAGATGGCCATGTGCCTCTGCTCGGGCCCGTCCAGAGGGGGATGTCAATGCGGTTGTACCCAGGTGATTGGCACCGTGATTCACTGCACTCCTCTCTGATACCGAAGTTGCACAGTGGCCTCTGACACAACGGGGTGCACTGGGTTCATGGCCGCTTCTTCCCATTCTTTAGTGAATTCCCAATGCAGGGCATCATTTAATTTCCAAGTTGTGTGTGACCAGCTCCTGCAGCTTTACTTACGGCCAGTCTATCTCGCGCCCTGGCCCTGCAGGAGAATAGAACTGATTAAGAGTTAGGCACCAGATCTTTCCTAACCCTCAATTAGTGATATTTCAGGCCAGTCTGTATCTTTTGCTGAGGAGGGAGGGGCCAGGTAGCGAGGCCAGCCTGCCTCCCTGGAGCCCAGTCAGCCAGCTGAGCATCCCCCGTCCCAGCGCTCTGCAGTCTGCAGTCTCTACAAAACTCCCAGGCACCTTTGCCCTCTTTTCAAGCCCTTGGAATGACATTTTCCTGGAAATTTCATTCATGATGTCCCTCACAGAAACAGGATGTGACAGGGACTTCCTCCTTTTGTCTATCTTTCTTGGTTTTTGTAGCAAAGGGCAGAGCAAGTAACGGGTGTCTTAAGGTGGGAAGGTGGGTGGTACTTGCCACACATGAGCGGCCCCTCAACTGGACCAAGACTCTTCACAGCAATCATCTCCTTTGCCCCAGAGTTGGGCTCGCCAGGACTCGTCTGCCACTTCGGACCCTCCACTGCATCCTGCCAGGTACATGGCTCACTCCCAACGCCTGTCTAAGCCTCCACCTTTCAGAACCGGGCAGCAGAAAATGATGGCTTCTTGAGAGAGAACAGGTTGGCCCCATCTTCCCAGCGGGGCCTGGCTGCAGGGAGGGTATTTGGAGTGTGGCCACGGGGAGAGGCAGCTCCACCTGAGGAGGCGGGAACCGGATGCCTCCGGCTTCCCTCCAGCCTCACTGAGGGTCCCTTCCTTGGGAGGTTCCTCTCCATGGGAGGCTGGGGGTAGAAACTCCCTTTTGGGTCTATGGAAATCAAACCAAAGCAAGACCGTGAGCATGGATCAATCAATCGACAGCTTGTGGAGGGCCAAGGTACAAACCCTACTCCTGGGCTCACAGCTTAGGACACAGGGCCTGGCAGGAGGGCGAAGCTCACGGCTGCCTCAGCCCAAGGTCACGAAAGTAGCAAAAGCAACAAATAACCTTTAAAGAGACACTCAGAGCTGAGGGACTGGCGATCTCCAGACTGGGGGGCTGGGGGAGGGTTAGGAACTGGAAATGCAGGAGGAGCAAACTGGGATGGGTTGGAGTGGGCCAGAGGTGACTCGAGAAGGAAAGGAATGAGGAGGATTTGGGCTCCCCCTGGGCAGAGGGGGCAGCATTGTGCGCCAGTGTGTCTGAGCCTTCCTCCTCCTGGGTCCCCAGGAGGGAGCAGACCAAGCTCCCTGGAGAGCAGGGAGAATGTACCCACCCGCTCCCAGGCCTTTCCCCAGCGGAACCTCCTCACCCAACCCAGAATCTGAAATCCATGCCCACAAAGGTGTGCACAGTTGGGGGGGAAGTGTGCCCTCTCAGGGTCCTTGCTCTCCAGGGAAGACCAAGCCTTAAAGCAGAGGCCACGCCAAAACCGGTTTGGCTCAGTGGATAGAGCATCAGCCTGTGGACTGAAGGGTCCCGGGTTCAATTTCGGTCAAGGGCACAACCCCAGTAGGAGGTGTGCAGGAGGCCACTGATCAATGTTTCTCTCATCAATGTTTCTAACTCTCTATCCCTCTCCCTTCCTCTCTGTAAAAAATCAATGAAATATATTAAAAATAAAATAAAATCAGAGGCCAGGAGGGTGAGCTCCAGGTGGCAGGTAGGAGAAGGGTGCCCCCGCAGTGCTGAGTCTGGTGGATCTCCCTGAGCAGGATACAAGGGTAGTTTCTTTCCCTGGTTCTTGTCCAGGTGGATTTGAAGAATGAAGCCATGGACAAAAGGTGGTAAATGAGAACTGGAAATTTATTGGAAACAAGTACAGACTCCCACGTTGGGAGGGGATCCCAAGGGGGTGACCCACGGAGCCCCTTTTTCTAAGGTTTATAAAGGCTGCAGTTCTTTGTTTCTTGATGCTGCCTTCCAGCTGGTAGAATATTAACTTTAAAGTTCACACCCCACGCAGTGCCCCTCTTATTCTCTCCGGCTTCAGTGGTAGAATTCTCTATCTGCTGTGAAGATCTGTCTTCCTCTTCCCCCCGCCCCAACCCCCTGAGGTGGCAGCCTCAAATGCCCAGGAATACCAGGGCATGTGCTCCTTCTGTGAAGCACCCCCCAGCTCCCCCTGGCTGTGGGCCTGATGAGCCATGGCTGCCACAGAGAGGACTCAAGTCAACAACTACCAGAAGACTTGACTAACTCCTCAGAACCCGGCCAGTCCAAATAGATCCATCAGGTGTCCTGCGCCCTCCTGTCCAGAGGCGTTGGCTATTGCTAAGAGACCCTCATGGTTTTGCCTTCCTGCGCCTCTAGTTAACAGCCCAGAAGTAAAGACCACTGCCCAAAGGAGACGAGAACAGGGAGGAGAGAAAGCGCACCCTCTCTTCTGGGATTTACAGGTCTGACACATACATGTTCCTCCATCAGCCCCAAGGGTAAGAGGCTGCATTATCTGGCCAGAGCCTGAACCCCAGCCCAAGGCATCTGTTCTCTGGTTGATGTGTGAATAGTCATCGCAGTAGCTGCTGGCCTGGAACAGCCAGAACCTCTCCAGAAGGGACTCTGATTTCCTTCCCCACAGAAGCCCCTCCTGAAGCACAAATCAAACTGGTCCAACTTGCCTCCCCCTCCCCCTTCCTGTGAGCTCCCAGAGGGGAGGACCCCTTGCCCCTGGCCCACTCACCTCACAGGTTGTCACCCCCCACCCCCATTGTATTTTAGTGACCCCAGTCCTTCCAGCTTAGGGGTCACCTGGGGAGTCTCCCCTCTCCCATTAACTCACCCACATACCTCCTCTGGCACTTCTTCTGCTGAATAACCTTCATCTAAACTCAGCCAGAGGTATTGCTGACCATTGGTTGGGGCTCTGCAGCCACAGGACCGCAGGAGCATGTGCCTGTCATGGGTCTGTGTGAAAGGAAACCAAGCAGTGGTGTGGGAGGGAGAAGGAGGGAGAAGGAAGGCTGAGGATGATGAGCGTAGAAACTTCATGGGGCTCCCCTACCCATTGGGGTGCTATGATGGAATGAAAGGAGGGGGATGCGTCTCCGGAGGAAGGTGGAGGGTGGCAAGCAGCTGTTTGGAAGGTAGAGGCAGAGGGAGAATGATTTTATTTAGAGCACTCAGCCAACCTGTGGGAGGCTTAGCGACCCTCTGAGTTGGCATTGGTTTCTTCTATTGTTCAAGCAAAGAAATGAGGTTCAGCGACTTATAAAATTTGCCTGAAGTCCCACAACTAAACAGAGAACAAATGTTGGGAGGATTGTGTATCTTCTAAGATGCATCGGCTGCCCACACTCACTGGCTATAGGCCTGTGAGACATGCTACAAGTCCCAAGTTGGTGTCAGGAGTAAGAGGGACAGCCCTCGCTTGTATTGGGTTTTCCGAACCACAGGTGGGGGTTGGTGTAGCTAGATGGGACCACACCACTACTGTGGCCTCAAAGATGCCATAGACTCGGGGGCAGTCACCAGCTAACCTCCTGGAGGCTACACCTGAGGGTCTAGGACTGGAGGGAGGTGTCCCAGGTGCAGTGGAAGTTGGTCAGCAGCTGCCAAGCATGTGTCCCATTTCTGAGAGATTAGAACTCTGTGTTTGTTCATCTGTTTTGTGAACCTGATGTTCCAGGCCAAGGGGAATGGGAACAGGGCTGGGCAGGGAGAGTGAAAAAGCATGTGAGAGTTTTTATAGATTTCCCTTTGTAGAAAGTCACTGAATACTAGCAAAGCCCCAGTACAACATGTGGCTCTATTTCTGGCTCTGAAACAATGTGAACCTCAGGAACTGCTTCCTCTGGGACCCTTGGGAAATGTCCCCATGCGGCTCAGTGACTCCAAGCAAGGCCAGTGATGCCATTACCAGTGCTGTCTGGTAAATTTAGAAGCACCTCTCACATCCAGCTATGGTTTAGATTCTAATCTTTAGAAAAAGCATGTCAAACTCAAAGGCTAACTCGGGCCAAATAAATGAGGCAAGCGACCCACAGGCCACTAGTTTGAGATGCTTGGTACTGGGGTTGTTAAGAACCACACAAAAGATAATTAAGGCACTGATAGCCTTCTGGCCTGAGGGGCCAGGTTCCAGCTCTCCTGTATCACCCCGACATCTCTTTGTCCCTCTGCAGGTGACCCTACAGCTGAAGAGATGGTTAATTTCCCAGTTTCCCTGGACTCCTTTCAGTGGGTACCTCAGCCCAGCAGTCTCGTCTTCCTCATCCACCTCCTCCTCCTCCTCCTCCTCCAGCCTTGGGAGACAAACTCAGGTAGCGTATCTGGTCTGCAGCCCCAGCCAGTTAGAACATGAGCCTATAAGCCTCTACCTACCTCTCCTGCAGGTGGTTCCGGCTGAGATCTGTAGCCATGCCAGGTACTAGTATTTAAGGACATTTCCATCCCAGTGGTTAGAGCCATTGGCCCCATCCACCAGCCAGCCCCACCCTTAGTGTTCTTTCACCACTGCTCCAACCACCCAGCATATTCCTACACACTCCCCAGAGCTCACAAGCATGGCAGGGGCAGAGCAAGAGTGCCCAGAAACTCCTATTGGTCTGTGCTTGGGCTGGACCTGTTGGAAAATACTTTTATGCCGAAACCGGTTTGGCTCAGTGGATAGAGCGTTGACCTGCAGAATGAAGAGTCCCAGATTTGATTCTGGTCAAGGGCATGTACCATGGTTGTGGGCACATCCCCAGTGGGGGGTGTGCAGGAGGCAGCTGATCGATGTTTCTCTCTCATTGATGTACCTAGCTCTCTAGCCCTCTCCCTTCCTCTCTGTAAAAAATCAATAAAATATATATTTTTTAAAAAGGAAAATACTTTTAAATCCACCTGTCCAGCTGTTTGTGATCAGGGTGCAAGAGAAAGGTACCCAAGTTTTGGAAGCAGAGCTAAGAGAATCATTTGGGGGGGGGGGATTGCAGAAAGCCAGAAAGAACCCTAGATAGGAGGAAGTGTTTGAGCAGAGCCTTGCAGGGGACATATTATGCAGAAAGATGACAGATGGGGGTAAACTGAGGAAGGGTGCACCCAGGGAGAGGGCCAGGCATCAGGTATAGTGGGGGAAAGCTGGAGAAAGAAGTTAGTTGGAAGGTTGATGGGGCTTTACCCGTGGCCACAAGGAATCTCAAATGGAATGAACAAAGAAGGCACCGCCATGCCCCACCGAAGGGTGAATGGAATCCATGACGGGAGAGTTGGAAGTGAGGTTTTAGTTAAGCTTGGGATGAATGTAGTCTTTAGCTGATCTTCGAGGGAAGGAAAGGAGGCTCACAGAAGGCAGAAAGAAGAGTGAGGCATGCTGAGTAGCAGGAAACAGCTCGTGCAGAAGAACGGCAGCAAGAATTTCTCATGGAAATTGCAGAAACTGTAGGAACCAGATGGATATGCCAGTAAAGAGGATGATCAAAGGAAAGATCCTGGTGAATAGAAGTCTCAAAGGCAGGGCTCTCTGCCTCCTGTTCATCAGACAGCTTTGTCTTCCTGCGCAATGCCAGCTGCAACCCTGACACATAGTGGTGAAGGTCAGAGTGAACAACTTTGGCCACCTGGTCACCAGAGCTGCTTTTAAATCTGGGAAAGTAGGCATTGTCCCCCTCAATGATCCCTTTCATTGACCCCAACTGCATGGTGTACATGTTCACCATGTAGTATGATTCTCTTCAAGTTCCAAGGCTGAGAATGGGAAGCTTGTCATCGTGGGAAGTCAATCTCCAACTTTCAGAAGTGAGATCCTGCCAACATCAAATGGGATGATGCTGGTGCTGAATATGTTGTGGAGTCACTACCCTGGAGAAGGCTGGGGCTCACTTGAAGGGCAGAGCCAAGAGGGTTACCATCTCTGCCCCTTCTCGGATGCCCCCATGTTTGTGATGTGTGTGAACCATGACAAGTATGACAACTCCATCAAGACTGTCAGTAATGCCTCCTGCACTACCAACTGGCCAAGGTCATCCATGACAACTTAGACATCGTGGAGGGACTCATGACAACAGTCCATGCCATCACCGCCACCCAGAAGACCCTGGATGGCCCCTCTGGGAAACTGTGGTGTGATGGGCAAGGGGCTGCCCAGAACATCATCCCTGCTTCTACTGGCGCTACCAAGGCTGTGGGCAAGGCCGTCCTGAGCTGAATGGGAAGATCACTGGCATGGCCTTCTGTATCCCCACCCACAGTGTCAGTTGTGGATCTGACCTGCCACCTGAAGAAAGCTGCCAAATATGAGACATCAAGAAGGGAGTGAAGCAGGCGTCAGAGGGCCCCCCTCAAGGGCATCCTGGGCTATACTGAGGACCTGGTTGTCTCCTGGTACTTTAACAGTCATACCCACTCCACCTTTTTTTTATTTCCCCCTTGTATTTTATTTATTTATTTATTTTTATTTTTCTTTAATCTTTATTATTCAGATTATTGCATTTGTTTCTCTTTTTTCCCCTCCATAGCTCGCCTTCACCTGGTTCCCACCCCTCCCTCTACCCTTACCTCCCTCCCGTAGACCTCATCCATAGGTGTATGATTTTTGTCCAGTCTCTCCCTGTACACCCCTCACCCCTTTCCCCCTGAGAATTATCAGTCCACTCCCTTTCTGTGCTTCTGATTCTATTATATTCACCAGTTTATTCTGTTCATCAAAATTTTAATTCACTTAATTTTTAGATCCACTTGTTGATAGATATGTATTTGTTGTTCATAATTTTTTGTCTTTTACCTTTTTTCTTCTTCCTCTTCTTAAAGAGTACCTTTCAGCATTTTCTATAATACTACTTTGGAGTTGATGAACTCCTTTAGCTTTTTCTTATCTGTGAAGGTCTTTATCTGCCCTTCAATTCTGAATGACAGCTTTGCTGGATAGAGTATTCTTGGTTGTAGGTTCTTGCTGTTCATCACGTTGAATATTTCTTGCCACTCCAATCTGGCCTGCATTGTTTCTGTTGAGAAATCAGCTGACAATCGTATGGGTGTTCGCTTGTAGATAATGAACTGTTTTTCTCTTGCTGCTTTTAATATTCTCTCTTTCTCTTTTGCTCTTGGTATTTTAATTATGATGTGTCTTGGTGTAGCACTCTTTGGATTCCTTTTATATGAGGTTCTGTGTGCTTCCTGGACTTGTAAGTCTATTTCTTTCATCAGATGTGGGAAGTTTTTAGTCATTATTTCTTTAAATAGGTTTTCAGTATCTTGCTCTCTCTCTTCTTCTGGCACCCCCACAATTCTGATGTTGGTACACTTGAAGCTGTCCTAGAGGCTCCTTACATTATCTTCACTTTTTTTTATTCTTTTCTCTTCTTGCTTTTCCAGTTGAGTGTTTTCTGATTCTTTATATTTCAAATTTTTTACTTGATTCTTGCCTTCCTCTAGTCTGCTGTTAGGTCTCTGTATAATATGTTTTATTTTAGTCAGTGTATGTTTAATTTCTAGTTGGTCCTTTTTTATCTCTAGTTGGATCTTTTCCATCTCTAGTTGGTCCTTTTTCCTCTCTAGTTGGTTCTTTTTCATCTCCTCTTGGGACTCACTAACTTTATCCAACTTTTCTAGGACATTCTTGAAAAAACTTATAACTGTGGTTTTGAACTCTATATCCAGTCGTTTGTTTTCCTCCATTTCTTTTGCTTGTGATCTCTTCCCTTGTCTCGGCATTTTCACTATGCTGGGAGAACTTCTGTGTTGGATTCAGCCTTATGATACAAGAGTTGCAAAACCGCAAAAGCCTCTCTGTTGAGTTTGGGATGAGTGGAGCTTCAGGGCTTAAAGGACCGCCTTGCCTTCCAGTCGGCCCCGCCCTCCACGGCCCCTGAGTCTTATGTGACTGAGTAATTGCTGCAGCGGTCCCTGTGTGCGCGTGCGTGCACGTGCCCTATCTCTCAGTGCCTCTAGACTGCTGCCCCTCCGGCTCCCCTGTGCTCCGGGACCATATGAGTCTGGGTCCCCAGGGTTTTGCCCGAAACTGGGGTTTAGTGAAGCTAGAAGTGGCACAGTTGGGAGGGTCTGTCTCTTGCCCACTCTCGAAAGCCAGCGGCACAATCAGCAGTTGGTCCTCTGCGTGCAGTGCTGTGCACGCCACCAGTCTTTTGACCTTTTGCGACTCCCCTAAATTCCCATGCACTTCTCCCTTTTCACAGTCCAAACTCCCTCCGTATGAGTTTTGGCTGGATCTGGGGTTCAGTGTCATAGGATAAAGGAGTTCAATGCCTTTGAGAGTCTCCGTCTCCTTCCTGCCAGAGAAAGCCAGCCAGGTACTCCGGCACCCGCTCTCTCCATGTGCGTGTTTCCGCACCTCAGCTTTTTGCAGCTCCTCTGGGTCTCTGTGAGCCCCTCTCTTTCCTTCTAGTTGTAGAATTTCCATTCTGCCAGCTTTCCTGTGGTTTTGGATGATGTCCGTTCTGTCTTTTAGTTGTAGTTTTGAAATTATTGTGCGAGGCAGCAGTGTAGGTGTTTCTCTATGCCTCCATCTTGGATCCCTCCACTCCTCCACCTTTGATGGTGGGGCTGGAATTGCCCTCAATGACCACTTTGTCAAGCTTGTTTCCTGGTCTGACAATGAATTTGGCTACAGCAACAGGGTGGAGGACCTTATGGTCCACATGGCCTCCAAGGAGTAAGAGTTCCCTGGACCAACAGGCCCAGTGAGAAGAAGAAAGGCCCTCAGCTGCTGGGGAGTCATGGCCCCAGATCAATCCCTCAACACACTGAGAATCTTCTAACTTCCACAGTTTCTATCCCAGATCTCCTGAAGAAGAGGAGGGGCTTACAAAGCCTTACTTGTCATGCACAATCAATAAAGTTCTCTGTATCCCCCAAATAAACATCTTCAGGAAGGATTTGACTTTTTTTTAAATATATTTTATCAACTTTAGAGAGGGAGAAAGATATAAACACCAATGATGAGACAGAATCACTGATTAGCTGCCTCCTGCATGCCCCCCACTGCAATCCAGCCAGCAACCCAGGCATGTGACCTGACCAGGAATCAAACAGTGACCTCCAGGTTCATAGGTCAATGCTCAACCACTGAGTCATGCCAGCTGGGCAGGATTTGACTTTTAGATTTGAAAAAAAAAAAGTAAAGTGCACTAGCTGGTTTGGCTCAGTGAATAGAACATCAGCCTGCCAACTGAAGGGTCCTGAGTTTGATTCTGGCCAAGGGCCATACTTGGTTTCAGGTTTAATCCTGTGTGGGAGAAGCAACCAACCTATATGTTTCTCTCTGTGTCTGTCCCTCTCCCTTCCACACTCTTTAAAGTCACTGGGAAAAATATCCTTGGGCCCTAACTTGTTTGGCTCAGTGGATTGAGCATCTCTTTGTAGACTGACAGTTTCCGGGTTCAATTCGGGTCAAGGGCACACACCTTGGTTGCAAGCTTCCGGTGCTTTTGGGGGGCATGAAGGAGGCAACCAATTGATGTGTCTCTCTCAGACTGTTTCTGTCTCTCCCTTTCCTTTCCACGCTCTCTAAAAATCAATGGAAACAATTTCCTCTAGTGAGGATTAAATGTATACATAATCTCCTCAGGTGAAGATTAACAAAAGAAAAAGCAAGGGAGAAATCCAAGATGGCAGCATAGGTAAACACTTACACTGCTGCCTCACACAACAATTTCAAAACTACAACTAAAAGACAGAACGGACATCATCCAGAACCACAGGAAAGCTGGCTGAGTGGAAGTTCTACAACTAGAGGGAAAGAGAGGGGCTCACAGAGACCCAGAGGAGCTGCAAAAAGCTGAGGTACAGAGACACGCACGAGGAGAGAGCGGGTGCCGGAGTACCGGGCTGGTTTTCTCTGGCGGGAGGGAGACGGAGACTCTCAAAGGCATTGAACCCCTTGTCCTGCGACACTAAACCCCAGATCCAGCTGAAACTCATACGGGGGGAGTTTGGACTGTGAAAAGGGAGAAGTGCACGGAAATTTAGGGGAGTCGCAAAGGATCGGAGGTCTGGTCGCCCACGGCACCACGCGGAGGACAGATTGCTGATTGTGCTGCTGGCTTTCACCAGTGGGCGGGAGACAGACCCTCCGAACTGTGCCACTTCTGACTCCACTAAGCCCCTGTTTTGGGCGAAACCTTGGAAACCTAGACTCGTGTGGTCCTGGTTCGCAGGGGAGCCGGAAAGGCAGCGGTTAGAGGCACTGCGGATGCGGGCGCGCACAAGGACCACTCCAGCCATTACCCAGTCACGTGAGACTCAGGGGCCATGGAGGGCGGGGCCGACTGGAAGGCAAGGCGGTCCCTTAAGCCCTGAAACTCCACCCATCCCAAGCTCAACAGAGGCTTCTTCGGCTGAATCCAGCACAGAAGTTTCCCCAGCACAGTGAAAATGCCGAGACAAGGGAAGGGATTACAAGCAAAAGAAATGGAGGAAAAAAAACGACTGGATATAGAGTTCAAAACCATGCTTATAAGGTTTTTCAAGAATATGCTAGAAAAGATGGATAAATTTAGTGAGACCCAAGAGGAGATGATAAATACACTGACTGAAATAAAAACTATTATACAGAGTACTAACAGCAGACTAGAGAGAGGCAAGGATCAAGTCAAAAATTTGAAATATAAAGAAGCAGAAAACATTCAACTGGAAAAGCAAGAAGAGAAAAGAATCCAAAAATGTGAAGATAATGTAAGGAGCCTGTGGGACAGCTTCAAGCGTACCAACATCAGAATTGTGGGGGTGCCAGAAGAAGAGAGAGAGCAAGATACTGAAAACCTGTTTAAAGAAATAATGACTGAAAACTTCCCAATCTGGTAAAAGAAATAGACTTACAAGTCCAGGAAGCACACAGAACCCCAAAGAAAAGGAATCCAAAGAGAACTACACCAAGACACATCATAATTAAAATGCCAAGAGCAAAAGAGAAAGAGAGAATATTAAAAGCAGCAAGAGAAAAACAGTTCATTACCTACAAGGGAGCACCCATACGACTGTCAGCTGATTTCTCAACAGAAACGATGCAGGCCAGACGGGAGTGGCAAGAAATATTCAATGTGATGAACAACAAGAACCTACAACCAAGAATAATCTATCCAGCAAAGCTATCATTCAGAATTGAAGGGCAGATAAAGACCTTCACAGAGAAGAAAAAGCTAAAGGAGTTCATCAACTCCAAACCAGTATTATATGAAATGCTGAAAGGTACTCTTTTAGAAGAGGAAGAAGAAAAAGGTAAAAGACAAAAAATTATGAACAACAAATACACATCTATCAACAAGTGAATCTAAAAATTAAGTGAATTAAAAATCTGATCAACAGAATAAACTGGTGAATATAATAGAATCAGGAGCACAGAAAGGGAGTAGACTGATAATTCTCAGGAGGACAAAAATCATAAAGCATCAAACAGACTGTGAAATTACAGCAGAAAGATTAAAGTTAGGTGAGGTAAATAAGTGATCAATCAAAGGACTTGTATGCATGCTTATAAACATAACCAATGATCACAGACACTGCGGGGTCGGGGTACGCCTGGGAGGGAGGGGGGGCAATGGGGCGATATGTATAAAAAATTAATAAAAATTAATTTTAAAAAAAAGAAAAAGCAAGGAACCCCATAAATTATCATTATTATTTTATTTATTTATTTGGTTTTTTTAAATCTTTATTATTTAGATTATTACATTTGTTTCTCTTTTTTCCCCTCCATAAATCCCCTCCACCCAGCTCCCACCCTTCCTTCTACCCTTACCTTTCTCCCGTTGACTTCATCCATAGGTGTATGATTTTTGTCCAGTCTCTCCCTGTATACCCCTCACCCTTTTTCCCCTAAGAATTATCAGTCCACTCCCTTTCTGTGCTTCCGATTCTATTATATTCACCAGTTTATTCTGTTGATCAAATCTTCAATTCCCTTAATTTTCAGATTCACTTCTTGATAGATACGTATTTTTTGTTTATAATTTTTTCTCTTTTACCTTTTTCTTCTTCCTCTTCTAAAAGAGTACCTTTCAGCATTTCATATAATACTGGTTTGGAGTTGATGAACTCCTTTAGCTTTTTATTCTCTGTGAAGCTCTTTATCTGTCCTTCAATTCTGAATCTTAGCTTTGCTGGATAGAGTATTCTTGGTTGTAGGTTCTTGCTATTCATCACGTTGAAAATGTCTTGCCACTCCCGTCTGGCCTGCATCATTTCTGTTGAGAAATCAGCTGACAGTTGTATGGGTGCTCCCTTGAAGGTAATTAACTGTTTTTCTCTTGCTGCTTTTAATATTCTCTCTTTGTCTTTTGCTCTTGGTATTTTAATTATGATGTGTCTTGGTGTAGCACTCTTTGGATTCCTTTTTTTTGGGATTCTGTGTGCTTCCTGGACTTGTAAGTCTATTTCTTTTACCAGATGTGGGAAGTTTTCAGTCATTATTTCTTTATTTGCTCTCTCACTTCTTCTGGCACCCCCATAATTCTGATGTCGGTACGCTTGAAGCTGTCCCAGAGGCTCCTTACATTAGCTTCACATTTTTGGATTCTTTTCTCTCCTTGCTTTTCCAGTTGAGTGTTTTCTGACTCTTTATATTTCAAATTTTTGACTTGATTCTTGCCTTCCTCTAGTCTGCTGTTAGGTCTCTGTACAATATTTTTTAATTCAGTCAGTGTATGTTTAAATTCTAGTTGGTCCTTTTCCATCTCTAGTTGGTTCTTTTTCATCTCCTCTGGGGTCTCGCTAAATTTATCCATCTTTTCTAGGAGATTCTTGAAAAACCTTATAAGCGTGGTTTTGAACTCTATATCCAGTCGTTTGTTTTCCTCCATTTCTTTTGTTTGTGATCCCTTCCCTTTTCTCAGCATTTTCACTATGCTGGGAGAACTTCTGTGTTGGATTCAGCCTTATGATACCAGACTTGGAAAACTGCAGACGCCTCTCTATTGAGCTTGGGATGGGTGGAGTCTCAGGGCTTAATGGACCACCTTGCCTTCCAGGCGGCCCCACCCTCCACGGCCCCCGAGTCTCACGTGACTGGGTAATCGCTGAAGCAGTCTTTTGCACAGGTGCTCTTGCAGTGCCTCTAGACTGCTGCCTTTCTGGCTCCCCTGTGCTCTGGGACCATATGAGTCTGGGTCCTCCGGGTTTCACCCGAAACTGGGGTTTAGTGAAGTTAGAAGTGGTGCAGTTAGGAGGGTCTGTCTCCCACCCACTGGTGAAAGCCAGCAGCACAATCAGAAGCCGGTCCTCTGCGCGCAGTGCCATGCGCATCACCAGACTTCTGATCTTTTGCGACTCCCCTAAATTTCCATGCTCTTCTTCCTTTTCACAGTCCAAACTCCCCCCGTATGAGTTTCGGCTGGATCTGAGGTTCAGTGTCCTAGGATAAGGGATTCAATGCCGTTGAGAGTCTCTGTCTCCCTCCCGCCAGAGAAATCCAGCCAGGTTCTCCGGCACCCGCTCGTCTCCATACCTCAGCTTTTTGCAGCTCCTCTGGGTCTCTGTGGGCCCTCTCTTTCCTTCTAGTTGTAGAATTTCCATTCAGCCAGCTTTCCTGTGGTTCTGGATGATGTCCGTTGTGTCTTTTAGTTGTAGTTTTGAAATTGTTGTGTGAGGCAGCAGTGTAGGTGTTTACCTATGCTGCCATCTTGGATTCTCTCCTATTATTACTTTATTAAAATATATATTTTTAATTGATTTCAGAGAGGAAGGGCGAGGGAGAGAGAAATAGGAATATCAATGATGAGAGAGAATCATTGATTGGCTGCCTCCTGCACACCTGCCACTGGGGATCAAGCCTGAAACATGGGCATGTGCCCTTAACCGGAATCAGTCTATAGGCTGATGCTCCATCCACTGTGCCAAACCAGCTAGAGCCCCATAGATTATTTTAATCCCCTTTGCTGTTACAGAGGCTTTGTATATGTACATATAAAAAATATAAAGTCAGCCCTAATTGGTTTGGCTCAGTGGATAGAGCGTCAGCCTGCAGACTGAAGGGTCCCAGGTTTGAGTCTGGTCAAGGGCATATATCTTGGTTGTGGGCACATCCCCAGTAGTGGGTGTGCAGGAGGCAGCTGGTCAAGGTTTCACTCTCATTGATGTTTCTAACACTATATCCCTCTCCCTTTCTCTCTGTAAAAATCAATTAAAATGTTTTTTAAATATATATTTAAATCAGACCAAAAAAAAAAAAAAGAAAACATTTATTCCCATTATTCAGAAATTACCAATTCATTTCTTTTTTTGAAACATACTTTTATTGATTTTAGAGATGAAGGGAGAGGGAGAGATAGAAAGAAACATCAGTGATGAGAGAGAACCATTGATAGCCTACCTCCTGCAGCCTCCTGCCTCCTGGGATCAAGCGGGCAATCCAGGACATGTGCCCTTGATCAGAATCGAACTCGAGGCTCTTCAGTCTGCAGGTCCATGATCTACCCACTGAGCAAACCAGCTAGGGCCCAATTCATTTATTTCATGACAGTAACTTGTTTAAGAAACCTGATAGGCTGTCTTGTAGGGTATCTCACCTTCCTCATTCCCCTGGTTTACTGCAAAGGAATATGACTAAAGCTTATATTTCAGGAGAGCTGTATTTGGCCATTGTTCTGTCTTCTCATCCTAGAGGAAGTCAAGGTGATTGGCCCTGGGGAGTCCATCCTGGCGAACGTCGGAGAAGAGGTGGAGTTCCCGTGCCACTTGTCCCCATACCGAGACGCAGAGCACATGGAGATCCTCTGGTTCCGGAGCCAGGCCTCTGACGTGGTGCACCTGTACCAGGAGCAGCGGGAGCTCCTAGAGCAGCAGATGGCACAGTTCCAGAACAGGACCAAACTCATCAAGGACGAGATCTTGTACGGCACTGTGATCCTACAGCTCCACGGTGTGCTCCCTGCCGACGAAGGCCCATATGGGTGCCGTTTCCTCTCCAACAACTTATCCTTCTCTGGGGAAGCTGTCTGGGAGCTGGAGGTAGCAGGTGCGTGAGCTGGCCAAGCGCCAGCGGGGGAGCCATAGGGAAGGGCCCATTGGATGTAACTGCTTTGCTTCAGAGTAGACCGGGAAGCATGAAGAACAGGGTAATTGCTCTATTTTAGAAAATGAACAACAAAAACATTGTTCACAAGAAAACACACACACAAATAGCCCTTAAACATATGGAAAGATGATTGATCCCTTTTACTCATTATGAAAGGCAAATTAAAACCACAGTGACACGCAATTTTTTACTTCTCAGTCTGGCAAAAAAAAATAAAATTGGTGGAATTGTGGGGAGGAGGCCCTCTGCACCATGTAGACAAAGTTCAAGGTCCCAAAGCGCCAGTGTCTGGGGATTCGGTGACTGCAGCATTGTCCATGCATCTCCCTTTGAACACCAATCTCACCTCTAAGAGTTTACCCTGAAGCGACACCTCCCATGGCTAAATAGAAAAAAAGACATGGGGATACGTTTCATCTTTGAGGCATTATTGTAAATGCAAATTGGCGAAGCAACCTAAAAGAGCAAACACCGGTGCTGAGTGTGGCCCATCACATATGGGGTGATCCATACTATGCAAATGGAGGCATAGCAGCTCTATGAACTGTTATGGAGTGATTTGCAGTTGTTAGGACAAAAGGAAAGCAAGATGCATAAGGTGTTCTATAGTATGTAAGCATTTGTGTAAGAAAGAGGGAGAGCCCTAACTGGTTTGGCTCAGTGAATAGAGCGTTGGCCTGTAGACTGAAGAATCCCAGGTTCGATCCTGGTCAAGGGCATGTACCTTGGTTGCAGGCACATCCCCAGTAGGGCGTGTGCAGGAGGCAGGTGATTGGTGTTTCTCTCTCATCGATGTTTCTAACTCTCTATCTCTCTCCCTTCCTCTCTGTAAAAAATCAATAAAATATATTTTTTAAAAAGAGGGAGAAACACTGCACAAAAGAAAATACAGAGAGGGTGAGTAGAAACTAGTGAAGTGAGTTCCCTAAGGCAGGGGCTGCGCTGGCATCAAAAGGGTGGTCAAAGGTCTGGACTTTCCTGACATACATCTTTTACAGAATTGACATTTAAACCGCATTAACATTTTGCATATTTAAAATGTAAAGCTAGCACCACAAGGATGGGACGATAAAGGAGTGTGTATGTCACAGGCACTTGAGCCCTGCTGGGATTCAGGAAAGCTAGAAGACAAGCTTTTGAACTTTGGGGAGGGATTATTCTTCATTCTCACATAATATGACTAAATGTCAGTAGCACATTCAAGTAAAATGCCCCCTCCATGTTTCCAAATGTTTCAATGGACCCCTTTTTGATAGTCCGTGGTGAAGGCTATGGGACCATGTTGTGCTCAGAGCAGTCATAGTTCATGATACCTTATGGTGACTGCAAATGATAAGCTTTAACCAACTTCTAGGAAGGATCCTAATTTTTCCCACTTCTCCGTCTCCCAGGAATGGGGTCAGACCCTCACATCTCCCTTGAGGGCTTCAAGAAAGGAGGCATTCAGCTCAGGTGCAGCTCCAGTGGCTGGTACCCCAAGCCTCAGGCTCAGTGGAGAGGCCACCTGGGACAGTGCCTGCCTCCGGAGTTTGAAGCCATCACCCAGGACGCCCGCGGCCTGTTCAGTCTGGAGACATCTGTGGTTGTCCAAGGGGGGGCCCACAGCAACGTGTCCTGCTCCATCCAGAACCCTGTTCTGTTCCAAAAGAAAGAGTTTGTGGTCCAAATAGCAGGTCAGTGGGTGTTGGCTCACTTTCATCTTCCTAATCATCACATCATCCATGTCCATTGTCCCAAAGTCCATCTATAAGGTCACAATAGTACGGGGGCCTGGCTGGGGTGAGCTGACCTTGACATCTGAAAAGTCAGCAATTTGGATATCAGGAACCTACTAAGAATATAACTGACAACCTCTCCTGTAAACAGAGAAGGCCCCAGAGAGCCAACATTACAAGACCACCAGCTAAAACCCAGAAACTCTACTCATGGGAGGCAAATGTTCCTAATGTGATCCCTAACAATATTTACTGAGGACCTACAATGTGCTCCAAATCCCTGTCCTCAGTTCACATTCCGAGGAAGAAACACACAAACAGGTGAATTACGTTGTATATTAGAAGGTGTTAGGCGCTGTAGGGAATAATGAAGCAAGGAAGAGTGATAAGACATGGTGGAGTATGTATGTGGATTTAAAGGTGGTGGGTCAGGGAAGAAGTCAGTTAGGCAATGAGTGGAATAGGCCAATATTTAACATCAAAGTCTTTTTCGGAGGCACCCACTGAAAGGTTTCATGTTCGTGGCTCTCGTTTTTTTTAAGTTTTGAGGACAAACCCAATCTAGGAGCATTTATCCACAGAGGTCCAAATCAATAGTTATAATAACAGAAAGAAATTTTATCCTTATAAATGATGATTTATCCTCAGGTAATAGGACTTGACAGTGCACACAGTTCATTTAAATATGGCTGGCAATTGGGATGGCCACTTGCGTTAGCTAATTGTCCTTTTTACTTATCTATCTCTTTGAGAGAGAAAGCAAAGGCAGGAAGAAGGGAGAGAATGAGAAAAAATAAAAATCTACTTGTTGTTCCACCTATTTATGCATTCATTGGTTGCGTCTTGTTTGTGCCCTGACCAGAACGCAGTTACCACTTGGAACCAGGTGCCTCCTGGGAAACTCCTAGGACACAGGATAGAGGTGTTTTTTTCTTGGATGTTTACATTTCAAAGAGATGGTTTTGAGCTCCTGAAAAGAAACTGTCCTGGGTTGTAAAACTGGCAGGAGGCTTAGTTAGCTTTCAAAAGAAATTGCATACATCTCAATAGGATAGAGAAAAGATTTACAAGTTTTCCAAAGAAAATGGTCTAAGAAAGGGGAAAGGGAGAGAGAGGAGTCTCTTTCCCTTTTTACACCAGGGAAATTGGTTTTGTGTGTTTTTTTTTAGATGTGTAGATGTTTTGTTGTTATCAGAAACCCAGTTTGCTTCTTGCAAACACTTAGCTTCTATGTCTCATCACACCTTTGGAAGAATCCATTGCAAAGCCCCTTGGGGCTTTATAAAGGGTGTGAGTCACGTGGGTACCGATTAGGAGGCCATGCAGGAAGAGGGAACAGCAAGTGCAAAGTTCCTGAGATGGGACTGTGTGTAGCTATTGGAAAAGGTGGGAGGGGAATGAAAGGGGACAAGATCAAGGGTAGTTGGTAAGGGTGGCATCAGACTCTGAGACTTTGCTCTCAACCCTTACCTGAGGTGAAGGACCAAGCCCTGTGGAACAATAGTCTTGTATCAGACAATAAAAATGCACCGCTAGAAGAATTAAACAAACAAAAGAGTACATTGTGCTAAGTGGAATGTCAGACACAAAAGGACATACATTGTCTGATTCCACTTTTATAAGGTAGCCAATTCATAGAGACAGGAAGTAGAATAGAGATTACCCTCACCCACACACACACACCCCAGATAGGAGGGTGGGGACATGAGAAGTGAGTGTTTCTTGGGGACAGACCTCAGTTTGGGAAGAAGAAAAGTTCTGGTGGTTGCACAACAATGTGAACCAGTTAATGCCACTGAACTGTCAGCTTAAGTTGGCTAAGATGGTACATTTTATGTGATGTATATGTCACCACGACAAAAAGAAAAAAAATGTTTTAAAAGATCACTGAGATGAAAGCACCGATTTTTTAGAATTATGTGCCACAGACACAGAATCACTCTATTAAATTGCCACCCGGGTTTCCCAAGGGTTATTCTCCATTGTGCACCTGCTAACTGTCTGCAGCAGCCTTCCTAACGACCTGGGGAGGAAAGAACGAGCTGTGCATCAGCCCGGGCTTTGCGATCGAGTCTTCCACAGGTGACAAGCGTTAGCCAGAAGCAAAGTGGGTTTGCCATATCAACAGAACCCCCGCAGGGCGAGAGCGGGAAGCAGCAGAGAGCCAGGGCGGCGGTCCCAGCAGTTCAGGGCGGGAGTGGTTCCTTTACTCCCGGGTTCATTCCTCGGCGCCCGCTGGTCCATCCCCCAGTTTGCGAGCTTTCGCTTCCCGCGGAGCTAGTCCAAGTCCCGCAGTTCCTCGGGACCCTGCCTTTCCAGAGCCTGGGCGGCGCCCATTTACCGGTGGCTACGCGGGCCCCGGAGGCTCACCTCCCTAGCCGTCGCCCGAGACGTTTCTCAGAAACCCGGGGCCCAGAAGCGTCAGGAACTGCGTACAGTACTTAGAGACACCTAGATCAAGACAACTGCTGCGGGTGTTTTCCAGACGTGTTTTTACCCGGACCCGCGCCGTGGAAGACAGCCTTCCTCGGGACGTTGGTGGTCGGCCTGCTGCTCCTCCTGGCCCTGCTCGCGACGCTGGCGCTGTGTTTCTTCCACCGGCAGCGGCGGGCCCTAGGTACCCGCGGGCTGGCGGTGCGCGGCGGCGCGGCACGGGGTGGGCGGGGCGGGACCGGACCCTGCCCACGCCTGCTCCTTTCCTTTCCTTTCTTCTTTCAGAAGAGCTGAAGAAGCAGGCGGAAAAGGACAGAGGTGAGCCGGGAGAGGAGGAGTCAGATTGGGCGGCTCGGGAGCCGCGCCGGGCCGCGCGCCGGCGGTGTGCACTTCCGACGTCCTTGCCTCGGAGCCCGGAGCCCGCTCCCCCCGCGTATCTAGCCTAACCTGGTCCCCAGAACGCGCGGGGACCGAGTCTGTGCACTTTGGAAAAGCGGGGCGTCAGCGTTCGTTGATCGAGATTTCCTCTTTTCTTCGTTTCTTCTCCAGGGAAACTCACCGCAGAGCTGGGTATGTTTTGGGTGCCGCGCGCACGTAATGCATCCCATATGCCGCCTTTGGACAGCGATAGATGGCAAAGACCTAATTCTTAATCCATCCCTCTGCGCCTCCCGCGTCTTCTCTCTCAATCGGACTCTAGCGAAGCTGCCCGGAGGCCCGGCCTTACTCAGACCCTTTGGACAGACCCTCCCAGCCCCTTTCCTGCCACTCACAATTCCACTATTAAAGGTTATTCCTCTGGCTCATGTTCCTAGAATATTCTACTATTTTTAATGCAAGTGCCACTGGGGAGTGTGGCACTTTGAGTTTACACGAAGGTGATATAGCATCTGTAATAATAAAAGCTTAATGTGCTAATTAGACCAGACGTCCTTCTGGACGAAGCTGGGGCTGCAAGGGAAGCCCTGGTTCCAGGTGCCTGCTGGCAGCTGGAGGGAACCTTGGGTCCTGGGTGCCAGAGGGAAGCCAGTGCCAGCAGCCAGGGGAAAGAAGGCCTACTCTTGCACAAATTTCGGGCATAGGGCCTCTAGTATAGTATAGTATAGTCTAAATGAGTGTGTAGCGCTGCCTTGCTCAGGGTATTTACTTTTAAAAGACACAGGGATGGCAGATCAAAGACATGCATTTCTAGTGGCAAATGATCAGTCCTGGCATCCTGCCAGAGAAACAATTCAGTGTGATGTCCTCCCAGTCCTTTAAATAATGCACCCTCGCACCCTGAGGCTCAGGTGGCTGCGCTCAGCCAGGAGAGCCGGTGATTTCAGGGGGGGATGAGCAGTAGCTTCTTCAAACCGGACCTAAACCCTGGGAAGAGGCTCCTCAGTGCCAAGACCTCCTCCCCTGCCATGCCCCTCCCGCTGTGGGGATTTCTGCCCTAAGAGCAAAAAATAGGATGAGATGTAAGAATCCTGCAAAGGAGGGTGCAGAGATAGATGGGATTGAGGGGAGCAGTGGGTTAAGACTGAGGTACATCTTCCCAGTGGCCTGACCGCCTTCGGAAGAGGGTCCAGCCACCCAAGGCTGATGCTTTCTCTGTGTTCTGCTTATAGGGAAGGCGCAGTCAGAGCTTGGTAAGTGACCCCTCTTAGAACTGTTTCTTGTTGTCCACCTTTTAGCATCTGGTTGCCCAGGTACGTTCTTATCTCCCAACCAGGTCTGATGGCCAGGCTGGAATGCTGCTGGTTCTGTGGGCATGGGTGGCAGGAGAAGGGGGAGGAGGCTGGAGTGGGTGCAAATTCGACCTGTGAGCAGGGAAGCTGCAGGAACCTGTTGTTCTAATTCCAGGTTTGTTTGTTTGTTTGTTTCCTTAACTGCTTCAGACTGGAGAAGGGCTGAAGGCCAGGCTGGTGAGTGAAGTCCATTTCTCCCCCATTATCCACTTTACATCTCAGCATCCCAGTCACTTTCTCTGATTAACCAACCACATCTCATCCCATTTATTCCACAGCCTCACTCAGCATAGATTAGTCTATGTCACTGGTAGAGGTTATATTCAAGTTTTTTATATTGTCCTGAGGTGTACCCATAGTATAAACCATTAGTGCCCAGCCTGGCTGCAAATAAGAATCCCCTACGCTCCTGGTGCCAACCCTCAAAGAACTGACCTTTGGGTCTGGGGTGGGCATGTTACCCTACACGTAAACATTTCTCCCTGTATCTCCCACCATTCCCCCATAAAGCAACCGATCTGAAATCTACCTTCTATGATATGCACTTGTTTTATGCACATGCATTTTAGTTTATGTAAATTACCTTTACAGTCTCATGCTACTCCTGGCTTTTCTTACCATCACTGTGTTTCAATATCCATCCCGCTGCCATATGCACATCTGGTCTGCTTCTCCTTTGTTGCTGAGCCTCCATTTCAGCCAGCTGCCCTCCTGAAGTAGCAGTCAGCCTGCTCTAACCCACACCACCACAAGCAACACAAGCGTGCCACCTTCTGGCCTGTGTGGAGACTTCTCTCGGATGTACATCCTGGAAGGGAATTGCTGGCCCAGGGAGTTTGTCACTAAATAGGACAGAGGGATCCCAAAGGCAGCGCATGGAGCCCCACATGCCCCCATCCTATGTGAGCCAGCTTGCTAAGCTTACCGGTCAGTAGAGAGGAGTGATGCTCGCTGTTTTCTCAGTGTGCACTCCTCTAAACATGAACAAGTCTGGGCATCTCATGCGCTAGCTGGCTGTTGGGGCTCCTCTTCTTTAAGCTGAATGGCCCGCCTTAAGAAAGGAGGCAAGACAGGTATCTAGAGGACTGGGCCTCCTAGGGACCAAGCTTGCCAGTCAGAGGTGGCGGCTTCCTCTTCATCTTGCAGAACACTCACACTGCTTATATTGGGCTCTGTGCCCACGTACTCTGGTCCCCTGCCTGTCCGAGCACAACTTCAGCTTGCATTCAGCGTGGGTGGAACCTAGCACGACACTAGCCCCTTACTCAATCCTGACTCCTCAGGAAAATGGACTGAAACCATGGTGTGAATGGGCTCATTCAGACTTACAGTGTCCCTCGTGCATCTTTCAACATCCCAGGGATACGGATTCAGCTCTCTGAGCCTCATTTTCCTCTCTGTTTGGTTTCAGAGTGGAGAGCAGCCCAACAATATGCAGGTAACTGGAGCGGGGGCCAAGGAATGACATGACTTAGGCTGGTGGGATCTTTAAAGAGGGAGGTGGAGCAACCTGAGATTAGAGGAAGAGTCTGTCCAGAAGCCAAGTAGGAGCCTACACAGAGACACACAAGTCTACTTGCACAGATATAACATGACCCACATGCCTGCATATGCACAAATGCACACATACATGCTTGCATGCATAAATGTGATTAACTCACACAAGTATACATTGGTATGCACATACATACCCTCACAAGCATAGGTCTTTTTGGTCTTTTAATGCTCACCAGAAGATATTTTCATTGATTTTCATTGCAAGTGAAAGGGAGAGGGAGAAACAGAGAGAAACATGATGTGAAAGAGACACCTCGATTGCTAATTGGTTGCCTCCTGCTTGTGCCCTGAATGGCCGTCGATCAAGCCTGCAACTGAGGTAGGTGCCCTTGACCGGAATCCAACCCACAACCAACCCGTCAGTGTGTGGGACCCACCTTCTAACCACTGAGCAACCAACTGGGGATCTTTCTTGGTTTTACTGGGTTTTTCCATTGCAGGAGGCTGTTGGCAGGAGCAAATATGGAGTAGTAGTAAGGAACCTTTCAGAGGGTCTGACAGAAGGGATCCTTTGGTTTCCCATCCATCAAAGGAGTGTCTTCCAGCAGCTATGGTGATGACAGGGCACTAGACTAGATCCTCTCAGAGGGCCCCTGCAGCTTTAAAATCCTAAAATTGCTGTAAAACTGAGGGAACACACACACACACACACACACACACACCAAAAAAAAAAAAAAAAAAACAGGCTCAGGACTCAGTGATGCTTACTCTAGGCCACACTGGTAGTGAGACAGCGGGACTAGCCCAGCCCTAGGCTCCCTCCCCTTGACCAACACCTGAGGGCAGAGAGCCCTCCACCCCCAGAAGCCTGCTTGTTGCTGTCTCTCCTCTCCATGGCACCAGTATAGAATTCAGGAACTTTCCATTTCAGGAAAGAAATAGGATTCCTCTTATCACATTCAAATGCTCCGGGGTGACTTGCAGGCCACTTCAGTTCTCCGACTGTTTGGGGTTGACCATGGGGGTGAATATTCCACCAGTTGTTCCAAAAATAGAGGTTGGCCAGTTGGGAGGAAACAGGTAGGGCCCAGCACCATCCAGAGCACTAACTCAGAGCCTTTGCGCAGTGAACGTGACCCTGGATTCGGCCTCAGCACATCCCAGCCTGGAGGTCTCCCAGGACGGCAAGAGTGTGTCCTCTCGCGGGCCAGGGCTGGTCCCGACAGTGTCGGGAGACCCGCATCAGTTCACCGAGCAGACGTGCGTGCTGAGCCACCAGCGCTTCCGGAGCGGCCGCCACTACTGGGAGGTGGACGTGGGCCGGCGCAGCCGCTGGTTCCTGGGTGCCTGCCTGGAGGCAGTGGCGCGCGCGGGGCCGGCGCACCTGAGCCCGGCCGCAGGCTACTGGGTGATGGGGCTGTGGAACGGCTGCGAGTACTTCGTGCTGGAGCCACAGCGCCGGGCGCTGTCCCTGCGCGTGCCGCCCCGGCGGGTAGGCATCTTCCTGGACTGCGAGGCCGGGAAACTGGCCTTTTTCAATGTGTCCGATGGCTCCCACATCTTCACGTTCACCGACACTTTCTCCGGGCCGCTCTGTGCGTACTTCAGGCCCAGGGCCCCCGATGGCAGCAAACACTCCGATCCACTCACCATTTGCCCGTTGCCCGTTCGAGGAACACGCGTCCCTGAAGAGGATGATGGTGACACCTGGGCACAGCCTTATGAGCCCTCGGCGCCCCCCATGGAGCCATGGTGAAGTGCTCGCTGGAGTGGAGGAAGCACCACCAAAATGCCAGCAAAGGTGACAGCCAGCTAGCACAGCAGAAGGGAAGCAGAGAGAGGGACTTGGCCTGCGTAAATGTGTATGCGTGTTTGTAATTTCCTTTTTAAAAAGCGAGGCAATTCTCGCCGAAACCGGTTTGGCTCAGTGGATAGAGCATCGGCTTGCGGACTGAAAGATCCCAGGTTCGATTCCCGTCAAGGGCATGTACCTTGGTTTCGGGCACATCTCCAGTAGGGGGCTTGCAGGAGGCAGCTGATCCAGTGGGTGTTTCTAATTCTCTATCCCTATCCCTTCCTCTCTGTAAAAAAAAAAAAAAATCAATATATTAAAAAAAAAAAGAGGCAATTCCCAAGCTTGTCTGTGTGTATCATAGGATTGAGAAAGTGAGTAAAACATATTGATATTGCCAGGAGCCACTGTGCTTGCTGCAGAAAAGAGAGGAAACCGGAGAGAGGAAACCGGGGGAGCGAGGGGAAAGTGGTGGTGGTGGTGGTGGTGGTGATTAGATTAAAGATATCCATTATGTTGTATTTATTTTCTAGTTCATAAGGAATGAATTCATGTAGGGCTCATATCCCAGTTTTAAATGTCAATTCCCACTAAAATGAACTTGGGAAATGGCTGATTCTGGGCTGGGCTGAGAAAGCACAAAGCGGATCCGGACCATTTTATGCCTTAAAGTACAAACGTGCTAAAAAACTGACGGGGCACAGCAAAGGACAAAGGCGCTAGGATGAAGAGGCGGCACTGACCAATGTGGAGGGGCAAGGACCAGACTGCGTTCCCCCCATAAGGAGTCGAATTAAGGTCAGGGTGACCTCAGGCCTGGAGGCAGTAAAACTAGGAACTGGTGGTTTTAGTACACAAACACCAGGTACCTGAGGCACACCCAGCTCTGAGAAACCACAGGGTCTGACAAACGACCCCTAAGAAGGACATCTGCATTCCAAGCTGCTTGCTTAATCAGAGTTTAGATAGAGTAATGCTTAGCCAAGTCCTCCTGCGCTGAGGATAAAAGGCACTTGCTGCAGAAGTTCAGGGCTCTCATGCTTCCCTGCTGTGTCAGTGGAACCGTGAGCCCGGACTCGAGTTCATAATAAAGGCTTCCTAAATTTTCCAATTGGCTGTCTGGTGGTTGTCTTTCGCGGGTGGGTTCGAGTCTCACCTGGGTCGCCCCACAACAACCAATGGTAGGACAATTTGAACGTTAAAGAGAATCTTGACAAGAATTGCTCAATAAGAGGCTATGTTGTGCCCAGAGTTCGGGGTCCCCAATAATCCACCACTAAGGAGCCTTTTCCGATGCAAAAGCAAAGAGTCTTTATTCAAACCCGGGTTTGGCTCTCAGGCTCTTTCTGATGCAGCAGCGAGGCGAGAGAGCGGACTGGGCGGGAACAATGAGCTTTATGGGGTAGGATAATTAGGGGGCTTGGGAAAGTGATGAAGGTTAAAGAGATTGGTCACTTGAATTGGGATCTTGCTGTGGTTAAGCCTAATTAGGACCTTAGCTGTGTCCCTGGAGCTTCATTGGTCCTTTCAGGTGAGGGTCGGGAAGTTAAGACATTGCTGGCACACCTGTGGCCACTCCCAGAAAAGGGAGAGGGGTTTAGGCAGAGGTCCCAGCCCTTATAGGACAAAATGGAGGGGAGTCCATTTCCTTTCAGCTAAGCAAATAAATGTTACAAAGTCTGCTGAGAAACAGGTTTCTCAGAGAAAGAAAACACACGAAAATACAGAAAGGGCAAGGAGAGTGAAAGAATGCCTCTGAACTCATGGTTTTTACTGTGTGTACATAGATGGGACACATGTGTGACAGATGGAGCACCACTTTCCCTGAATATTGTTCGTGGCTCTGCTTTGAGGGCTTAGAAGCAATAACATCCAGTACCAATGAGCACATCTGGCACTCATAACTTGTTTGTTTGTGTTTTTTTTTTTTTTTCCACTAAAAGAACAAGGCTCCTTGGAGAAATGATGGACCCTGGGTCTGGGAAAACAGACAGGTGTGACATTGAGATTTATTATACATTTATATATAGTTTTTAACCTAGATTCTGGTACAGAGGTCCTAAAACCCTTGAAATTTGCAAAGTAATAAGAGTGTCTTTTGATGTCTTTAAGAAGCCCCTCTCAAATACTCCAGAGTTCGTTTTAGTCAATGTGATGACTTTTGGAAAGCCGTGAGGATCTGGTCTAGCTGCCTTGGGAACCACCTAGTTACAGTACAGAGTTATAACTTGGCCTCGCTCCCATCCCTGCCACAGGGAGGGGCTAGAGATTGAGCTCTATTGCCAGTGGCCAATGATTTAATCCATCATGCAAATGAAATAAAGCTCCAGAAAAAATCCAAAAGGACTGGGTTCCAGAGCTTCTAGATTGGTGAACACTTGGGGTTTCAGGGAAAGTGGCGCTCAGAGCATGGAAGCTCTGTACCCCTTTCCACACACCTTGTATTTGCATCTTTTTCACCTGGCTATTCCTGCATTATATAATAAATTAGGAATCTAGTTGGAGGGTTCTCTCTTTTCTGCATCCAGCATGGCTAGAGAGTAGTCTGGTTCTTTGAGTAGGGGGTGTTGAGGATTGAGAAAATGAAAGAAAGAGACAGACACAGAGATGGAAGAGCTGGGACAGCTGCCCTCTTCTGATGGAGAGTCAGTGACACAGAGCTGATACAGCGTGTTTATTTTATACCCCAAATACCAGGAAGTTTTACTAAAAATAAAAAAGAGATTATTTGCATTCTTGGGTGGGCCTGAGTTCTATTCATTCCTGGTGCTTGGCTGGATTTAAATAACAAAACCTACCCCTTAGCACCTGGGCTGAAGGTCAAACTGAGAACACTCCTGCCTTTGGGCAAAGTGTGTTTCTGGGGCGTGGCTTTGCCAATGCCACTGGATTCAGCTGACAATAATTAGAAATGCCCCTGTGCCTTCCCAGATGCTCTCTATATCTAGTAAGTTAACTGTTTTTCCTGAGTTCTGTAATTCACTCTAGTAAATTAATTGAGCCCAAATAGTTTGTTGTGGGAACCTCTGATTTATAGATGGCTGGTCAGAAACACAGGTTATTGGTGTGTGAAGGAGGGGTAAGTCTTGTAGGACTGAGCCCTTAACCTGTGGGTTCTGACTCTCGCAAAATAGCGTTGTTGTGCCCAGAGTTCGGGGTCTCCAATAATCCACCACTAAGGAGCCTTTTCCGATGCAAAAGCAAAGAGTCTTTATTCAAACCCGGGTTTGGCTCTCAGACTCTGGCGCAGCAGCGAGGTGAGAGAGCGGACCGGGTGGGAACAATGAGTTTTATGGGGTAGGATAATTAGGGGGCTTGGGAAAGTGATGAAGGTTACAGAGATTGGTCACTTGAATTGGGGTCTTTCTGTGGTTAAGCCTAATTAGGACCTTAGCTGTGTCCTTGGAGCTTCATTGGTCCATTTGGGTGGGGGTCGGAGAAGTTAAGACATTGCTAGCACACCTGTGGCCACTCCCAGAAAAGGGAGGGGTTTTAGGCAGGGGTCCCAGCCCTATAGGACAAGATGGAGGGGAGTTCATTTCCTTTCAGCGTTAGAATTGAGTTAATAATTTGGTGAAATGAGAGCGCTCAGTGTAAGGTTCGAGGCGCAGGAAAGAGTTGGAGACCCAGACAAGTTAAAAGAGGAAGTTTATTCTGCACTAACAAGCAAGATTCATTACGGAAAGAGGGTAGAAAAACCAAGATTAGAAAGAGACCCAACGGAAGAACAGCAACACATGCAGAAGTGAACATGCCTTTTGAGGGGAGGAACAGGAAGGGGTTGGGCCCAGGGAGGAATGGGAAGGGGTGGGCCCAGGGCACTTGGCACATACTGATTGGTGGATCAATATCAGGAATGTCCGGGCCACAGACACAGGTTACATCATACCTCCGCCCACCAGCTGGGGGAAGGGAGGACCTATCATTACAGGTTTTTGGTGATATTAAAAAAAAAAAATGAGCCCTAATCGGTTTGGCTCGGTGGATAGAGCATTGGCCTGCGGACTCAAGGGTCCTAGGTTCAATTCTGGTTAAAGGCATGTACCTTGGTTGTGGGCCCACCCCAGCAGGAAGTGTGCAGGAGGCAGCTGATAGATGTTTCTCTCTCATCGATGTTTCTAACTCTATCCTTCTCCCTTTCTCTCTGTAAAAAAAAAACTAATAAAATATATAATAAAAAATAATTGAGAGTATGGGCAAGGTCAGGGGATGAAGGTCCATTTTCATAGCTAATTCCTGCTGAGAGGGGGCCTCATTGGGAGCGTCTACCCAAGGTCTCAAAAATTCTAGTGACATAGGTGTCTCTAGGTTCTGAATTCAAGGCCAGACAGATCTCTCCCACCTTCTGGTTGGTGAAAGCCTGCATTCTGTTCTGCAAAAGACTAGTGAGACAGGGGCCAAAAAGCAAAATTAAAGGAATAGATCCCAGTGGGCCTAATGATGGGAGGAGCCATGGGATAAGTGAGCAAAAAACAGCGAGTGTTTTCCGTGCTGGATGAGGGTGCAGCAGCATCATTTCCCTAAGGGATTGTTTGGTGAAGTCTCGAGAGTGATCTTAAGTCACTTGGGAGGTAAAAGCTGGTCCTGAGGCTGCCACAGTGTCACTTGTTTGGTTTTGCTGCTTTTCTGGGCCTGGAGCTGAAATACAACCTGGGGGTAAGGTTCTTCAGGACTGAGTCCCCTGGCTGGAGGGCTGGTCCTCGGGAGTCTTGGTCGGCTGCTTCTGGTATGGGCAGCAACCTGTCAATGTGTTGCCAGAGAAAGGGCAGGTATGGAAGATAAGTAGCTACTAGAGGAGGGTCAGTAGGGAGATGATGGTTGAGCAAGAAGGGTCTCCCATATAGGAGTTCAAAAGGGCTTAAGAAGGGTCGTTGGTGTAGCCCGGATTCTGGTCAGGGCCATGGACAGGAGGTACAACCAGGAGTTGCAAATTTCTAGAGAGAGTTTAGTTAGATGGTTTTTAAGGAGGCTGTTGATCCTCCCGATCTTACCCCATGATTGTGGGTGGTAGGGTATGTGCAGTTTAGTTAAGTCAGGATTAGAGAGAAGAAGATCTGAGAATCCCACCCGAGGTTGAGTGAGGGCCTAGATGACCTCAGGACAGGAGTGCATTGCTGCAGGTTGAGTGGAGGCAGCGGGAAGGAGAGTGGCCAGGTTCAGGGCTGGGGACTGGATTAGGGAGATGTCAGGACTCTCAAGGAACAGGAGATGGAGTTTCTGCATGTGAGAGGGGGCAAGGAGAGATAAGGATCCTGTAGTCTATTATCGGAAACCAAATATTGTTCTCACTAAATGGATGTAAACAGGAAGCCAGAAGGCTGGTCAACCTTAATTGCTCTGAAAGGTCAGAGCTAATTACTCACTGTTTTGTTGAAACATTATTGGTTGAAGCAACCTCTATGTTTGTTTCTTGTTAATTTCTGTTTTTGTTATTTCCTGCCTAAAGGCTAGGGGTGTGTCCCAAAGCCTTAATAAAAGGGAGAAAAAGGCCAGAGCAAGTGGCAGTCCTTTCCACTAGAGGAAGGCTCCCACCTGGCCCCCCAATATGGCCAAATTAATGCTTTCTAGTCTCTCATTTCGTTTGCGTGCGGCCTCCTTCAGAACCCGAACCCTGACCCGGGAACCCTGAACCACGCGGGACGTGGAAAGAGGTTCCCACAGTCTATGGGTAGAGAAGACCTGTAAGGGTTGCTGGAGGCAGATCTTGTGGGCCTCCTTGGTTAGAGCTCGGCTGCAGCCAGAGCCCGGAGGCAAGGCTGCCATCCCCAACCTGTAAGAACAGCTATGGGGGTGAAGGCTGGCCCTAGAGGCTGGGTGAGGACCCCCATAGCTATTCCCTGTCTTTCATCAGTAAATAGTTGGGAAGGCCTAGAGATGTCCAGGAGAGAGAGGGAGATGCCAGAAGGGTATCCCGAAGCTTAGAAAAAGCCTGGCAAATGAGGAAAGGTGAGGAGAGGGGGGCTACTGGTGTTTCCTTACTGGCCTGGTATAGGGGCTTAGCTAGGAGAGCAAAGTTTGAGACCCAATAGCGGAAGAATCCTACTAGCCCTAGAAAGGACAAGATCTGTTCAGCAGAAGTGGGAAGCTATAGGTCTTGTATTGATTACATTCGGTCAACTGTCAGTCTTGGGAATTGGGCATCAGACAGATCCCTGAGTAAGTGATGGTGGAGGCCGACAGTTGTGCCTTGGCAGGGGACACACGGTATCCTTTGTCCTCAAGAAAATTGAAGAGGGTGGTTGTCTATCTCTGAGAAATGTCTAAAGAGGGGCTGCAGAGAAGAAGGTCATCTACATACTGGAGAAGAGTGCTGGGTTCTAACGAGCATTGTCGGAGGTCTCTGGCTAAGGTCTGGCCAAACAAATGAAGACTGTCTCTGAACCCCTGGGGCAGAACCTTTCAGGTGAGTTGGTGGGATACCTGTTCATCTGGGTCCTCCCAAGTAAATGCAAGCAGATGGTAAGAGTTTGAATCCAGAGGGATGGTAAAGAAGGCGTCCTTGAGGTTGAGGATGGAAAAGTGAATGGTATCAGATGGGATGCGGGAGAGGAGAGTGTAAGGATTGGGGACCACTGGGTGGATGGGGATCACCACTTCATTGGTTAGTCAGAGATCCTAAACCAGCCGGTAGGTCCCGTCTGCTTTCCCAACGGGGAGGATGGGGATGTTGCAGGGAGAGTTGATAGGTATGAGGAGACCCTACCCCAGAAGCCAAGTAATGAGGGGCTTGAGCTCTCAGTGATGAGTTAGGGAGATAGGAAACTGGGGATGGAAGGGAAATGAGGTGGGATCCTTAAGTCTGATCCTGACCAGGGTATGGTGTCTACTAACCACCGGGGTAGAGATATACTTTTGGGTCGACAAGGGACGCAGGCAGTGAGGGATCGGCGTTCCTGTGAAGGGCAGGGTCCAGGAGCAGAAGAAGCAGGGAGGCTGAAGGGCTCCGAGTGAGCTGCAGAGTGGCCCCTAGTTTGGTGAGGATATCCCATCCTAAAAGAGGCATGGGCCACAAAGGCATGACTAGGAACAATTGGTTTATAGGGCTACCATCGAGGAGTCAGGGAAGGGGGGCCCGATGTCCAGAGGGCAATTGGATTTGCTGTCAATACCCATGACCAAGATTGTGGAAGGGAAAAGTAACCCTGAAAAGAAGTATAGGACAGGGGAGAATCCAAGATGGCGGCATAGGTAAACACCTACACTGCTGCCTCGTACAACAATTTCAAAACTACAACTAAAAGACAGAACAGACATCATCCAGAACCACAGGAAAGCTGGCTGAGTGGAAGTTCTACAGCTAGAGGGAAGGAGAGGGGCTCACAGAAACCCAGAGGAGATGCAAAAAGCTGAGGTACGGAGACACGAGCGCTGAGAGAGCGGGTGCCAGAGTACCTGGCTGGCTTTCTCTGGCAGGAGGGAAATGAAGACTCTCAATGGCATTGAACCCCTTATCTTACGACACTAAACCCCAGATCCAGCCGAAACTTATACGGGGTGAGTTTGGACTGTGAAAAGGGAGAGGTGCACGGAAATTTAGGGGAGTCGCAAAAGATCAGAGGACTGGTGGTGGCGCGCACCGCACTGCTTGGAGGACAGATTGCTGATTGTGCCACTGGCTTTCTCGAGTGGGCAGGAGACAGACCCTCCCAACTGTGCCACTTCTGACTCCACTAAGCCCCTGTTTCGGGCGAAACCCTGGGGACCTAGACTCATGTGGTCCTGGTGCGCAGGGGAGCTGGAAAGGCAGCAGTCTAGAGGCACTGTGGGCACCAAAGCACACAAGGACCGCTCCAGCGATTACCCAGTCAGGTGAGACTCAGGGACCGTGGAGGGCGGGGCCAACTGGAAGGCAAGGCGGCCTCTTAAGCCCTGAGACTCCACCCATCCCAAGCTCAACAGAGGCTTCTTCAGTTTTGCAAGTCTGGTATCATAAGGCTGAATTCAACACAGAAGTTTCCCTGGCATAGTGAAAATGCTGAGACAAGGGAAGGGATCACAAACAAAAGAAATGGAGGGAAAAAAACGACTGGATATAGAGTTCAAAACCACGCTGATAAGGTTTTTCAAGAATATGCTAGAAAAGTTAGATAAACTTAGCGAGAGCCAAGAGGAGATGAAAAAGGACCAACTAGAGATGCAAAAGAGCCAACTAGAGATGATAAAGGTCCAACTAAAGATGAAAAAGGACCAACTAGAAATTAAACATACATTGACTGAAATAAAAAATATTATGCAGAGTCCTAACAGCAGACTAGAGAAAGGCAAGAATCAAGTCAAAAATTTGAAATATAAAGAAGCAGAAAACACTCAACTGGAAAAGCAAGAAGAGAAAAGAATCCAAAAATGTGAACATACTGTAAGGAGACTCTGGGACAGCTTCAAGCATACCAACATCAGAATTGTGGGGGTGCCAGAAGAAGAAAGAGAGAAAGATACTGAAAACCTATTTAAAGAAATAATGATTGAAAATTTCCCACATCTGGTAAAAGAAATAAACTTACAAGTCCAGGAAGCACACAGAACCCCATATAAAAGGAATCCAAAGAGGACCACACCAAAACACATCATCATTAAATTACCAAGAGCAAAAGACAAAGAGAGAATATTAAAAGCAGCAAGAGAAAAACAGTTCATTACCTACAAGGGAGCACCTATACAACTGTCAGCTGATTTCTCAACAGAAACGAAGCAGGCCAGATTGGAGTGGCAAGAAATATTCAACGTGATGAATAGCAAGAACCTACAACCAAGAATAATCTATACAGCAAAGCTAAGATTCAGAATTGAAGGACAGATAAAGAGCTCCACAGATAAGAAAAAGCTAAAGGAGTTCATCAACTCCAAACCAGTATTATATGAAATGCTGAAAGGTACTCTTTTAGAAGAGGAAGAAGAAAAAGGTAAAAGAGAAAAAATTATGAATAACAAATACATATCTATGAACAAGTGAATCTAAAAATTAAGGGAATTAAAAATTTGATGAACAGAATAAACTGGTGAATATAATAGAATCAGGAGCACAGAAAGGGAGTGGACTGATAATTCTCAGGGGGAAAGGGATGAGGGGTGTACAGGGAGAGACTGGACAAAAATCATACACCTATGGATGAGATCAATGGGAGGGAGCTAAGGGCAGAGGAAAGGGTGGAAGCTGGGTGGAGGGGTGCTATGGAGGGGAAAAAAGAGAAACAAATGTAATAATCTGAATAATAAAGATTTAATTTAAAAAAAAGAAGAAGAAGTATAGGACAGAGAAGGTAGCCCCCGTATTGACCAGGAAGGAGACTGGCTTACCCGCTACCTTGAACGTTACCCTGGGTTTGGCGAGGGTGATAGGGGTCTTCGAGTCCGGACATCTTCAGTCTTTGGCCAGTCTTCAGTCATGGCCAGTGATGGGTCATGACCTGGAAGGGTGGCCCCTCTATGCTGAGACACAGTCATTTTCCAAGGGCAGTCATTTTCCAGTGGCCCCTTTGACTGTATGCTGGGGAGGGCTTGGTTGGAGTTCAGGCTGGGGGCACTGTTTTGCCCAGTGGCCTTCATTTCTGCACTTGAAGCATCCTCCAGGTGGTGTTCATCCTTTTGTTGCACCCCCCTGGAACCAAGGCTTGGGTTTGCAGGTTCACCTTCTCTCAAAGGTGGGCTTCCTGATCCAACTCTGCCTGCTCTCGTGGGCATTAAAAACCTTAAAGGCCAAATTCACTAGATCTCAAACCAGGGTCTGAGAAGGCGTTAGGGGAAGGGGTGGCAGAGCAGGTGGCAGGTCGTGGACCGGAGGAGCACAGCAGTGGGCGGCCACACCAAGCTGGCCCCATGGGGGTGGGCTATGGGAGGTCTCAGTAACTTTATTCAAAGAGAGGGGTTGGACTTTGCTGTTTCAAGATGGCATCCCCCATGAGAGCAGCAATCCATGAAGCCAACATGGCAGCTGCTCACAATACTCAAGGAAAGAGCAAACCAAAATTTCTACAGACAAACAGAAATTTCACTTAGCTGTTTGGAGCTGCCAGCGGGGCAGCGGACAGCTCTTTCACTGCACGGTGGCCTCTGCTTGGCTTGTGGCTGGAGGCGGTGACAGTGGCACCCGCAGAGGCAGCCGCCAGCCAGGAAAGGGGCAGCCGCGGCGAAGAAGGAGGAGGAAAAGAGGGAGCAGAAGGCAGGGCAGTGGGAGTGGGAGAGGTGGAGATGAAAGATCGGCTAGGTCGAAAGAATCAGAAGACAGAAAGGAGCTGAGAACCGGTTTGAGGGGGTGAAGAAGACTTTGCGAGGAGGATCTGATGAGTGGAATATGAGGAGTAAAGCAAGGGGCGGGAGCGAAGGACCACTTCCCGGTTTGCCAGCAGAAATTACTGAGGTCAGTGAGGATATTAAAATCAAAAGTCCCATTTTTGGACAATCTGGACCCATTCCAATACATACTGAGGCCATGCCACGTTACAGAAGTAAATGAGGCATTTAGGATGCAGATTCTGGGACAGACCTAGCTTAGCCAGATTGGTGATGAGATACCCTAGAGGTGTGCTAGAATCCGGTTTAGATTTTTTTTATTATCCATGTCTAATACCTGGGGTCAGTAGCTGGGATTAAAGGATCAGCATCCCAACGCTACAGACGGGGCCAAAAGGCTGGAGAACCAAGGGGTGGCAGGAACATCTCCACTGCCTCCCAAGGTTTGGAACCCCTCCTGGAGGGGCCCGGAGGGCTATGCCTGGAAGGCAATCTCTGATGTGAGCCGCAGTTTACAGAGATGCCAGAAAAACGATGCCAGGAATCAGTACAGGCTGGGACTTACTGCTGATGCTGCTGAGCTGGGGGAAAGGCAGGAAGATCCTGAGCCATGAGATTGCAGAGTGAATGGTCAAATGAAATACTTGTCCCTCCCGAGTCTTTGGCACCAAATGTAAGGTTCGAAGGGCAGGAAATGGAGTCGGAGACCCAGACAAGGTAAAAGAGGAAGTTTATTCCAAACTAATTAGTAAGATTCATTATGAAAGAGGGTAGAAAAACCAGGATTAGAGAAGGAACCAGCAGGGCTATCTCGCAAGGGGAGAACAGCAACAGGTGCAGAGGTGATCACGCCTTTTGAGGGGAGGAATGGGAAGTGGTGGGTCCCAGGACACTTGACACACGCTGATTTGTGGTTCAATGGATAGTCCATATAAGATGCCTGGTTAGGTTCTTAGGAATTCACTCAGAGATTGACAGGGAGATGTCAACTGAACAGAAAAGTCAGATTGAAGGTACTCCCATTGGTCAAGATTGAATATCAAAGTAATTAATGGCAGTTGAAGATCAAGTGAAATAAAGACCTCAGCGTATGTGCATCTACATTGATAAACATTAATAAATACATAAATAGCCTGGCAGTGTTGCTCAGTGGTTAAGCATTGATCCATGAACCAGGAGGTCACAGTTTGGTTTTCAGTCAGGGCACATACCTGGATTTCAGGCACAATCCCCAGTAGGGGGTGTGCAGGAGGTAGCTCATCATGATTCTCTCAAATCATTGATGTTTCTATCTCTCTCTTCCTCTCCCTTCCTCTCTCTGAAATCAATAAAAACACATTTAAAAATAATAAAATATAAATAAGTAAATAAATGCATGAATAAATAAATACATGGGGGTTGGGGGAGACAAAGCTATATCCTACAATTGAAATCTCAAATTATCTCCCCCAGAGAATCCAAGATGGCGGCATAGGTAAACACCTACACTACTGCCTCACATAACAATTTCAAAACTACTACTAAAAGACAGAACGGACATTATCCAGAACCACAGGAAAGCTGGCTGAATGGAAATTCTACAACTAGAAGGAAAAAGAGAGGCTCACAGAGACCCAGAGGAGCTGCAAAAAGCTGAGATACAGAGACGCGCATGTGGAGAGAGAAGGTGCAGGAGAACCTGGCTGGCTTTCTCTGGCAGGAGGAAGACGGAGACTCTCAACAGCATTGAACCCCTTATCCTATGACACTAAACCCCAAATCCAGCCGAAACTCATATGGGGGGAGTTTGGACTGCAAAAAGGGAGAAGTGCATGGAAATTCAGGGGAGTCATAGAGGATCGGATGTCTGGTAGCGCACACGGCAGTGCGCGCAGGGGACCGGCTTCTGATTGTGCTTTCACGAGTGGGAGGGAGACAGACCCTCCCAACTGCGCCACTTCTAACTTCACTAAACCCCAGTTTCAGGCGAAACCCTGAGGACCCAGACTCGTATGATCCCGGAGCACAGGAGAGCCAGAAAAGGCAGCAGTCTAGAGGCACTGCAAGAGCGCACGCACAGGGACTGCTCCAGCAATTACCCAGTCATGTGATACTCGGGGGCCGTGGAGGGCGGGGCCAACTGGAAGGCAAGGCGGTCCATTAAGCCCTGAGACTCCACCCATCCCAAGCTCAACAGACAGGCTTTTGCAGTTTTGCAAGTCTTGTATCATAAGGCTGAATCCAACACAGAAGTTCTCCTGGCATAGTGTAAATGCTGAGACAAAGGAAGAGATCACAAACAAAAAAAATGGAGGAAAACAAATGACTGGATATAGAGTTCAAAACCACGGTTATAAGGATTTTCAAGAATATCCTAGAAAAAATAGATAAATTTAGCAAAACCCAAGAGGAGATGAAAAAGGACCAACTAGAGATGGAAAAGGACTAACTAGAGATGAAAAGGGACCAACTAGAAATTAAACATACACTGACTGAAATAAAAAATATTATACAGAGACCAAACAGCAGCCTAGAGGAACACAAGAATCAAGTCAAAGACTTGAAATACAAAAAAGCAGAAAACACTCAACTGAAAAAGCAAGAAGAAAGAAGAATCCAAAAATGTGAAGATAATGTAAGGAGCCTCTGGGACAGTTTCAAGCATACCAACATCAGAATTGTGGGGGTGCCAGAAGAAAAGAGAGAGCAAGATACTGAAAACCTATTTAAAGAAATAATAACTGAAAACTTCCCACATCTGGCAAAAGAAATAGACTTACAAGTCCAGGAAGCACACAGAACTCCATATAAAAGGAATCCAAAGAGGACCACAGCGAGACACAGCATAATTAAAATACCAAGAGCAAAAGACAAAGAGAGATTATTAAAAGCAGCAAGAGAAAAAACAGTTAATTACCTACAAGGGAACACCCATACGATTGTCAGCTGATTTCTCAACAGAAACAATGCAGGCCAGACGGGAGTGGCAAGAAATATTCAATGTGATGAATAGCAAGAACCTACAACCAAGATTTCTCTACCCAGCAAAGCTATCATTCAGAATTGAAGGGCAGATAAAGAGCTTCACAGATAAGAAAAAGCTAAAGGAGTTCATCAAATCCAAACCAGTATTATATGAAATGCTGAAAGGTACACTTTTAGAAGAGGAAGAAGAAAAAGGTAAAAGAGAAAAAATTATGAGCAACAAATACATATCTATCAACATGTGAATCTAAAAATTAAGTGAAGTGAATTAAAAATTTAATGAACAGAATAAACTGGTGAATATAACAGAATCAGGAGCACAGAAAGGGAGTGGACTGATAACTCTCAGGGGGAAAGAGGTGAGGGGTGTACAGGGAGAGACTGGACAAAAATCATACACCTATGGATGAGGTCAACGGGAGGGAGGTAATGGTAGAGGGAGGGTTGAGAGCCAGGTGGAGGGGAGCTATGGAGGGGAAAAAAGAGAAACAAATGTAATAATCTGAATAATAAAGATTTAATTAAAAAATAAAATAAATAAAAATAAAAATATGCTCAGCCACCTGTGATGATCAGATTTTAGCCTTATTAACAAACCATTTCTAATATTCAGAAAAGGAAAGTTTTATTTTCTACAATTACTTTTATGAGCATGCAAATATTTTGGGGTCCTACTCACAAATGTTTTTGTAACAACCTATGTAATAAAAGGGCAATATGTAAATCAACTGAACAGCAGAATGACTGGTCGCTGTGATGAGCACTAACCACCAGGGGGCAGATGATGCTCAACACAGGAGCTGCCGGCCAACCTCTCAGTTCCTCCCCTGTGTCAGGAGCCAGGAAAATACAGCAGGTGTTGTGGAATTTCCCCTAAGGCCAGAACTGCAGACCTGAAACCTCCCCAACCAGGAAAGTCATAACCGCCACATCCGCAATCAGCAGCCAGCATCTGGAACTAGCTTAGCCAACCAGCTTAGGCCACATACCTCCTCGTGCCTTTTTTCCTCTCCTTCCCCCTTCTGAGCATATATAAGAAGAGCCACCAGAAATAAAATTTTGAGGCTTGATCAGAACACCATTTGCCTTGCCTCCTTTCTTCGTGTCCCTGTCTGTTTCTCATTCTCTTAGGTGCGTCACCTCGCTGCCCCGGTTGAATGACCCCGCGGGACGGGGCATAACTGGCGCCCAACGTGGGGCTCGAGGATCAGCACTCCAGGGAACATCTGCACACCCGTCTGGCCGGATCCCCTCCTGAGCCTCCGCGGACTGCCGTGAGTGAAGACTCGTCTTTTGATCTCCGCAGATAACTCGTCTGTGAGTACGATCTTGGTTTCGATTTTGCAGATGATTTTGCAGACAGAACCCCTTTTTCAAAGCTTTGTTCATTGAAATTAAGAGAGATTTAGCCCTTTTTAGTTCTAATTCCCTTTCTCTAGTCCGCTAATAAGCACCCGACCCATCGACCCGGGAAGAGTTAAGGGTACCGTGGCCTGATTGAGCGGAACTCTGAATCACCCTGAGGAGCGGACGTTCATGGTTAATTTCCTTGTCAGGTCTCTCGCAAACCCTGAGTTTACTACAAACTAAAGGTCATCCACCGTAAGGACGCACCCCGGAGAGCTGACTCCTGAAGGCAAGGCCGGAGGGTCCTAGCAGCTTCTCTGCCCAAGCGGAGCCGAGCAGGCGGATTATACCTGCCGACTGTTCACGTAGCAGGGGCCTTTTCAGGCAAACAGAGACCACTGACGGGGCTATTGACCAGGACGCCCCACACTCTGGGCTGACCTGGCACGGGGATTATACGTCCCAGAGGCTTACGCGGAAGAGAATACTTATTTACACCAACAGCCAAGGGCTCCTCTCTTAGTTCCCATGAACTTTTCCTTAATGGTCTTAAAGAATCCCTCAGGACACGAGGAGTAAGAGTAAAGAAAAAGGATCTTAGACAATTTTTCTTGTTTATCCATGATACATGCCCCTGGTTTCCACTTGAGGACACCATCGACTGCAGACGATGGCAGAGGGTAGGCGATGCCCTTCAAGATTTTTACCAAACTTTAGGCCCCGAAAAAATACCCGTTACAACCTTCTCCTATTGGAATCTCCTTCATGATATCCTTAAAGTCCACCATCAGGACCCGGATATAAAAGACATAATAAAAACAGGGGAAGCGGCCTTAAGGGAGGCTTCCCGCCCCTCTTCAACCTGTCGGTCAGTTGCTATAGATATGCCTAATCACCCATCCCAAGAGGACACTGAAAAAGAAAGACCAGAGCCTATTAAAAACCCCCCCTCCAACGCTCAGATTCCAAAAATTTATCCCTCCTTAAAAATAACGAATGACAATCCATTCGATGACAGCCTTTCCCCCGAGGACCAGGAGACTCTTGAAGACCAAGCCGCCCACTATCATGATGGGGACGACCCTTGCGGTCTTACTGCCCCCGCCCTCAAAAGACCACCGCCTTATAATCCCGTTCCCCTCATAAAACACCCCTCCTTTTCTGGCCCTGCCTCTACATTCCCCAGTGACTATGATCCCCTCAGGCAAGCCAAGAAAAGTCTTACCCAAAACATATCCTCCTTAAAGGAAGTCCTTGAACAAAAGCGTGAACATATCCAATTAATCAAAGAACTCCGAGCCTTTGAGGCAGAACTCACCACCCTCTCTACCACTTCAAAAGACCCTAAACCTCCTCAACCAAAATCAAAGACTATCCTCCATACCTTTCCTGTCACTTGTAGTCAGGGCCTCCCCCCCTACGGCCCCCCGAGGGAACAGTAATGACAATCAGTCTGAACATCAGTCTGAATCACCTGATGCAGATTCAGAGGGCGAAACATCAGACGCCAAGGAGCCCGACTCCATCCCAGTCAGTTCTAACCAGAAATATCGTAGACTCAATCTAAAACATCTCAAAGACCTCAAAGCTGCTGTTAAAGATTACGGCCCTACGGCGCCATTCACTGTCGCCCTCATTGAAAGTTTAAGCAATAGGTGGCTTACCCCTAATGACTGGTTATCTCTGGCCAGAGCCACCCTTTCGGGAGGGGATTTTGTTCTTTGGCGCACTGACTTTGTTGAAAACTGCCGAGAGACCGCACAGCGCAATAGTGAAAGTAAGGATTCCCGCTCTTGGACAAGAGACAAACTTTTAGGCAAACCCCCTTTTGAAACTAATGAGGTTCAAGCGAAATTTCCCCTGGCTTACTGGCCCAGATTCAGGTTGCAGGGCTTAAAGCCCTTCAACCGGGCCTTCCTTCGCCTATTGCCATTCCTAATAATCATTTTAAAATAATTATAGACCTGAAGGACTGCTTTTTCACTATCCCTCTCCACCCCCTGGACAAAGAACGCTTTGCATTCAGCCTTCCAGTTACTAATTTTAAAGGCCCTATACAACGTTATCAGTGGAAGGTCCTCCCTCAGGGAATGGCAAATAGCCCCACCTTATGTCAAAAATTTGTCACACAGGCAGTAGACCCCCTCAGACCTCGCTGGCCCTCTATTTATATCATTCATTATATGGATGATATCTTATTAGCAGGAGCTGCACCCTCTGAGGTTTTAAAATGTAGCCAAGAACTAAACCAACGACTCTCTTCTCTTGGCCTACAGATTGCCCCTAACAAAATTCAGCTAAAAGACCCCTACTATTATCTTGGCTTTGAATTAAACTCAGACAAAATCACCACTCAAAAAATTCAACTCAAAACATCCCATCTACAGACCCTCAACGATTTTCAAAAATTCCTAGGCGACATTAATTGGCTTAGACCTTATCTTAAACTAACAACGGAAGAACTCAAACCCCTTTTTGAAATCCTGCAGGGAGACCCTAATCCTTTATCTCCTCGCCAACTCTCCCCTGCTGCAAGGGAAACACTCCATATCATAGAAACAGCTATCAGACAACAACAGATCACCTTTATCTCCTATGATAAACCCCTCCTATTCATCATCTGCCCAACACCCCACACACCCACAGGAGTCCTATGGCAGGACAATCCTCTCCTATGGGTTCATCTGCCTTCCTCCCCGTCTAAAGTTCTTGTTACATATCCTCAGCTAATCACGAAACTTATTAAATTAGGCAGAGAAAAAAGTCGCCAATACTTTGGTAAAGATCCTGACCAGATCACTCTCCCGTATACTAAAGAACAAATAAACTGGCTATCACAAAATGAAGATGACTGGGTCATAGCCCTATCATCATTTCAAGGAATTATTGATAACCATTATCCCTCCGATAGACTTATTCAGTTTACCCGACTATACCCCTTTATTTTCCCTAAAGTCACATCCAATACTCCCTTACAGAACGCTTCTTTGGTTTTCTCTGACAGCTCTTCCTCTGGCATAGCAGCATATGTCATAGATTCTCGATGCTATAGCATTAGATCCCCCTTCAAATCTGCACAGCTTGTAGAACTTTTTGCCATCCTAGAGATATTTAAAACCTTAAACAACACTCCTTTCAACCTCTATACAGATAGTTCTTACATTGCACTCTCAGTTCCCCTACTCGAAACAGTTCCTCATATTAAGCCCTCCACCAACGCTGTCCCCCTTTTTCATGAACTTCAGTCCCTTATTTTACAAAGACAAAAACCATTCTACATCAGGCACCTGAGGGCTCATTCTGACCTCACTGGCCCCCTCTCCCAAGGCAACTCTCTTGCAGATACAAATACCCGCCTAATATATTCCCTTACTATTTATCCAGTAACCAGGGCTAAAAATTATCATGCTCTCCATCACCTTAATGCCCATACACTTCGCCTTTTATTCAAAATTACCCGAGAGCAAGCAAGACAAATTGTTAAAGACTGTCCAGGATGTCTCATCCACCTACCACTTCCTCATTTAGGAGTTAATCCAAGAGGCCTACTCCCCAACGAAATTTGGCAAATGAACATTACCCATATCTCTGATTTTGGCAATCTCAAATACGTCCACGTAATCGTTGATACATATAGTGGATTTATCTTCGCCACCCTCCAGGGCGGCGAGGCCGCAAGAAACATCATAGCACACACTCTTCAATGTATCACTACCCTAGGTAAACCTCAGAAAATCAAAACAGACAACGGGCCTGGATATACTTCCCAGGCACTCCAAGAATTCTGCCGTCACTTCCAGATAAAGCATATCACTGGCATTCCCTATAATCCTCAAGGGCAAGGCATAATAGAGCGGGCTCACCAAACTCTTAAAAATACCATAGCCAAACTCAAAACAAGTAGCGCTTACCCTACTAAGGGTTCTCCCCGCAATATCCTCAATCACGCATTGTTTACCCTCAATTTTCTACAACTAGATATAAATGGTAAGTCTGCTGCAGATCGCCTTTGGCATCAAGAAACAAAAAATCAATATGCTAAAGTCATGTGGAAAGACCCATTAACTTCCAAATGGCACGGTCCTGACCCAGTCCTCATTTGGGGACGAG
>JAAGEH010000289.1:2457562-2470963 GCA_011751065.1 Lasiurus cinereus | reverse complement strand
GAGGCGATTGGGACTTCAGCAGTCCTTTAGGGCCTAACAAATACGCCTAAGCCTCATGTACCGGAGAGGTTGGCCGGCCCGTCTGTTGGCCTCCACGAGCACCGATTCATATATCAGATGGTGGCGGGCCGACTGATAAGGTAAGAGAATCGATAGTCCAGAAAACCATTGAAGAAATCATTAGAACCATATATCCTCCCCTCCAGTACCATCCACTAGCACTACCTAAACCGCGTGGCATAGACCTTGATACCCAGACCAATAACATCCTAGAAGCCACTCTCATAGCCTTAAATGCCTCTAACCCTAACCTCGCTAAAGACTGCTGGCTATGCATGATTGTAGGGACTCCCATGCCCACAGCTCTTCCAACGTCGAACTCCTCCCTCACTAACAATTGTACTCCCAATATCCCCTTTAGAGTACAGCCTGTAGGCTTCAACTTTTCTGTCTGTTTTCAGGGACCAGCCCAAAACAATAGTTATGACATAGACCTAGGATTTATAACCTTTTCCAACTGCTCCACAGTCACTAACCACTCTAAGCTCCTATGCCCCGCCCCTGGACAAGTTTTCATTTGTGGCAACAACCTAGCCTATACAGCACTTCCAGCAAATTGGACCGGCCTTTGCTTACAGGCTACTATTCTCCCAGACATCTCCATTATTCTGGAAGATGAGCCTGTCCCCCTACCCAGCCTTGACTACATCGCTGGACGCAGTAAGCGAGCTATCCAACTCATCCCCTTACTTGTAGGTCTAGGGGTCTCTGGTGCCGTGGCCTCCGGCACTGCAGGACTAGGAGTAGCAATCCACTCCTATACAAAACTTTCTAATCAATTAATTGATGATGTTCAAGCCCTCTCAGGGACTATTAATGATCTTCAGGACCAGATTGATTCCTTAGCTGAAGTAGTCTTACAAAACAGAAGAGGTCTAGATCTGCTTACAGCAGAACAGGGAAGGATATGTTTGGCCCTACAGGAACGATGCTGCTTCTACACCAACAAGTCTGGTGTCGTCCGAGACAAAATCAAGAAACTTCAAGAAGACCTCATCAAAAGACGGAAGGAGCTGTTTGAAAATCCGCTCTGGAGTGGATTTAATGGACTTCTCCCTTATCTTCTCCCCATCCTTGATCCCCTCATAGGCTTCCTCCTTATCATAACCTTTGGCCCTTGGGCATTCAAAACCATCACCTCACTAGTGAAACAGCAAATAGAAGCTGCCTTAGCCAGACCCATTCAGGTTCATTACCAACGCTTGGAAATGACTGACCCAGACTACCACAACCCTCAACGCCATCAACCCCAGAATGGTTCCTTCCCTGCGGGGACAGCATCTTAACCAGAGGGATGCTAACCTTTGCTTAAAAAGCAAGCAAAAGGTTTGGGTACCGAGCTGAGTGTAAAGCAAAAGCATTGCAAGGGAAGATTAATTTTCAAAAATCTCCTCTGGGTTTCCCTGAGAACACACCTGGTTTGCATAGAGGTTGACATCTAACAATTAAAACCTAAGGCTCTGCCTCTCCTCCCCAAAAGATGTCAAGAGCCACATAGTGGACAGAACGAGGTCCACGGGAGGAACCAGGTCAATGTCTCCTCAGCCGATCAAAGCCCACCCCCTTAAAAGGAAAAGGGAGGAGATGTCAGGAGCCAGGAAAATACAGCAGGGGTTGTGGAATTTCCCCTAAGGCCAGAACTGCCCACCTGAAACCTCCCCAACCAGGAAAGTCATAACCGCCACATCCCCAATCAGCAGCCAGCATCTGGAACTAGCTTAGCCAATCAGCTTAGGCCACATACCTCCTCCCCTTCCCCCTTCTGAGCATATATAAGAAGAGCCACCAGAAATAAAATTTTGAGGCTTGATCAGAACACCATTTGCCTTGCCTCCTTTCTTCATGTCCCTGTTTGTTTCTCATTCTCTTAGGTGCGTCGCCTCGCTGCCCCTGTTGAATGACCCCGCGGGACGGGGCACCCCCGCACCGCTGCCCCGGACTGCAGGCTCCAATCACCTTAGGCTGAACAGAGAACCAGGGAACTGGAGGGGCCAGAGCTGGGAGGGGGGGGGTGACAGATGCAGGCATCACCAGACCAAAGGCCCCTGCTCTGCCTGTTGCCCCACACACAGAGGTCAACCAGCATTGGGGGAACGGCCAGCAAGCTTGCAGGAATAACCAACCTCAGTCCCTCCCTCCCCGCCCCCCCAAACCAAGGGTGGGCGGTGGGGCAAGCTGCCAGCAGCTAGGAAAGATGACCCTGATTACAGGCCAGGACTAGACCTTTCATATGCACAGATCTTGTGTGCTGGATCTCTAGTTAAATATATATTCCTTGACTATATGCAACCATTATCTATTTCTTTAAGATTATTATTTTTTATTTAATAAATATTTATTGTTCGGATTACAATTTTTCCTCTTTTTTCTCCCCAAAGCTCCCCTCTACCCAGCTCCCACCCCTCCCTCTGCCCTTACCACCCTAACATTGTCCTCATCCATAGGTGTATGATTTTTGTCCAGTCTCTCCCTGCACCCCCCTCACCCCCTTCCCCCTGAGAATTGTCAGTCCATTCCCTTCCTATGCTCCTGATTCTATTATATTCACCAGTTTATTCTGTTCATCAGATTTTTAATTCACTTGATTTTTAGATCCACTTGTTGCTAATTATGTATTTGTTGGTCATAATTTTTATCTTTACCATTTTCTTCTTCTCCTTCTTCTTAAAGAGTACCTTTCAGCATTTCATATAATACTGGTTTGGTGCTGATGAACTCCTTTGTTTTTTTCTTATCTGTGAAGCTCTTTATCTGCCCTTCAATTCTGAATGATAGCTTTACTGGGTAGAGTAATCTTGGTTGTAGGTTCTTGCTGTTCATCACTTTGAATATTTCTTTCCACTCTGTCTGACCTGCATCATTTCTGTTGAGAAATCAGCTGACAATCGTATGGGTGCTCCCTTGTAGGTAATTGTTTTTCTCTTGCTGCTTTTAATAATCACTCTTTGTCTTTTGCTCTTGGTATTTTAATTATGATGTGTCTCGGTGTGGTCCTCTTTGAATTTCTTTTGTTTGGGGTTCTGTTCGCTTCCTGGACTTGTAAGTCTATTTCTTTCACCAGGTGGGGGAAGTTTTCAGTCATTATTTCTTCAAATAGGTTTTCAGTATCTTGTTCTCTCTCTTCTTCTGGCACCCCCATAATTCTGATGTTGGTATGCTTGAAGTTGTCCCAAAGGCTCCTTACACTATCTTCACATTTTTGGATTCCTTTTTCTTTTTGCTTTTCTGGTTGAGTGTTTTCTGCTTCTTTGTATTTCAAATCTTTGACTTGATTCTTGTGTTCCTCTAGGCTGCTGTTAGGTCTCTGTATAATATTTTTTATTTCATTCAGTGTATGTTTAATTTCTAGTTGGTCCTTTTTCATCTCTAGTTGATCTTTTTACATCTCCTCTTGGGTCTCGCTAAATTTATCCATCTTTTCTAGGAAATTCTTGAAAAACCTTATAACTGTGGTTTTGAACTCTATATCCAGTCATTTGTTTTCCTCCATTTCTTTCATTTGTGACCTGTTCCTTTGTGTCTGCATTTTTGCTTCTTCATGAGTTGGGAGAATAGCTTTGTATGCTAGGTGTCCTATATGGCCCAGTAGCTCTGCCTCCCCAGTTACCTGAGATGGACTCTCTTGGTGTACCCCTTTGTGGATTGTGTGTACAGTCTTGTTGTAGTTAAGTCTTGATTGTTGTTGGTATCACTGGAGGGAATTGACCTCCAAGCCAATTGGTTGTGAGAATCAGCTGTGTCTATGCAGGGAGAACTTCTGTGCTGGAGTCAGCCTTATGATGTAAGACTTGCAAAATTGCAAAAGCCTTTGTGTTGAGCTTGGATGGGGCTGAGTCTCAGGGCTGAGCAGACAGCCTTGACTTCCCTTCAGCCCTGCCCTTTGAGGCTCCTGGGTCTCAGTGTCCCTCAGTAATCACTGTAGCCCTCTGTATGTGTACTCGCACTCGCACACATCCAGACCTCTGCCTTTCTTTTTTTTTTTTAATATATTTTATTGATTTTTATAGAGAGGAAGGGAGGGGGATAGAGAGTTAGAAACATTGATGAGAGAGAAACATCGATCAGCTGCCTCCTGCACACCAAGGTACATGCTCTTGACCAGAATTGAACCTGGGACCTTTCAGTCCACAGGCCGATGCTCTATCCACTGAGCCAAACCAGTTTCGGCAAGACCTCTGCCTTTCGCGTATCCCCTGAGTTTCTGTGTGCTCTGCGGACCAGTATGAGTCTGGGTCCCCAGGCTCTTGCCCGAAACTGGGGTTCAATGCAGTTGGAAGTGGATTTTAGCGCAATTGGGAGGTTCTATCTCCCTACTGTTAGAGAAAGCCAGTGGCACAATTAGCAGTCAGCCCTCTGTGTGCACACTCGTGCTCAAGTGCCTCCAGATCTCTTTCATGGCTCCCCTAAGTTTTTGTGCACTCCTCCCTTTTCACAACTGTCCAGATCCCACCCCCATATGAGTCTCGCCCAGAACTGGGGTTCAGTGCAGTCAGAAGTGGGGTTCAGTGCAGTCTGGAGTTTTTGTCTCCCTCCCTCTAGAGCAGCAGTTTTCAACCTTTTTTAATGCTGTGACCTTTTAATACAGTTCCTCATGTTGTGGTGACCCCCAATCATAAAATTATTTTCATTGCTACTTCATAACTGTAATTTTGCTACTGTTATGAATCATAATGTAAATATCTGTGTTTTCTGATGGTCTTAGGCTCTACAGCAGCGGTTCTCAACTTGTGGGTCGTGACCCACAGGTTGAAAACTGCTAGCAAGGTCGCAGTTATGATTCATTAACAGTAGCAAAATTACAGTTATGAAGTAACAACGAAAATAATTTTAAGATTGGGGGTCATTGCCAAGACCGGTTTGGCTCAGTGGATAGAGCGTCAGCTTGTGGACTGAAAGGTCCCGGGTTCGATTCTGGTTGGGGGCATATACCTTGGTTTTAGGCACATCCCCAGTGGGGGGTGTGCAGGATGCAATTGAATGATGTTTCTTTCTCATCGATGTGAGAACATACAACCTGATTCTAGGTGCACACACAAGGCCACATTAAGCGCCAGTGATTCTGACCCAGGGCGAGTGTGGTTTCCAACAACCCACAGCAACTGCATATCTTGGTATCAGAACTCTTCAGTGACACTTGGGGGGTGCAAAACTCCCAATGCACATAGTCCAGGCCCCCGCAACTCAACATCTGAAACTTCTGGTGATAGTAAGAATGGGGAGACAATGAAGTAATCCCTAGAGGAAAGAAAAGAAGGAATTGCCAAGTAAGGAAATAAGCAAAACGGAAGCATGCAACATGACGGAAAAAGAATTCAGAGTAATGGTCAGACAGTTCATACACCAGATGGACGAGAAAATCAACAACCTATACAAAAATCAGGAAGAAATGAAAAATGATATAGCTACAATCAAAAACATGATGGAAGGCTTCAACAGTAGGCTAGAAAAAGCAGAGAACCGAATCAGCAAGTTAGAAGATCAGGTACACACTGAAACCGGTTTGGCTCAGTGGATAGAGCGTCAGCCTGTGGACTGGGGGTTCCCAGGTTCAATTCCGGTTGGGGGCATATACCTCGGTTGCAGGCACATCCCCAGTGGGGGGTGTGCAGGATGCAATTGAACAGATGTTTCTTTCTCATCGATGTTTCTGGCTATCTCTCTCCCTTCCTCTCTGTAAAAAATCAAATATATATATATATATATATACAGATACATATATATATATATATACACAGTGGTACCTCGAGATACGAGTGCCCTAACATACGAGATTTTTGAGATACGAGCTGTCGAGCAAGCTATTTTTGCTTTGAAATACGAGCAACATTTGAGATAGGAGTAATCGCGCAGATCGGAGGGCTGCACACAACCCACCAGTTTACTGCGACTCAGGCGTCTCATAGTTTCCCACGCCTCAAGGTTACAGAACGAATTAAACTCGTATCTCGAGGTACCACTGTATATATATGTGTGTGTATATACACACACACACACACACACATATATATATATTTTTTTATTTTTTTTAAAGATCAGGTTCAGAAACAAGCCCAATCTGAACAGTAACTGGAGAAAAAAAATAAAAAGCAGAAGAAAAGCCTATGGGAGCTTTGGGACAATGCAAAATGAAATAACATATGTATAATAGGGCTTCCAGAAGGACCAAGAAGAGCAGCAAGGATTAGAAACTTTATTTGAAGAAATAATGATAGAAAACTTCCCTGATATGGGGAAGAAAAAAGTTACTCAAGTACAAAGAGTCCCAAGCAAGATGAATCCCAAAAGACCCACACGAAGACACCATAATTACAATGGCAAATGTTATCAAAAAAGAGAGAGTCTTAACAGCTGCAAGAGAGACAGAGAGTTACCTACAAAGGACCCTCCATCAGATTATCAAATGATTTCTCAACAGAAACACATCAAGCTAGAAGGGAATGGTAGGAGATATACAAAGTGATGCAAAGCAAGGGACTCAATACAAGAATACTCTATTCAGCAAGACTATCAATCAAAATTGAAGGGAAAATCAGAAGCTTCCAAGACAAAAAAAGACTGAGGGGGTTTATCACTACCAAACCAGCAATGCAAGAAATGCTAAAGGGAATGCTGTAAAATGAAAAAACAAAAAGGTAAGAAGGAACATAGCCTCAAGAAATAAAAATGGCTACAAACAAGTACCTTTCAATAATAACTTTAAAATGACTAAATGTTCCAATCAAAAGACATCAAATGGCTGAATGGATAAAAAGCATGACCCACATATATGCTGTCTACAAGAGTCCCACTTCAGGACAAGGGATTCACACAGACTGAAAATAAAGGAATGAAAAAATATCTTTCAGGCAAATGGAAATTTTAAAAAAAGCCAGAGTAGCAATACTTATATTGGGAGAAAACAAGATGGCAGCATAGGTGAACACCTAAACTGCTGCCTCGCACAACAATTTCAAAACTACAACTAAAAGCCAAGACCAGTTTGGCTCAGTGGATAGAGCATCGGCCTTCGGACTGAAAGGTCCAGGGTTTGATTCCAGTCGGGGGCATGTACCTTACTTGTGGGCACATCTCCAGTAGGGGGCGTGCAGGAGGCGGCTGATCAATGTCTCTCATTGATGTTTCTGACTTTCTATTTCTCTCCCTTCCACTCTGTGAAAAATCAATAAAATATATTTTAAAAAAAACAACTACAACTAAAAGACAGAATGGACATCATCCAGAACCACAGGAAAGTTGGCTGAGTGGAAATTCTACAACTAGAAGGAAAGAGAGGGGCTCACAGAGACTCAGAGGAGCTGCAAAAAGCTGAGGTACAGAGACACGAGCGTGGAGAGAGCAGGTGCCGGAGTGCCTAGTTGGCTTCCTCTAGTTGGAGGGAGATGGAGACTCGCAATAGCTCCAAATCCCTTAGCCTACAGCACTGAAACCCAGTTCCAGGTGAGACTCATATAGGGGGAGTCTGGACTGTGAAGAAGGAGAAGTGCACGGAAATTTAGGGGAGCAGCCAAAGGGCAGAGGTTTAGGGGTGCGTACCATGGCATGCAGAAGATGGACTGATTGTGCCACTGGCTTTCTCTAGTGTGTGGGAGACAGAGCCTCCCAAGTGCACCACTTCTAATTGCACTGAACCCCAGCTTCGGGCAAGAACCTGGGGACCCAGACTCATATAGGGCCCGGAGCGCAAGGGAACTGGAAAGGCAGACGTCTAGAGGCACACACACACATGCACACAGAAATGGCTGGAGAGATTACTGAGAGACACTTGAGACCCAGGGGCTGCATAGGGTGGGGCTGACTGGAAGCCAAGGACGTCTGCTCAGCCCTGAGACTCCACCCCATCCAAGCTCAACAGAGAGGCTTTTGCAGTTTTGCAAGTCTTATATCATAAGGCTGATTCCAACAAGGAAGTTCTCCTGGCCTAGTGAAAATACAAAGACAAAGGAACAGATCACAAACAAAAGAAATGGAGGAAAACAAACGACTGGATATAGAGTTCAAAACCATGGTTATAAGGTTTTTCAACACTTTCCTAAAAAAGATGGATAAATTTAGCAAGATGAAAAAGGACCCACTAGAAATTAAACATACACTGACTGAAATAAAAAATATTATACAGAGACCTAACAGCAGATTAGAGAAACACGAGAATCAAGTCAAAGATTTGAAATACAAAGAAGCAGAAAACACTCAACTGGAAAAGCAAGAAGAAAAAAGAATCCAAAAATGTGAAGATAGTGTAAGGAGCCTCTGGGACAACTTCAAGTGTACCAACATCAGAATTATGGGGGTGCCAGAAGAAGAGAGAGAGAGAGAGCAAGATACTGAAAACCTATTTGAAGAAATAATTATTGAAAACTTCCCACATCTGGTGAAAGAATTAAACTTAAAAGTCCAGGAAGCACACAGAACCCCAAACAAAAGGAACCCAAAGAAGACTACACTGAGACACATCATAATTAAAATACCAAGAGCAAAAGACAAAGAGAGAATATTAAAAGCAGCAAGAGAAAAACAGTTCATTACCTACAAGGGAGCACCCATACGATTGTCAGCTGATTTCTCAATATAAACTATGCAGGTCAGAGGGGAGTGACAAGAAATATTCAAAGTGATGAATAGCAAGAACCTACAACCAAGATTACTCTACCCAGTAAAGCTATCATTCAGAATTGATGGGCAGATAAAGAGCTTCAAAGATAAGAAAAAGCTAAAGGAGTTCATCAGCACCAAACTAGTATTATATGAAATGCTGGAAGGTATTCTTTAATAAGAGGAAGAAGAAGGAAAAGGTAAAGATAAAAAATTATGAACAACAAATACATATCTATTAACAAGTGAATCTAAAAATTAAGTGAATTAAAAATCTGATGAACAGAATAAACTGGTGAATATAATAGAATCAGGAGCATAGAAAGGGAATGGACTGACAATTCTCAGGGGGAAAGTGGTGAGGGGAGTACAGGGAGAGACTGGACAAAAATCATACACCTATGGATGAGGTCAATGAGGTGGGGAGGTAAGGATAGAGGGAGAGGTGGGAGCTGGGTGGAGGGAAGCTATGGGCGGGGGGAGGGAAAGAGAAACAAATGTAATAATCTGAACAATAAAGATTTATTAAAAGAAATACTTATGCCGAGACCAGTTTTGCTCAGTGGATAGAGCATCGGCCTGCAGACTGAAAGGTCCCAGGTTCGATTCCAGTCGGGGGCATGTACCTTGCTTGCGGGCACAGCTCCAGTAGGGGGCAGGCAGAAGGCGGCTGATCAATGTCTCTCTCTCATTGATGTTTCTGACTTTCTATCCCTCTCCCTTCCTCTCTTTAAAAAATCAATAAAATATATTTTTAAAAAAGGAAGGCCACTTCATAATACTAAAGAGATTGATACTACAAGAAGATATAACCCTGGTAAACATATATGCACCCAATCAGGAGCACCCAAATACATAAAAAATCTCCTGGAAGATATCAAGAGAGATAGACAACAATACAATCACAGTAGGGGACTTTAATATACCACTGATATCACTGGATAAATCCTCTATACAAAAAAATCAGCAAAGAAACAACAATCCTAAATGACTCACTAGATCAGATGAATTTAATTGACATCTTTATAACATTTCATCCCAAGCTTCAGATTATACATTCTTCTCAAGTGCACATGGGACATTTTCAAAAATGAGCACATACTGGGTCACAAGCAAAGTCTCCCCAAATTCAAGAAGATTGAAATCATACCAAGCATCTTTTCAGACCATAATGGCATAATATTAGAAATAAACTACAATAAAAACAATCCAAAACACTCAAACACTTGGAAGCTGAATAGCATGTTATTAAATATTGATTGGGTTACCAATGAGATCAAAGAAGAAATTTAAAACATTCTGGAAACTAATGAAAATAAAAACACAATAATCTAAAACTTATGGGACACAATGAAAGCAGTCCTAAGAGGGAAGTGTATAGCTCTATAGGCCTACCTTAAAAAATAAAAAAATAAAATGGTAGTAAATCATCTAATGCTACAACTCAAAGAATTAGAAAAACAGCATCAAGAAAATCCCAGAGTGAGCAGAAGGAAGGAGATAATAAAGATTAGAGCATAAATAAATGACATAGAGACCAAAAAACAATATAAAAGATCAATGAAACCAAGAATTGGTTCTTTGAAAGGATAAACAAGATTGGTGAACCTCTAGCCAGGCTCACCAAGGAGGAAAAAGAGAGGACTCAAATAAACAAAATCAGAAATGATAGAGGCGAAATAACACCAGATCCCACTGAAATACAAAGGATTGTTTAAAAATACTATGAACTACTCTGTTCCAACAAACTGGACAACCTGGAGGAAATGGACGTATTCCTAGAAAAATACAACCTTCCAAAACTCAATGAGGAAGATTCTAAACATCTCAATAGGCCAATAACTATGGAAGAAATTGAAGCAGTCATCAAAAAGCTTCCAGCAAACAAAAGCCCAGGGCCAGATGGCTTCACAGGAGTTATATCAAAACTTTAAGGAAGAACTAAAACCTATCCTCCTCAGACTATTCCAAATATTCCAAAAAAATTCAAGAGAAAGGAACACTTCCAAGCATCTTCTATGAAGACAGCATCACCCTAATACCAAAAGCAGACTGGTGCAGCCACTGTGGAGAATAGTATGGAGTTTTCTCAAAAAACTAAAATTGGAACTCCCATTTGACCCAGTAATACCACTGCTAGGAATATATCCCAAGAAGCTAGAAACATTAATCAGAAATGATATGTGCACCCCTATGTTCATAACAGCACAATTTACCATAGCGAAGATTTGGAAACAGCCTAAGTGCCCATCAGCAGATGAGTGGATTAAAAAACTGTGGTACATCTACACAATGGAATATTACACTGTCCTAAAAAAGAAGGAATTCTTACCATTTGCAACAGCATGGATGGAACTGGAAAGCATTATGCTAAGTGAAATAAGCCACTCAGAGAAAGATAAGTATAACATGATCTCACTCATTTATGGAATATAATGAACAACATAAACTGATGAACAAAAAAAAACAGATCCAGAGGCAGAGAAACATGGATCAGACCATCAAACCTTGGAGGGAAGGTAGGGGAGGGTGAGAGTAAGGGGGAGAGATCAAGCAAAGAGGACATGTATGCATGCACGTAAGCCTAACCAATGGACATAGACAACAGGGGGTAAGTGCGTGAGTGGGAGCAATGGGAGCTAAGGGAGGAATAACAACACATATGTAACACCTTAATCAATAAAGAAATTAAAAAAAAAAAACATTAAACAAGGCCAGTTTGAGCAGCTTGCAGCCAGATTTTGAATCACAAGACCTATTTTCCCCAACCAGGCATCCCCCAAAGTTACATCTGATTCTTTTAGGGTTGGCTCAGGTAGTGGCAAGAACTCTCTCCCTGTGGAGGTCAGGAAATTGCCTCAGGAATGTTCCACCACTCCAGGCCTCCAACAGACTCCAGTCTCCTCCCATCCCCTACTCAGAAAGGAAAATCAGTTCCTTTGTTGCCACTTATTTCACATATTTATTTCTTTTATTTATAGCTTATGGTCAATGCCAATCAACTCCAATAAAGTGAAGCATCATAAAAAATTAAAGCATTATTATACCAAAAGCATAAAAGCAGGTTCGGAGGCACACAGGGCAGCAGGAGACCCAACAGGCGCTTCAGAGGGCAACGTGCTTGCTTTCCTCTTCGGCCAAGGCCACGGCCACCACTGTGTGTGCATGTGAACCAATTCGTCTCTAAAAATGTTTTTCACATTGCAACTATTGTTATTCTGATTCCTAAAGTTTAAAGCAGGTGTTTTCAGGAAGAATTTAAAAGAATTATTACAAACTTAATCCTGCTGGTGCCCTCCCAGCCTTACTCCGGTCCGGGCGTCGTCACATCTGGTTTTGCTGCTGAGGCTCGGGGCCAGGCCTTCACCACCACTCCCACCTCTGCTTGCTCCTTCCGGCTCCATGGGCAGCTCCCCCTAGCTCCAGGCAGCATTTGGGCTATGGTGGCACCTGCTTCCAAAGTCCTGGCCTGGAACCCCGTCCCACAGGAGCCAAGGATCAGGAACTCCCCCATCGTGATGAGACTTGGGGGGCTCCTCCTCTAGCCAGCGGACCCCTGCATACTGGCTGCCACAATTCACATCAGGCCGAGGAATTTTTACTGTCTTTGTCTTTCCCAGCAACAATTTGGAGATTTTGTAGATAAAGGCCCAGAAACATGTCATTGTATCTGTCACTGCCACTGCTTCCCTGGGATAGTGTTCAAACCTCCCCTGGAGGGTGTCCTTGGAGAAGAGCTTGTCAGCAAGAGAAATGGAAGACCCTGAGACTGGGAAACAGAGAAGCAGCAAATGAGCTGAGCAGCATTCAGGGAAGGGGCAGGGAGGGGCAGGAAGGAGGAGAGGGTGAGGGGGTGGCTGATGTCCTCACAGGCCTGAAGCTAGTTTCATTAGGGTGAACACAAACAAGTGAGGGCCCAGCTCTTGTCTGCCTCTAACCTGGGAGCTCAAGCCTCAGTGTAAGGCCAGATACTTACTCACCTGCTTTTTAAACTTTTTAAGTTGTCACCGTCTTGCTTAACAAGGTGCTTTCAGTAGATCTAAGAAGCAAGAGAAGGAACCAATAGCGTTAAAACTAAGTAAGGTAAATGCAAAGAAATGCGTGTTTCAGTGAAATTAGGTCCCTCTGTGGACATTTCTGAGAGGAAACCTGAGATGCAGTAAAAATGGAGGCGACACTTCAAGCTTCCACTCTGCAATGCAGAGGTGGGAAGCATCACTCTCATCCTTACTACAAGGAGACAAGAGAAAAATAAATGACTAAAAACAATGACTCTTCTTAGATCCATCAGAGATTTGGGGTCACAGGGCAAACTGTTGCCTTGAAAACCAGAGACAGACCCTGGCTGGTTTGGTTCAGTGGCTAGAGCATCAGCCTGTTGGCTGAAGGGTCCAAAGTTCGATTCCAGTGAAGGAGTGGGGTTGCAGGCTGATCCCCAGTAAGAGGTAAGCGGGAGGCAGATATACAGGAGGCAGCCAATCGGTGATTCTCTCTCATCACTGATGTTTCTATCTCCCTCTCCCTTCCTCAATGAAATCAATAAAAATATTAAAAAAAGAAGAGAAAAGGAAAGGAAAGAAAGGAAGGAAGGGAGGGAGAGAGGGAGGGAGGGAGGGAGGGAGGGAAGGAGGAAGGAAGGGAGGAAGGAGAAAGGAAGGAAGGAAGGAAGGAAGGAAGGAAGGAAGGAAGGAAGGAAGGAAGGAAGGAAAGAAAGAAAGAAAGAAAGAAAGAAAGAAAGAAAGAAAGAAAGAA
>JAAGEH010000289.1:2440235-2457552 GCA_011751065.1 Lasiurus cinereus | reverse complement strand
GAAAGAAAGAAAGAAAGAAAGAAAGAAAGAAAGAAAGAAAGAAAGAAAGAAAGAAAGAAAGAAAGAAAGAAAAAGAGACAGAAGTGGATAGAGAATCAGCTTATAGGAGCAGAAACCCAGAGGAGACACCTGCTGGTGGAGCCAGTCCCTGCAGGAACATAAACTAGAATTGACCAACTGCTGGAGAGCAAGTATGGAGGAACTTGTGAGTTCAAAACTCCAGTGGCCCATTTTAGTGGGTCCCCATGCTTTCTTGAGTTTTACCTACAAGAGCTCAATCAGGCTCTTGCCCTGCAGATTGGAAGAAACCCCCTCTGCTCCCAGTGAGGGAGAGGGAAAAAGCAACCCTTTGAAATACAGTACAAGGCACTTTGCTCTTCCTCCAGAACAAAAGCCAGCACTCAAGGGAAACTGCTGCATCTGACCAGGAAAGAGTCAATAGGCAACTCCAGCCCCCTTTAGCCTTTCTGTCATACAAGGGGGGGAGGGGCACTGAGAAACACTTGTGAAAGCCGGATCCCAGTGGCTCAGGCCCAAAAAGAGACTGAGACCTCATCAGAGTACCATAGAATGTCCCCCTCCCCAACACCTCCACAATAGGGCCCTGCACAATAACAGAGGATTGTAGTTGGAAAAAACTGCAAAGCTCAGACTGTTTCAGAAGGACTTTCTAGGGGAGACAGAAACAGGGACATGAGAGAAAACAAGTCTCAAACCACCACAGCTGTGGCAAACAGTGTCGATCCTGGCAGGTCAGCACCCACCACATACAAAGCCAGCCACCTCGGTTCCTCTGACTCAAGTATCATGCCTGGTTTTCAAAAAAATTACAAGGCATATTAAAGAGGAAGCAAAAACAGTCTGAAGAGAAAAAGAAAGCAACACAAGCACACTCAGACATAACAATGGTTTTGGAATGATCAGTCCAGGAATTTAAAACAATAATTAAGCCCTAGCTGGTTTGGTTCAGTGGCTAGAGCATTGGCCTGCAGACTGAAGGGTCCCAGGTTTGATTCCAGTCAAGAGTACATGTTCAGGTTGCGGCCTCCATCTCTAAGGGGGTGTGCAAGAGGCAGCCCATCAGTGACTCTCTCTCATCACTGATGTTTCTATTTCTCCATCTCTCTGCCTTCCTCTCTGAAATCAATTTTAAAAAAAGCAAACAATGATTAATATACTAAGGATTGTCATGGAAAAACTGGACAACATTGCAAGAACAATGGGTAATGTAAGCGGAGAGACTGAAACTCTGAGAAAGAATTTTTAAAATGCTAGAAAAAAACACCCACCACTATGACAGAAATGCAGAATACCTTTGATGAGCTCTCCTGTCTGAACAGGGCTGAGGAAAGAGCCTCCAAGCTTGAGACTGTGTGGATAGGAAATACAAATTGAAATACAAATAGAAAAAAAGTGAAAGAAAACAAAAACAGAACAGAATACTTAAGAACTTCGGGACAAATACAAAAGGTATAACATCTTATCTAATAAAGATGGAATATACTAATTGACCCTCACACCATCACAAAGATGACGTCTTCCACAGCCACAAGGTGGCAGTGCCCAGTCCCCTCAGCACCGCTGAGAGCCTGCCTCCGAAGTTCCCCAGTCCCCTGAGTCCCCCAGCCACCCAGGGCCAGCCCAAGGTGCAAGCAAGCCTCAGATTTCAGCTCTCCAGCTACCCACGGCTGGCCACTCAGAGCCAGCCAGGTTACCGAGGCTCAGGTAACCAGGGCCAGATGAGGCTTGCGCTGCCGGCAGTGGCAGCAGCAGAGGTGTGTGCCAGTTTCAACTCTGACACCACGTTTTTCTTCTATGCATTCATGCCCTATTTGATAATGTTGCCTTGCTTGCTACTTGCACATTGGCTTTCCTGTGTTGATTTTCAATTTGCTATAATAGCAGTTACCCTATTGTAACTTATATAACATTAAATAGGATCACAGTGTTCCCCTGCCTTACTTAGTTGCTCAGTTGAGCACAGAGCAGAGGGAATATAAAATTCTGGGTTCATTCACAAGCTGGGATAAGAAGGAAAATAAGCCATATGTAGAGGAAAATTATAGTTTGTTGGTATAATTATATAGTGCTTTTTTTCTTAAAATATTTTTGAATTCATTTTATCTTCATTATCCCTGTGAAGTAGGTAGGGCAAGTATGAGGGGAGTTGGGTGTTGAATTTTTAGGCCAAAGACTGATATTAATACAAATTACTTACTAACTGTAGAACCTTGGGCACATCTGTTAACTGCTTTAAAATTCACTTTCCACATCTGTTAGTTGAGAATAGATACTTCAGCTAACTTACCTCTGTAATGTAGATTTCATATCTGTGCTGCCTACCTCACAGGGTTGTTGTGAGGGTCAAATAGAATGTATGAAAGATTTGTAAATGGTAAAGCACTATATTCTTGTTCATTAAAAAAAAAAGTCAACAAATAACATGACTTGACAAGAAGTGGAGAAAAGGATACTTTAAACAAAAAAAAAAAGGAAGTAGAGAAAAGGAAACCCTCATGCACTGTTGGTGGAACTGCAACTTGGTGCAGCCACTATGGAAAACTGGACACTCAAAAAACTGGATTCCTCAAAAAATTAAAAATAGAACAACCTGATGACTCTATAAATCCACTTCTGAGGTCAAACCCACAATTCAAATCAGGTTTCCACTTTTAAGTATTTGTTCACGATGCAGAAGTTAGAAAATCAACTGTCTGGATATATAATGTGTAGGAAGACAGGTCATTTCTCAGGTCTGGGCAGAAGGGATGGTATCTTGGAGGGTGGCAAGATTAACTGTCTAGGAGGTACTGCCAAGGTAATGTGAACACAGTGAGCTCATATCCCTCCTCCCACAGCAGCCTACTCCCGCCACCACTCCATTCTTCCTGCCCTCAAAACACAGCCTTTGTGTCATCCCTAATTCCTCCTTCTCACATTCCAACCTAGACTGTCAGCAAATTCTGTCAGTTTTACCTTCCAAATAAACCCAGAATGGGACCTCTTATACACTATGATTGGCTGTGGAGGGCAGCAGCAGCAGCTTCCCTGGCCTCCCTGCCGGCTAAATCCACTTTGACAAGCTATGCCGCAGGGCCCTGCGACAGGTGCTCAGCCTGCTGCCCGCCCTCCCCTGCAGCCTCAGCATAGAGTAGGCACACCATCACTTCATTCCAAAACAATTCAGAACGTGCCCTGGTCAGTGAGGCCACATTTACATGGGGGCCTTGGTTGCTTGGTCTGAGGAAAGCAAAGCATGTCACTCAGTTTAAGTCAAGTTTGCAGCTGGTCTCACCCTGGCTAATATATGGTCACCCTCCCACCTTCCTGGAGATGTTCAAGTAGTTCTAGGGTCATGTGGACCCTCCGCCTGAATCTCATTGCATTCATCTCCAACTTGAATCACTTTCACTGGGAATCCCGATTCTGCTCACTCACATGCTGTATTTGTAGACTCAGCGTCCCCTCCAGACTCTGGCACTGGATGAGGCTACTGGAGAGCTCACTGCAGAAGAGTCCTGGATCCGTCAATCAACCAGTCACAAAGACAACAGCCTGCTTTCCTCCCAGCCACCGGGCACCTCCTCCACAAGCCTCCGTCGAGACCTTATGGGGGATTTTCGGTTTGTGGGCTGCAAGGGGAGCCCTGATCAGAACCCACTAAGTGCCAGGCACTGGGATCAAAGATAAAGGCTGCTTCCAAGGAAGCAGGGACAGAGAGACAGCCAAGCCAGAGAGACAGCTGGAGACAATCACAGTGCATAGCTGAGGCGAGGACAGATGAAGCCAGGGAATAGCAGGGCCGGAGCAGGGAGGGGAGCTTGAGAAGCACCCACGGGAGGCAGCAATGGAACCTGGTCTCCACCCTTTAGGGCAGGCTCAGGACCCCGTCCCCCCCAGGGCTTGTCAGAAAGGTACGCCGTGAGCCCTACTCAAGACATTCTGATGCAGATGGTCCGAAGTGGAGCCCTGGGTCTGGAAGAGTCCGGCTGGTACTGACTCAGGTGGACCTGCTTTGGAAGCCTGAAGAATCACTGCAGTGGGGTGGAATAGGGGAGCAATCAGATGATGGTCATTACCACTACCTGCGAAGGTCTAGAGCCCCAGTACACCTCCCAGCATTGGCGGTGCGGGGGGGCGATGGAGGTGGGGGGGCGGTGAGGAGTGTAGATGGGGACAACCAAGTGAGACCAAAGGGCAGTCTGCATGACAGAGGTCCCAAGGCGAGTGTAAAAGGAGACTCTGTCTTAGATGTTCTCGGGGTGAAGGGTCTGTGCACATTCTAGGGACTCAGTGAGTGACACCTGATCCCTGAACACTTCTCCAGAGCAGGTTAATTCTTCCTTCACGCGTCCTTCCTGGGATCTGCCTGTCCGGGTGCCCAGTTTTCATCAGCCCTCATCCCCACGCGGCTCTCTGGCTTCCTAATTCAGTCCTGCCTTTAGCCCGAGAGCCCGGCCAGCTGCCGCTCCTTGAGCCACAAGGACAAGCAGAAGACGGCCCTTGGGGATTAGAGCTTAGGGCTTGATTTTTCTTTTTCTAACCTGCACGGAAAGTTTCAGAACAAGGAGCAGAAAGATCCCCAAGGAGCCACCACAGCCAGATGAGGTTAGGAATCTGCCCGTGTCAAAATCCAGGACGGACTGACTCCCCCTCCATTGATGATTTTTCTGAGAAAAATAGTTGGGGAAGATGCTCAAAAATGGAAGGTGAGAGAAAGGCCGAAGACCCAAGGTCGCATGGACAGGGACTGTGAGAGGAGGCCTCTGCTGCTGCAGAGACAGGAGAGCGTCATGGGGCAGTGGTGGGAGACAGTGCAGGGAGCAGGAGGGCTGGAGGCTGCGCACCAGAAGCTGCTGGGGGGGGGGGCGGGGCGTGGGGGGGTGGAGAGGGGGCTAGAGAGAGGTCCGAAGACGGGAGAATTTGGTTTTGTACCTTCCTTAGCGTTTACTAAAATCAAAGGGCCATATTGGGGGGTGGGGAGGGCAAAAGGGAAAATAAATAAATAAATAAATAAATAAATAAATAATCAAAGGGCCATGAATGGGGCTCTTCCATCAGGAGTTGGTACCTTTTCTTTCTTCATGTGCTCCACCCCTGCACCCCAAGGCGGCAGAAAGCTGTTGGAGGCAATTGCTGTCATCACTGGGTTCACCTGCTCCGCTGTCTTCCCAGAGGCTTCTGGGAAAGTGACTTCCTGAGCCCATGCTTGATGCACTACATAAGAACCTCTGCACTACATCAGAACCCCAAAAGTACTCCATCAAAAAGCAAATGGAGCCGAGACCGGTTTTGGCTCAGTGGATAGAGCGTCGGGTCCCGGGTTCGATTCCGATCGAGGGCATGTACCTTGCTTGCGGGCACATCTCCAGTGTGGGGTGTGCAGGAGGCGGCTGATTGATGTCTCTCTCTCATCGATGTTTCTGACTCCCTTCCTCTCTGTGAAGGTTCGACTCCCCGTCAGGACACGTGCCAGGGTTATGGGCTCATCCCCAGTAGGAGGCGTGCAGGAGGCAGCTGATGGATGATTCTCATCACTGATGGGTGGCTCATAAGTGTGGTCAATCTGAAGATACCCATGATCAAGACCCAGATGGACGCTCTGGGCCTTTCTCCAGCTTCTTGACAATGTGCTGGGGAGAGCACTCTACACCACTCTGCACACCACTCTGCAGGCAAGTCATCTCAGCTTACTCTCCCGCCTCCAGGATTAAATGGTTTAAAATGTTGGCTGCCTGTCAGAATCATGTGGTGTCTTTCTAAGAGTTGTCATAGTCCTTAGACCAATGGAAGTGAAAGGGACACAGATGAACACATGAAAGGCTTGTAGGTGGCCAGCAGAAGGAGACTTGGCACCAAAGCAGGAACACAGCCCACTTCACCATACACTCCTTCTCAGAATAATTGGTAAAAACACAAATACACAAAAATTAAAAAGAAAAGCCACTATATTCACATATAGTAATGGAAAATTAATAGTTTAAAACGAATGTATTTTATTAGGTGAGCCAATTTTCTATATCAAAAATGACCTAACACCAGTAATTTCAACCAGATATTATGCTGTACTTATTGTACAGTAAATAAGATATAGCAGTGGGTCTAATAAATGATATCATTTCAAAAAAGTGATAAACAATATTTCAAGATGTCTGCAGCAGCTGCAATGTAATTTCAATGTGATGTGACAGCTGGAGTTTCTTTTGGTGACAAGTCATAAGACTAAAGTGATTTGCTGCTTCCATTCATAACTCCCAGGGAGCACTGCCATCTGCTGGCCTTTATTCTGAATGCAAACCCTCAGGTCCCACTCCAGATGGGTTATATCTTCCTCTTTGGTGGGAAGAGCCAGCTTCACCCTCTTTCCATCTAAAGGAGGATGTTTTTTGTTTGTTTTTGTTATTTTTAAGTAGAATGTTTTTCAATCTGTGAGAATTTGACAAGTGAAAGGTTATCTTCATGTTAAAAGTCAATAAAAAGCCTAGCTGGTGTGGCACAGAGGAATTGAGCAGAGAACCCAGAAATGGACCCAAGCCATTATACTCAATTAGTATTTGACAAAGGAGGCAAGAACATACAATGGAGAAAAGACAGTCTCTTCAAAAAATGGTGTTGGGATAATTGAACAGATACATGCAAAAAAAATGAAACTAGACCACCAACTTACACCATACACAAAAATATATTCAAAATGGATAAAAGAGTTAATAAGTCATGAAATCATAAAAACCTTAAAAGAAAACACAGGCAGCAAAATATCAGACATTTCATGTAGCAGAATTTTCACTGAATCAACACCTAGGGCAAGGGGAACATAGAAAATAAATTATTGCACCCTGACTAGTTTGGCTCAGTGGTACATCTACACAATGGATACTACGTACTACGCTGCTATAAAAAAAGAAAGGAACTCTTGCCATTTGCAACAGCATGGATAGAACTGGAGAGCATTATGCTAAGCGCAATAAGCCAGTCAGAGAAAGAGAAATATCACATGTGTGGAATATAATGAACAAAATAAACTGATGAACCAAAATAGAGCCAGAGGAAAAAATATTTTAGAATATAATAGAAGTATCCTGTTATTTGCATGTTTTTAATATTTCCTACAACTTTTGTGATATTATGTTAGTAGTGTTTTGGTAATATTATATTTAAAATCGTTTTTCTTGAAATATTAATGTTTATTTCATGTGAAAAAAATAATGAAATAAAATAAAGGAAAAAATATATATGTATATATTTCCATGCCTCATGCCTTTTAGTATCAAAACCATACAATTTATTTCGTTTAATTAGAATTCTTAATTCTTGGAAACCTTGATTTTTATTTAAACATATTCAGTTTCAAGAAACACACCTTTGTCCTAGCTCAGTGGTCGACAAACTGTGGCTCGAGAGCCACATGCGGCTCTTTGGCCCCTTGAGTGTGGCTCTTCCACAAAGTATCACATGTGGGCGTGCACGTACAGTGCAATTGAAACTTCGTGGCCCAAGCGCAGAAGTGGTTTTCAGCTCTCAAAAGGAATTTCTATCGCTATACTGTTGATATTTGTCTCTGCTGACCAATGAGTTTGCCAATCACTGCCCTAGCTGGTTTGACTCAGTGGCTAGAACATTGGCTTGTGGACCGAAGGATCCTGGGTTTGATTCCAGTCAAGGGCACATACCTTGGTTGCCGGGTCCTCCCTGGCTCAGGACTGATCTAGGAGTTACGGTTGTGTGTTTCTCTCACATGGATGTTTCTCTCTGTCTTTCCCTTTCTCTTCCACTCTCCCTAAAAATCAGTGAAAAAAATATCCTAGGGTGAGGATTAAAAACAGAATAAAAGAAAAGAAAAAGAAATTCACCTTCAACAAACCACAGAGACATTATATCAACAGTTCCAAATTCATTATAATCCATTTTATAGTTTTTTTGTATTAAGAGGCCAAAGTAGGTAAACTCAAGATTTGTCTAGCAATTAATGCTTTAACAGCTGAAATGAGTTAACTTGATAAGCTCACAAGGTTAAGGTTTCTGTTTTTATTCCCCTTTCAATAAGTGTTACCTTCTAAAAACTTGCATTTGAAAAAATGTCCTAGTCCTAACTGGTTTGGCTCAATGGATAGAGTGTTGGCCTGTGGACTCAAGGGTTCCAGGTTCAATTCCTGTGAAGGGCATGTACCTTGGTTGTGGGTACTTCCCTAGTAGGGGGTGTGCAAGAGGCAGCTGATTGATGTTTCTAATTCTCTATTCTTCTCCCTCTCTGTAAAAATATCAATTATATATATATATATATCTCAAAAAAAAGATGCCCTAGATAAGAGGTTTTTTGTGTGTGTTTTTTTACCAACTATTTACATTTCAAAGGTTCAAGGACTTTAGTTTCATAAAGTCAATTATCTGTAAGCATTTGAGCTGAACAGGGTAGGTTTGGGGGAAGGTAAAAGGATTTGGTGGCTTGAATTGTTTCTGGAGCCACACCTCTGGCCTTGTAAAGACTATTTGTAAACAAGGACAGTCGTTTTTGATACCTTGTGGATTGGCAAATGTTGGCAAAGTGCTAACAAATTCATTCACCCATTTTTGAAAGATTTCTTTCCATTTGGATATGTTTTTCTTTCAAACTCTGTAGCAATTACAGAGAGATCTAGTTTACAGGTAGCACATAGCTGAGGGTCATTTCTAAGAGTGATAATGGCTTGCATGTATGGAAAAGACACATTAACCTGAGAGCTCATTCTCCATTCACTTCCCTGGGAATGGGAAAATGGGTTTAGCTGCAGGCAGGATAGTATTAAACTTAATGGTGCCTGCCATTAACCGGCCAAAACTCCCCATTACCCAATTTGTATTGAGGCCAAGCCATGTTGCAGAAGATGAGTCTCTTTTTCTTGAGGGATTCAGGGTCAAATTTCTCCCATTTTGTGAGTGTGCATCCCAAAGGGGTAACTAGTAAGACAGTGTAGAGGTGATGTGGCTAACAGCTATGAGACTAATCTGTGAACCCTATAAGAGAGACTGAGGAAGGGACAAATTTGAGGGCAGAATAAGTAAGTGTCTCCAATGTCAATTAAAAAGGCAATTGGTTGCCCTAACTGGTTTGGCTCAGTGGATAGAGTGTCAGCCTGCAGACTGAAAGGTCCTGGGTTCAATTCCTATTAAGGGCACATGCCGGGCTGTGGACTCGATCTCCAGTGGGGGGGGCATGCAGGAGGCAGCTAATCAAAGATTCTCTCTCATCACTGATGTCTCTATTTCTCTCCCTCTTGCTTCCTCTCTAAAAATCAATTAACAATTTTTTTAAAAAGCCACCACAACTGTTACCTGAGGCTCTGTTACGGTGATGTAAGCGGGGGGACCCTGTCAGGGCCTGGGCAGCTTCAGTCTTCCAAGAGGTCTAGGAACTCCAAACCGGATCCAGAGTGTGTCCTTGCTGGACTGTCTGAGGTCCGATCTGGAGGATTCAGACTACAGTCTAATTACCAGTGTGTAAATATTCTTCACATTGACCCCTGGGCCTGTCCTGTCATCTTCTGTCCTTGCACAGAAGGTAGATGGGGCTTTCTTCCCGCCCCCCCCCCTCGCTCGTCTCCCTTCTCCCTGCCCCCCCACCCCCACCCCTACTGTCTCCCACATGCCAGAGGAGAAAAGTCAGAACAATCCCGCCTGCATGGCCAGAGGCCCTCTAGGGTGGAGAGGTCCTAGGGGCAAGGCCTTGAATATCTCCAGTATCTGCTCCACCAGTTCTTTCTCATCACTGGGTGTCAAGAGAGTTCCACCCTGGTGACCTGTGCCTGGCCCATCATTCCTGCTCCACTCATGTTTGTCTGTCTACAACACTTCCTTGCTGCGTGTGAAAAAGAGCCCCTGACTTACCCTGGGTTGGAGGACCAGTACTTTGTTTGGGGTTCATGAGATCGGTGGCCAGGAGCTGATAGGCCTCCATCTGGGCCTCAGTCTTGGCTTGATCTATTTTGTTTTTGGATTTGGGTATCCTAGTCTCTATTATTAAAGACCTTAAAGGCCAGATTAATGAGGTCTTTTTGAGAGGTTTGTGGCCCTGTGTCCATTTTTGAAGTTTGTGGCATATGTGGGGGACTGATTAGATATAAAATGGGTGTTCAGAAGAAGGTTTCCCTCTGGAGAGGTGGGGTCTAAGGTGGTAAATTTTCATAAGGCTTCTGTGAGGCGCAAAAAGAGAGATGGGTTTCTGTCAGGACCCTGAGTACTTTCATTGTTTGTCATAGCTGACGGCTGTATGGGCAGCCTGAGCCAGCGCCCTGAAGAAATAACCTGCTAGACCCATCCCAGATCATCTGGGGTTGGCCGCCACACCCTCTCTATTAAGGGCACTGCCATGGTCCTGAGCTGCTAGCCAGATGCACTCCTTCTCCTCTGGGCTTAGAGAGGAGGACAGGATGACATAGCTGTCATGTCAGGTCAGGTCATAGGACTGGGCGAGTCAATGGTAAAAGATCCAAGATGCCTCTCAATCTGTGTGAGGTTGGACATGGAAAATGGGATGTGTCACCCTAACCGGTTTGGCTCAGTGGATAGTGTGTCAGCCTGGGGACTGAAGGGTCCCAGGTTCAATTCCGATCAAGGGCATGTACCATGGTTGCGGGCACATCCCCAGTAGGGGGTGTGCAAAATGCAACTGATCGATGTTTCTAACTCTCTATCCCTCTCCCTTCCTCTCTGTTAAAAAAAAAAATCAATAAAATATATATTTTTAAAAATCAATGGGAAAATATTCTCAGGTGAGGATTAACTAAAAAATAAATTTCAGATTCCTTTGGGGGAAAAAAGAAAGAAAGAAAGAGAAGAGAAAGAAAGAAAGAAAGAAAGAAAGAAAGAAATCCTGAAGAGTGATCCAATTGTTATTTACTGGAGATGAAATGAGCCAGTGTTGAGTGCGGGATCAGCAATGGGAAGAAGAGGTTCTCCATCTGGCATCCTCCTTGGCTGGTTCAGGAGGACCCATAAGGGAGGAGGCATAATTGAGGCAGGTGATCCTGTCATTCGAGTAGAATTTGGAGGTAAAACCAGTATGAGCTGCCACTGCCTACTGCTTTCCTAGTAGCAGTCTCAGTAACCCAAGATGGGGCGATGGCTCCCCTTCTCTGTGGAACCTTCCCAGGTTTCAGCACCAAATGTGAGGGTCACCCAAGGAGGATCACAAGAGGCCATAAGTGGTAAATTTATTAGGTCAAGTGGAAACCAGGTGGGCTGAGCCCAAAAATGCCACCAATGGGCCAGAGTAGGGAGTGGGGGATATATCTCTCCTGTGAAGGTCAGAGTAACCAGTGGGAAAGAGGCTGGGTGTAGGCAGTCCACTGAAAGCTGGGTGAGGTGGCTTCTTGGACCACCAGAAGGCTGAGAGTCTGGGGCATATGGGGTGCAGGGGAAAGGTGGAGAAAACCTAATAGCAACCTTTACTTTTAGGGGTGAGCTTCTCAGCTTGCTCCCAGGTGCTGTGACTGTGGTGCGCATGGCCAGGTAGCTTTGGCAACAAAGAGATCTCTCAGGCTGAGACCGGTTTGGCTCAGTGGATAGAGCGTCTGCTTGCGGACTGAAAGGTCCCGGGTTCGATTCTGGTCGGGGGCATGTACCTTGCTTGCGGGCACATCTCCACTATGGGGCATGCAGGAGGTGGCTGATTGATGTCTCTCTCTCATCGATGTTTCTGACTTTCTATCTCTCTCCCTTCCTCTCTCTAAAAAATCAATAAAATATATTTTAAAAAAAGAAAACTCTCAGGACATCCAGAGGTGACATTGAGAATAGTAACGTTAACATAAGGAACATTTAAACCTGTAAAGATTTTTATGAGTTTATTTGAGCCAAACTGTTGACAATTGGCAGGAAGAATAATCTCAAGGTATTGAGACCATGGTCTGGGAAAATCTGGAAAATGGCATTCTTTTCACCTGTTTTCTTTTCTTTTCTTTTTTTAAATTACCATCAAAGGTAGGAAGTGGATTCTATGAAATCCATTGGTGATAGATTAGGGAGGTGGGAGAAAACAAATTGGGGAAACCTCTGGGATTGGATCAAAAGTAAAATAGTAGAGAAACAAAGATGGAGGCATAGGTGAACACCTACACTGCTGCCTCGCACAACAATTTCAAAACTACAACTAAAAGACAGAACGGACATCATCCAGAACCACAGGAAAGCTGGCTGAGTGGAAATTCTACAACTAGAAGGAAAGAGAGGGGCTCACGGAGACCCAGAGGAGCTGCAATAAGCTGAGGTACAGAGACGTGTGCGTGGAGAGAGCGGGTGCTGGAGAACCTGGATGGCTTTCTCTGGCGGGAGGGAGACGGAGACTCTCAAAGGCATTGAACCCCCTTATCCTACCACACTAAACCCCAAGTCCAGCTGAAACTCATACGGGAGGAGTTTGGACTGTGAAAAGGGGAGTCGCAAGAGATCAGAAGTCTGGTGACACACACGGCATTGCGAGCAAAGGACTGGCTGCTGATTGTGCCGCTGGCTTTCGCGAGTGGGCGGGAGACAGACCCTCCCAACTGTGCCACTTCTGACTCCACTAAGCCCCTGTTTCGGGCAAAACCCTGGGGACCCAGACTCGTGTGGTCCCAGAGCGCAGGAGAGCCAGAGGGGCAGCAGTCTAGAGGCACTGCAAGAGCACGAGCATGGGACTGCTTCAGCGATTACCCAGTCAGGTGAGACTCGGGAGCCATGGAGGGCGGGGACGACTGGAAGGCAAGGCGGTTCCTTAAGCCCTGAGACTCCACACATCCCAAGCTCAATAGAGAGGGTTCTGCAGTTTTCCAAGTCTGGTATCATAAGGCTGAATCCAACACAGAAGTTCTCCTGGCATAGTGAAAATGCCGAGACAAGGGAAGGGATCACAAACTAAAGAAATGGAGAAAAACAAACGACTGGATATAGAGTTCAAAACCACGCTTATAAGGTTTTTCAAGAATCTCCTAGAAAAGATGGATAAATTTAGCGAGACCCAACAGGAGATGAAAAAGAACCAACTAGAGATGGAAAAGAACCAACTAAAATTTAAACAAACACTGACTGAATTAAAAAATATTGTACACAGACCTAACAGCAGACTAGAGGAAGACAAGAATCAAGTCAAAAATTTGAAATATAAAGAAGCAGAAAACACTCAACTGGAAAAGCAAGAAGAGAAAAGAATTCAAAAATGTGAAGATAATGTAAGGAGCCTCTGGGACAGTTTCAAGCGTACCAACATCAGAATTATGGGGGTGCCAGAAGAAGAGAGAGAGCAAGATACTGAAAACCTACTTAAAGAAATAATGACTGAAAACTTCCCACATCTGGTAAAAGAAATAGGCTTCCAAGTCCAGGAAGCACACAGAACCCCATATAAAAGGAATCCAAAGAGGACCACACCGAGACACATCATAATTAAAATACCAAGAGCAAAAGACAAAGAAGAGAATATTAAAAGCAGCAAGAGAAAAACAGTTCATTACCTTTAAGGGAACACCCATAGGATTGTCAGCTGATTTCTCAATAGATACGATGCAGGCCAGACGGGAGTGGCAAGAAATATTCAAAAGTGATGAATAGCAAGAACCTACAACCAAGAATAATCTATCCAGCAAAGTTATCATTCAGAATTGAAGAGCAGATAAAGAGCTTCACAGATAAGAAAAAGCTAAAGGAGTTCATCAACTCCAAACCAGTATTATATGAAATGCTGAAAGGTACTCTTTTAGAAGAGGAAGAAGAAAAAGGTAAAAGCCAAAAAATTATGAACAACAAATATGTATCTATCAACAAGTGAATCTGAAAATTAAGGGAATTAAAGATTTGATCAACAGAATAAACTGGTGAATATAATAGAATGAGGAGCACAGAAAGGGAGTGGACTGATAATTTCCAGGGGGAAAGGGGTGAGGGGTGTACAGGGAGAGACTGGACAAAAATCATACACCTATGGATGAGGTCAATGGGAGGGAGGTAAGGGCAGAGGGAAGGGTTGGAGCTGGGTGGAGGGGAGCAATGGAGGGGGAAAAAAGAGAAACAAATGTAATAATCTGAATAATAAAGATTTAATTTAAATTAAAAAAAAAAGAAAGAAGAAATTTGTGATCAGACCATCCTGTACGGTTGCTTTTGGTCACTAAGTTTGCCATGTAGCCCCCTGAGCTTGTCAGGTTGACTGCATTTGCCCTCTTTTCATTCAAACCGTTTCATTGCTATATGGTTAACTTGAGTGAAAAACAAAAAGTTTTGTGTAATTTCTGAAGAATTGTGATGAAGAAAACTGCTGACAACCGAATTTTGCAGGTACTACAATGACAGCTTGACTCCCAGCTGACTGCTCATTGGTGGTATTTCTTTTGTGTGTTTTGTATTTGTTTATTTTTGAGAAATGAAATAACTGAATCATTTGCTGGTGGGCTCAGTAGCCCATCGAGGACAGGCCTCAGAGCTACGTTTGTGACAGATCACCCCGCCAAACAGCATACACAGGAGAAAAAAGACTGTTTCAAAACTAGCTATGAGGTTTTTCTTCTTTCACTTCTTTTCCCGCCTTTATTCAAGAAAAGCAGCCAGTTGATTGGCCTCTGTCACACTCATGGGCAATCTCAACAAGTGAGTCTCCTTCACACAGTCCCTCATTTTATTTATTTTTCGAGTTTTCTTTTCTTCTTAAAAATATATTTTTATTGATTTCAGAGAGAAAAGGGGAGGGAGAGAGAGATAGAAACATCAATGATGGGAGGGATACTTGGATTGCAGGGACCCGGATGGAGTCTGCAACTGAGGTTGGTGTCCTTGACCTGCAAGGCCTTCGCTCTTCCCGCTCTTGATAAGAGCTGGTGGGTGCTCCTCCGCTCTCAGCGACCAAGGCCTCCGGTCCTACCGCCTCCGTGGTGGAAGCATGTGCTTCTCTTCTCTGTGGAAGGTGTGCTCTTGGTGCTCTTGACCAAAAGTGAGGTGGCTCAAGGACTTTAGCGGGGCAGGTGGCTGAAACGGGAAATCAGGGGTGTGTGGCCGATCTCTCTGGAAGACCGTCCATCTCTGTAACTAGGTGGAGATGATGACGTGTTGTCCTGGATTGTCTCCTAGGGTTCCAAATGTAATGCAATGCAAAAAAATTCAAATGGCAAGGGGAAAAAACAATATCTTTGTAAAGACTGTTTCCGCCCGGTTTCGAACCGGGGACCTTTCGCGTGTTAGGCGAACGTGATAACCACTACACTACGGAAACTTGGAGAGCGCTGCTCCCAGTACCTCTATTGACTGTAACAAAAGCCTATTCGGGATGCGGTGTTCTTGTAATTTGATAAACGCCAAAGGAGTAGCTCCCACACTGTCTGAATCCCAAGCAGCAAGTCCTGCACTCAATCTCTCATGGATACCCTAGATCCCAGGAGACTCCGGTACTCTTCCACATGCTTTCCTTCCGGAGATCCGGCTCTCCCGGAACTCGGCGATTCCCACCGCCTGCCTAGAACCCAAAATGGCCAGATAACAAGAAGTGTTGTTTCTTAAAAAGCATAAAATCGGGCTCGTCCGGGATTTGAACCCGGGACCTCTCGCACCCAAAGCGAGAATCATACCCCTAGACCAACGAGCCAGCTGCTACCTGATTTTACTGCTCAGACCTTAATCTGATTCTATGTGGTGTCGTTGCATTGCCAGGAAACTGGTTTTACTTCTAGCACTATATTGAAACCACTCGGATTTCGGAGTCTCCCACGCTCACCCCATCCCCTTCAGCCGCCTCCACGTCCACAGTTAACTCTCAGCCGCACCGGCTCACGCAGTGCAAACGCTGCGTCCGGCTCGGCCCCTCTGAGATGTCCTGGAATCTGAATTGCTATAGCCTCTCAGGCAACAGAAAAGGGCATCATTTCCCTTTGCGGGACTGGAGCCCCCTCCCAAGGAAGCCCAAATAAGGTGCAAGTCTGGAGGCCCAGGGGAGGGACGCAGAGGCCGAGAGAGCCGGGGTTTCCTGGAGAGAACCGAGCTCCGGGCTTGGAGGGGATGCAGTGGGACTGGGCATCAGCTGCGACAGGAGAAATGAAACCGGGGGTAGTCTCTTCATGTGGGCTGCCTGGTATCGTTTTATGAAAATATTTAAAAAACAACACATACTTATTTGCAACGTGTTCAGGAAGTATAGGGAAGTGTAAGGCAGAAATGAGATGGCCGGGAACCTAGCTCCCCAAGGCTGGCACCAGCGCGCGCGCACCAGCGGCACCATGCGGATGCCTACAGCTCGGCCCTCCCAGGACTGCCCGGGATGGAGCCGCCACCCTTACCCGGCGAACCAGAGGCTGTGCGGCGCTCTCATCCCTCCTCTCGGACCTACTCTTCCCAAAGGACTTTAACTGGATTGGTTGTTCAGGAGTAATAGTGATTCTGATTCCCTGCTGTAAATTTCACAAAATTAATGCAAAGCTGGCCCAAATGTTTATTTTTGTGCCACCAGCGACCTGTTACAAAAAGTGTGGGAGACGCGAGGTGGTTGACCTGCTCCGAGGAAAAAGGTGTTGATTCTTTCCATTGCCTTTGTCGGCGCTCTGGCTCAGCGCTGGGAGCTGATGGCTCCTCCGCGGCCTCTGCAAGGACTGAAGCGCCAGCGCGCCCTCCCGGCCCGCGCGGCCCGCGCCCCTCTCCACTCGCGCCCCTCCCGCTCTTGGTTAAGAGCTGGTGGGCGCTGCTCCGCTCTCGGCAACCGAGGCCTCCGGTCCTCCCGCCTCCATCGTGGAAGCATTTGCTTCTCTTCTCTGTGGAATTGCTTAAAGAAGAGTGCAAACCAACGTCCACACCCGTCACACCCGGACCCAAAGTTTATAAATTGGTCATATTCGCTTTCAGTCTTTTTTTTTTAAATCATTCAGGTTTTTCCTTTAAGCAAACAAAAACTCTACACAACTAATATATGCTGACCTTCTGAGTTTGATTTATTAGTTTATCCTGTTAACAGAGTCAAGGTACAAATGAGTCTAAATCCCCAGTGAGCAATGGAAGGGGCGCTGCTGCCCCATGGCCGGTCAGACCGCTGGGGGTATCGGGCGCCCTCCCGCCGCCTGGGTGGGCACGACCCCCGGGGAGGCCTTGGCATAGGCGACATGCCCTGCTGCACCACCCAGCCGCAGCCCTCCCCGCCAGAGTGGACCCTCTGAGAGGCCCTGAGCCGGTCGCAGCTCCATGAGGGAACACCGCTGACACCCGCTGCGCTTAGCGTCGCTGCGGGTTAGAAACGGAAGCTGGGCCCTGCTGGGGGCTCAGCCGGGGTGGGCGCGTGAGGCCACCGATCGTCTCTCTCTCTCTCTCTCTCTCTCTCTCTCTCTCTCTCTCTCTCTCT
>JAAGEH010000289.1:2366212-2440225 GCA_011751065.1 Lasiurus cinereus | reverse complement strand
TCTCTCTCTCTCTCTCTCTCTCTCTCTCTCTCTCTCTCTCTCTCTCTCCCCCCCTCTCCTCCTTCCTCTCTCTCTTTAAAATCAACAAAAACACAACTAATATATGCTGACCTTCTGCAGATATGTTGATTTAATATCTTCAGGTGAGGATTTTCTAAAAGAAAAAACAGAACCTGGCGGGCACACCAGAGGAGAGAACTGCTCACGGAAACCTGGGGAGATGCTGGAGAAGGCGGTGAATGGAGCAGGCGGAATGCGGAGAGGAGGGGCACCCGCCCCCACCCCGACTTGGCCCCCGGGATTGGTTGGCCCGCACGTGCCTGCCGCACCGCAAGGCCAGTTCACTACAGAAGCCATATCGCGAGGGCCAACGGCGAGTTTTGCCCGAATTCTCAGTCGCCCTCCCAACTAAAACAGGAGGTTCCCGGGGGGCGCTGACAGGTGAAACGAAGATGAAAGAGAGCCCTTGCCCCCCTTCCCGGGTACGGTAAGACTCGCTACGAACTCGCCGGGAGCGCGCGCAGGCAGGATCGAGCGAGGGGCCGCACGGGGGCAAGGGGGCACCGGGGCGGGGCCGCTGGAGTGTGTGACCACAAAGCCGACGCGAAGCGTGGTTGCAAGAGGTGTTCGGCCTAAGAGAGGGCCGTGGGCGGCTGACGCCAGCGGGGCGGGGACCTGGAAACTTCACCGGAGCAGCCTCCCAGAAAGGCGGGATTGGTGGTGCCTGCGTACTTCAATGCGTTTCACCTATCGGTTATAAAAAGGAGAAACCCAAGTAGGCCCCAGCGAGATTTGAACTCGCGACCCCTGGTTTACAAGACCAGTGCTCTAACCCCTGAGCTATAGGGCCCACCATGTAGCTAGCTCCTGCCTGCAACTGGTTGATGCCGCAGCCTCCTCCGCGCAGCCGCACACAGTTCACACAGAGGCGTGTCAATTACACGGCGACGGGAGGACAATGTACATGGAGCCGCAGATAATTCACACGGAGAAACCAAGTGACCGAAGGTGGGGCCAGAGGGCCGAGGGCCCCCTCTGGACCGCTGAGCCGGCGGCGTCGGCGGGTGTTGGTGAAGAGGGCGGGGCCGCAAGTCCTGGGAGAGCCCCCCCGCCCCGCAGAGGCCCGAGGTCCGCGCGCACTCTGAGCCGCTGGGGGCGGGGCGGGCCGCGGTAAAGAAGTTCCAGGTCTTCCACGCTTCTGCGGAGTCAGGGCCGAGGACCATTGGAGGGCAGGGTTGTGCGAGAATCGGTGCTGGGTCAGAGCTGGGAGGGAAGTTAAGGGAAGGATGTTAATAGGTCTGTCCTGGGGGGAATCGAGGTCCAGGGGGCTCGTAAGGTAGTACGTGAAGGAGCAGGGGCGGGGCGGGGAGGGGGAGATTGAGGGGATCGGGAAGGAATCAGATGCTGATAGTGATGGAGAAATCAGAATGTCTGAGTGTAAGGAAGTGGTGGGTCAAGGACTGAGACAGGGCCTGGGGTCCTGAGCCCTACTGCACCTTTAGGCAAATTAGGAAGAGACCACCCTTAGGGCCCCCTTTGGACTCTTGGGCTTCTGTCAGAGCCCCCAAAAGGGCACACGGAGTTGAGGGCAGGGGAAGGTGAGAGCCCAGGTGAGGGACAAGAGTGCTCGCCTGGCAATGGTCAGAAAGTGGCGGCTGTAGGTAGGTGGTGGACGTTGGCCTGGTTGTCCAACCTGCCCTTTGGTCCCTGCAAGGCCAGATGACTTAGATCTCTGGATGGCCAGGCCAAAAGCAGGCCCCTAGGTGACATCCAGTCCGCGAGGAGCTGTGTGAGTCTGGTGGCAAGGACCTAGGTTCTCACAGCTCTGCAGCTCACAAGAATCTGGGACTAATATTTGGGGTCAGAAGAGCCCAAGTTAGGCCAGTCACTGATCTCAGAGGATCAAAAATCTGGGATATTATGATGCCCAAAGGATAGAAGAGAAAAAATGCACACATCCTCTCACACCAGCACTGACTTCGTTACCTGCTGCACTGGCAACCAAGAGACCATCTCTCTTGCCCTCCACTGGATCCCTCCTGTGCAGTTATATGTAACTATTGTTAACATCTCTTCAGATGTATAGATACCTATGCAGTCATTCTATAAACTCTATAGACACACAAACACAAAAGCTGAGAATACTCACAGCCACCCCCACAGTCCCCAGACTTGGCCCTACAGGGCCTCCACCATCCTATCTTCTGTGACCTGCAACATGGGTTGCAATACTTCGGCATAGTTACTAGATCACGTAAGGGGTAATTGTGATTCTGTTCAAAAGCCACAGGTTTTCATTGTGGAAATCAATAATATTCAAATACATTGGTTGGCTACAGTGTTCTAGAATTACTCAGTGTATGAAGAGGGCATAGGATTTCATCTCTGGAATGCTGCTGGAAGCTAGACTCTTAAATGGCCCTGTCCCCGCCTGTTCGGACACTGGATTCTGATTGCCTGTTGCTGTGTGAGCGGGGTTGGCCTCTCAAACAGGGTTATGCTTGTCCTAACAAGGACCTGTACACAGTACACAGCGTGCTTGAAGTATCTCAAACGACTCCTGCAGACCAACTACTTGACTGTCACTGTCCCTGCATCTGTCTGAACCCAGGTAGACAGAATTAGGTCAGCAATGGCTTTCATCTAGCCAGGGGTCTGGTGGGGCTGGAAACCTATGGCCATCAACTAAATATGAGGTGGCTAGTATTTAACAAGTCGAAATAATAGGGTCTGACCTAACTGACCTCAATTTTAACACCTAAATCCTATGCACTGTTCATACATACTCTCTCCAATATTTACACACCCCTCTGTCCTGCAATCTGATATAAACACCTGTGCATCTTTCTCACACAGCACACATGCTCACCTCATCTGGCAGAAATCCTTGCTCACACGTATACTCTTGCACTCAGGCAGGGTAAGTCAAGAATGAGCTAAGCCACTATAGAAACAAACTCATAGTCTGTATTTCCACCTCTATGAGCACTAAGCAAGGAACACCCCACCACCCCCCACCCAGAAGCCCAGCCTTACAGAAGCTGGGGAGCCATTAGCTAGGGTGGTAACAGCCACCAGGGTCCTCTGCTGGTGGCATACACTTGGCAAGGTCCAGAAAAAAATCTGTCAGGGGCATGCTTCTGCTCTGCATTTCCATGCTGGTGTGAGTTGCATCTGTAAAACTGCAAGTGCTTCTTGGTATTTCAAAATTCTAGAACCTTTTGTCTCCTTACCCAGGGAGACTGTACTTTGGCAATTAAGAGGGGTTTGGGCATCTGTGAGGATATGTGGCTGTCGCTGTAGCGGAGGATGTACGTATCACTCCGATCATCAGTTTCTGGGTGTGAGAGGATAGCCATGCCTATATATTGTTGGGGCTTTCCCTCACGTACAGGGTCCAGGTCCAGGCTCTGCTCCAGTTCTGGCCCAGACTGTCCTTTGAGCTGGGAGCACAGTGCTCCTCCCTGAGTGGACGATTTGATTAGGCCAGCTGGATTCAGGTTTCTGAAGGCAGCCAGCAGCTGACAAGAAGGCAAAACAGAAGTGATCATGAACCTGACTGGCCTGGATCCAAATGTGCCCCTTGCAACTGAGGACAACACAGGCCCGGGGCCTGTTGTAGCTCCAGGGAGCCAGAGGTGCTGCTGAGTCTGAGCAGTGAGCCCCAGGAACAGGAAGCAGCCCGGTCACAGCTGGGCTCCTGTCCTTACCCCACCCCCCAGCAGCTGGTACAAATCCACATACCAGGTAGGGGATAGGCCCCCTGGGGCCAAGACCTTTCTGCCTCGGCTGCTTGGTCTCTTGAAGCCAAAGGCAGCCAGGGGCAGGAAGGGTGAAGGGCAGACCCAAAGTTAGCAAGAAGCCCGCCGGAGCTCCCATCCCTCCCCACAGGCAGCCAGGAACAGACTTCACTTTGGACTGGCCCCCTCCCTCTGAGGGCCGGGCAATGTCTCTCAAGGCCATATTCGCAAGTAGGTGCCTGTGGAGCAGATAGAGAAAAGGGGGAACACACGCTCTTGGAAGTTGACACGGAAGGTGTAGAGGTGGCGCATGTCTTCCACAGCGTAGAAGGACACGGCCCCCACCTCCAGGTCCAGTGCCACCCTCACGCGGGACAGGTGGCCGCAGCTGAGGGGTGTCCTTTCAGGGCTGGTCACAGCCCAGTACTGCCCACCATTGAGCTGCAGTGCCCAGACACCCTCCTCGGGAGTGAAGGGTGTGAGGCCCTTGCGGCGCACACTTTCACGGGCCACTCCGAAGGCCCAGCCATCCTGGGAGCCCACCTCCACCTCCCAGTGGTGCCGCCCAGAGGAGAAGCCGCAGGATGCCAGGACTCGTGTGTTAGTATCAAAGCGACGGGGGTGGTTTGGCAGGTCCTGGGCCCGCTGTCCAAGGCGCACGCTCTTAAGATCCAGAGAGAGGATGAGGCGGGGGTTGGCCGTGTCCGGGTCCAAGGTCAGCTCCACTGCAGTGGGGGAGTCAGGGAGAGATGGCGCTTGCAGGCCTCCTGTACCGCCCCTGCCCTATTCCTGCCCATCCCCACACCCTGCCCCTACACCCCCTAACAAGTACATATGAAACCAAATTGTAGAACTTAGATACTGAAAGAATCAATTTTCCTAATTATGATGATGGTTTTGTGGTTGTTTTTTATCTCTTTACCCCTGGTCGCTGTGAGTCAGTTGGTTGAACGTCCCATGCACCAAGAAGTCCCCGATCACATGCCCGGGTTGCAGGGCCCCTACAGGAGGCAGCTGATGGAAATGTTTCTCCCCTGCCCTGCACCTTCCTCTCTCTCTCAAATCAATATAAACATGTATTTTTAAAAGTCTCTCTTTAGAGATCAAATACTGAGATATTTATGGAAATGATATTCTCTAATTTGCTTCAAAATAATCCAGTAGGAAGAAATAAGCAGGGGTGTTAGTGATAATTGCTAAGGGTGTATGCTGAGCATATATTTGTTATGCTCATCTCTCTACTTTAGCATATGTTTGAAATTTTCCATAAGAAAAAGCTGGAGCCTGGCCACCATGGCTCAGAGGCTAGGTATCGACCTGTGAACCAAGAGGTCATGGTTTGATTCCTGGTTAGGGCACATGCCCGGAGTTGAGAGCTCAATCCCCAGTGTGAGGTGTGTGCAGAAGGCAGCTGATTAGTGATCCTCTCTCATCATTGATGGTTGTCTCTCACTCTCCCTTCCTCTCTGAAATATATACATATATATGTATATGTATGTATATGTGTGTGTGTGTGTGTGTGTGTGTGTAAAGAAAGGAAAAAGCTCAACTATGCACACTTGTAAGTGTTCCAGGTGTCCTATGTGCAGGCCCCGGGAATCCCAGCCCTCCTGCAGCTTCCTTTCTTCAGGGAGGGCAGGAGAGACAATAAATGATTTTAAAAATATAAAAGAGGGATCAGGACAGCAACTGTGATTTCAACTAGAGCAGCCAAGGACGGCCTCACTGAAAAGGTACATTTAGCCCTAACCAGTTTGGCTTAGTGGATGGAATACCAGCCTGTGGACTCAGAGGTCCCAGGTTTGATTCCAGTCAAGGGCATGTACCTTGGTTGAGGGCACATCCCCAGTAGAGGGTATGCAGGAGGCAACTGATTGATGTCTCTCTCTCATCTCAATGATGTTTCTAACTCTCTATCCCTCTCCTTTCCTCTCTGTAAAAATCAGTAAAATATTTTCTTTTTTTAAAAAAAGGTAAATTTAGGCAAAGACATAGAGAAAGAAGGTGAAACAACCAGATAGGCATCTGTCTGGTGAAGCATGTTCCAGGCCCAGAAAAGTGTGTGCTGGTGTATTCTAGCTTCCATGGAGAACAGGAGTGCACCGGGGGAGAGTATGCAGTGCGGCCTGAGGGTCGCTGGGAAAGCTGCAGCCTTTGCTGAGTGAGAGGGGCCTATGCAGGGCTCTGTACACAGAAATGGGCTGTATCACTCAGCTGGTTTAGATTCTTTCCAGGCAAAGTCTGGCTTGGCACCCCCTCCCCTCCCTATGGGGCTGGGACCCACTCACCCAGATTTCTGCGGGAGTAAGAACCACCTCCCTTGTCCTTCATTTCTTCCTGCTTCCCCTCACCCCTGCACACAACTCCAGTCCCCAGAAGAGATCTCAGTAAGTTTGGGAGTGGGGACAGGGAGAAAGGGGCTTGTGTAGGTGACTGACAAGCCTTCCCCAACCTAAGCATCCTGAGAGGTAGGGCACGCCTGCTCTGGACCACAAGCTCACAGCCCCCCTGTGGCCTGCGGGAGTCAGCAGGGTGAGGCATGGACAGGGAAAGGGAGTAGATGGCGGGCAGAGGGAACCTCCCTTACACAGAGCCCAGAGGGACAGTCGCCAGCAGGGAGTGATTCTCCATGTGGCAATAACAGGCACTCCCTGTCATCACCACTACTATACCTTTCTCCTCTTTCTCCAGCTCTCCACGAAGGTCCTCTGAGGAGAAACCAAGCAGGTGTGTGTGAATTACACCCAGATTGTCTGACATCGACAATAATGGTACCTCCTCTGACACATCGGGCTCACTTCCTCCCAGACAGGCCCGAGGCACTCAGCCAGCGCAGGTGTAGGGAGAGGCAGTATTCTGGCTTTTCCTATTCAGCTTCCCCTCTTTTGTCCTGGTCAGAGCTTTGATCTCCTTCCCCATCTTCTTCCGCCCCCAATGCCCTTCTATCCTGCCGGTCCCCAGGAAAAGCTTTGCGCTGAGGGGGCCTGAATAAATTAGTCACCAAGTACCCCAGCTCTGCTTTTCTCACACAACTTCTAGGAAGGCACATTTTTATCCCAAACCTTCAAAACCTCATGGCCCAGCCCTATATCTGGGCCCTACCTTTGAATTTCTTGAGCAGTCCCTTTAAGACAAAAGTCTTGAGGGAAACATTCCAGACTTTATTTTTCATCTCGGAAGAGACTGTGCTTGGCTTGGGGGCCGGCACATTGCTGCACCTGCAGGACAAGGAAGAAGGCCCACAAACACTGTCCCACTCCCACAATTAGGACAGTGAGGTCCCCTTGGTGGGGAGATATAGGAAAAGGTGAGCCTGGTCTCATGCACATAACTACACCAGGCGCAGAGACTCCTGCCTCAGAAGGTACCAGATAAGGCAGTAGAGACGTGGGAGGTGAGAAGCTGAGGGTGGGAAAGGACCAGCTAAAAGGGGCCTGAGGGACTATTAGGTCCACTCACCTGCTTAGTGTGTTTTTAAATTCCTGGAAAGAAAGGTGGAAGAAAACAAAATCAGCATCAGGTAACCTCCATTCATCTTTGAAAAAATAAAACTGTCCCTGCCCTGCTTCCAGAGGAAGAAGCAATAAGCAGGGGGTACCACACTTCACTGACTGCATGGGCCTAGGTGCCAAGAGCTGTGCCTGGAGCTGTGCACCTCGTCAACATGGTGGATCCCTTGACCCTGTCCATAGCTCTGAAATGCTCCGTCATTACAGAATCGTCACTGGAGCCATGTACTGGGCCCATCGTGGCCTCTGTTCTCACGCCCCAGGACAAGTCAGAGCCTTTATGCAGTGACTGCTCTTTCCGACCACTGTCCTTTAAATGACTGCTTTTGATCCATTTGTGTCTTGTGAAGTTTATTTAGTATATTGTCACTATTTATTTTTTTCAGGGGAGAGCGCTAACATAGTCCCCCACTACTGCAAATTATGCAGACCAGTTTCCCACCTTGTGGGGAAATCGCAGGGGTCAGCACATCCAGAGTGCAATGGACAGTCATTGCCCTGGGAAAACCACCTTTGTGATCAATGTGCCTCCCCTGCCGGGCAAGTATGAGCAGATTATGACTGTTTTTCATAAAATAGGATAGAAGGCATCCAAGTGACTTGCATTAGTAAAGGCGTTATTTCCTGGTATTTGTCTCAAGTGTGTGCATGCTGGAATATGATGGAAAATATAGTCTTGTTCTTTGCAGTTAGGAAAGTTCATAACATTCCCTTTAGACCTGACTGTAACCCCAGGAAAATCAAGGAACCCCTTTCCAGTCCCCCTTGGCTCCAGATTGTGTGAGTCTCCTAAATTCACAGGACCGGACTCTGTTCTCGCTGCCTTCGCAGTGCCTTAGGATAAAGGGCTCAAAGCCCTGGGGAGCCACTCACCTGGAGAAAGTCAAGGTCGGGCTTGCTAGCTGTCTCCTGGATCTGGCTGGTGAGCTTGGAGAGCTGGGCAATCTCGCCCCCGAGCTGGGCCAGGTTCTCATTCTGCTTTTGTGTCACCTCCCGGGAGAGCTCCTCCAGGCGGCCCAGGAGCCGGCCCTCCTGTTCCACCAGGAAAGCCCGCAAGGCCTGAAACTCTGCCCCCACCTTCTCTCGCTCAGCTGCCATCTGCTTCTGTCTCAGGAGAGAAGTTGCATAGGTGAGGGACATGAGCACTAAGACTTGGCATTTGGCGGAAACCGGTTTGGCTCAGTGGATAGAGCGTCAGCCTGCGAACTGAAAGGTCCCAGGTTTGATTCCGGTCAAGGGCATGTACCTTGCTTGCGGGCACATCCCCAGTAAGGGGTGTGTAGGAGGCGGCTGATCGATGTCTCTCTCTCACTGATGTTTCTAACTCTCTATCCCTCTCCCTTCCTCTCTGTAAAAAAAAAACTTGGCATTTGGACAGGAGCATTGAGCCACCCCACAGGGCAGGGTTACATCAAATGTGGGAAACTGGGCCAGCCTTGCTTTTCAGGGATCAGAGGCTCACCCTCGCATACACACCCTGCACAGCCTCTAATTTAAATATCCCAACGCTAAGAGCACAGCAGCTTCAACACACACTCTCGCTTCCCTGACACAGATGTGCCCATGTGTCTGTACCTGGGCTCTCCCTCAAACATAGGGCAACTTTAAACTCACTTAATAACTACTAAAGGCTGCAGTTTCCTCGTTTGAAAAGTGAGAAGGATACACACTTAGGAATTTATCCTAAGAAACCACAAACACCAATCAGAAAGGATTTATGCACCCCTATGTTCATAGCAGTACAATTTACAATAGCCACAATTTGGAAACAGCCTAGGTGCCCGTCAGCAGATGAATGGATCAGAAAACTGTGGTACATCTACACAATGGAATTCTATGCTGCCATTAAAAAGAAGGAATTCTTACCATTTGCAGCAACCTGGTTGGAACTGGAGAACCTTATGCTTAGTGAAATAAGCCAGTCAATGAAGGAGAAGCATCACATGATCGCACTCATTTGTGGGTAATAAAGAACATTATAAACTGATGAACAAAAGGATAGATACAGAGGTAATAAAGCATCAGACTGTGAAATTACAGCAGGAAGATTAAAGTTAGGTGAGTTAGATAAGAGATCAATCAAAGGACTTGTATGCATGCATATAAGCATAACCAATGAACACTGACACTGAGGGGTCGGGGTATGCCGGGGAGGGAAGGGGGGCAATGGGGAGATATATATAAAAAATTAATAAAAAAAGATTAAAAAAATAATAAAATAAAATAAATATCTGCAAAAAAAACCCAAAAAACAAACAAAAAAAAACCTCCATAAAAACTCTGGGTGGGGTTGGGGTGGGTCCAGAAAGCTTCCAGGTTGAGGAATCAGAACTCTTACCTGTGCCATCATACCCAGCCTAAAGCTCCAAAGTACTTCTTCATCTGGCTTTTGATTGTATTTTTTAATATCTTTTTACTGAAACAGTAATTTAGTGAGTAAATGGTTTCCTGAGTAATGTGAGACATTCTAGCATATTAATCAAACCCAAGGAGAGGGTTATGGGAACCTCTGATATATAGCCAGTCAGAAGTACAGGTAACAACCTGAGCATGTGATTGGCCTCTGAAGTAGAGGGCAGTCTTGTGAGACTGTGGAATCCAATGCTACTTCCAGGTAGATACTAGTGTCAGAATTAAGTTGAATTCTTAGATAGTTGCTAGTGTCTGAAAATTGGCTGTTGGAGTGGAGAAGCACACACATTGGAATTGGGTCCAGGAACCCAAAACAGATGGTAAACACCAAAATGTAGACTAAGTGATGAGTCAGCTTACTTCTTCTTGAGAAATCATCATTACTAAATATGGTAAGCAATGAGAGGAAAGAACCAACAATGAATTCAAAGATGACCTTTAGGTTTTGAGCTCTTTTTTCCCAGAGTTTTATTTTAATTAAATAAATTAAATTAAATTAAAACTAAAGAGTTCTTAACTACCCATTAGAATTTCAATTTGTGCCAGAGAGTGAGAAGATCATAGTTTTCACTGACTTTTATTACTTGAGTAGATCAAAGGGAGAAAGAAAGAAATTTAAAAAGCTAGAACAATCTGGTAAACTAAGAAAGTATCCAGTTATTATGAGACTGGTTAATATTCTGAGGTGTAATCCTAAATCCTGGTTTCCAAACACCTAGTAAGCTCTCATGGTCATATTAGCAATTTTAAGGAGTATGTTGTATATTTATATATGTATTTAAACTTCAAATGACCCTATGATTTATATTTTCTCAAAATGGCTGAAGTAAAGAAATTATGGATAACAAAAGGAAAAAAAAAAAAGAAAAGTGAGAAGGATAAATCAGTGCCTCCTGGGGCCACTCTAAATATTAAACCGAGGTCACTCTTTCTTCCCCAAACACATTTATTATTATGTATCACATACAAGAAAACAGGGCCAATATGGAGTCGCTTATGCTAAGCACCACCTCATTAAACAGACTTCATTATAGTTCTGGCTATCCCAGAAATGGAATCTTAAACCAGCTAATCAGGAATTGCCTTTGTTCATAACCTGCCATCCCCTATTGGGAGAGAAGCTTTGCAATAACCAAACCAGCTTTTTTGCCTGTAAAAATTCCTTGTTTTTGCCACCTCTGCTTATAAAATATCTTCCTTAATACAGCCCCTTAGGGTTCCTTTCTATCTGCTAGATTAGATTCTGCCCAATTCATCAATCACTGAATAAAGACAGTAATATCTTTAAAATATACTCAGTTGAATTTTGTTTTTTAACATTCACCAACCCTCCAAGTTTCACTCCTCACTTTATTTCATTTTAAAGTTGTTGTTTTTTTTTATTGACTTTAGAGAGGGAGAAGAAGCGGGGAGAAACATTGATTTGTTGTTCCATTTTTTTTGGTTGATTTTTTTTCCCTTAAGACGTATTTTTAGTGCTTTCAGAGAGGAAGTGAGATGGAGAGAAACATTATGATTAGAGAGAATCACTGATGTGCTGTGTCCTGCACATCCCCCACTGGGAATCTAGCCAGCAACCCAGGCATGTGCCAAGACCTCTTGGTTCATAGATTAACGCTCAACCACTGACCCTCTCTGGCCAGGCTTTGTTGATTCTTGTATGTGCCCTGCTGGGGATAAACCCATAGCCTTGGTATATCCGGATAATGCTCAAACCAACTGAGCTACCCAGCCAGGGCCTTCACTTCATTTTAAGAGCACCATTTCTGTTTAGCAATTATGAAGGTAACATATGCTCATAATACAAAATCTGGGAGTTGCAGGAGAGAAAGAAGGAAAATCAGTGCCAGTGATCAGAGGGAATAGCACACCTACATGACTCAAGTGAGAATATGCTGCTGTGTACAGGCTTCATGTTCTATTCTTTCCATTACCACTATCCACTGGAGTTTGACTCCTGTGTTTTCAGACACAGGCTCATGCTACTGATCCCCTGGATTTTTTACCTGAGTATGTAGAAGAGACTGCATATGAAATAACAAGCAAGGCTAGTGAGAAATGAGGATTCCATTCCTCTAGGACAAGCTCAACTGCCACAATCCCTCTTCTTTAAAAACCCTAAAGGAGCTGAAATTGGTTTGGCTCAGTGGATAGAGCATCGGTCTGTGGACTGAAGGGTCCCAGGTTCGATTCTGGCCAGGGGCATGTGCCTTGGTTGCAGGCGCATCCCCGGTGGGGAGTGTGCAGGAGGCAGCTGATTGATGTTTCTCTCTCATAGATGTTTCTGACTCTCTATCCCTCTCCCTTCCTCTCTGTAAAAAATCAATAAAATTAAAATAAATTTAAAAAAAAAAAAACCCTAAAGGATCCAGGCCAGCATGGCTGTGGTTGAGTGTGGACCTATGAACCAGGAGGTCACAGTTGTCATGGTTCAATTCCCAGCCTGGGCTAGATCCCTGGTGTGGAATGTGCAGGAGGCAGCTGATCCATGGTTTTCTCTCATCGTTGATCTCTCTCTCTCTCTCTCTCTCTCTCTCTCTCTCTCTCTCTCTCTCGCTTCCTCTCTGAAATCACTAAGATTTTTTAAAAAGGCTGTAAGAGGAGTCCATGAGTGGGTTCAGGCCATAGCTTTTCCCTGCCACCCCCTCCCAACCTTACCAGTGCCTTCAGGACATTGGGTATGGGCCCTTTACAGGTGTGAACTCATTCAATGCTGACAACAACCCAATTATGTGGGTACACTTTCATCCCATTTTATAAATGAGGAGAGAGACAGAGAAGTACATCTGTCACCAGTAAGTGGGTAGCAAGGGCTCCACCCCAGGAAGTCTGACCCAAGAATCTGCATTTCTTGCAACTATATTATGCAGCCTCCCAAGGAAGTAACACAAGTGGGAAAATATTAGCCAAAATACTCTAAATCAGGGTTTACCAGCCTCTGCGCTATTAACACTGGAGACCAGATAATTCTTTGTTGTAGAGGGCTGTCCTGTGAGTTGCAGGATGCTTAATCAGCACCCTGGCCTCTACCACTACATGCCAGTAGCACCCCTGCCCCAGGATTGACAACAAGAAATATCTTCAGCTGGGAATGCAAGATGGTGGCATAGGTAGACACCTACACTGCTGCCTCGCACAACAATTTCAAAACTAAAACTAAAAGACAGAACGGACATCATCCAGAACCACAGGAGAGCTGGCTGAGTGGAAGTTCTACAGTTAGAGGGAAGGAGAGAGGCTCACAGAGACCCAGAGGAGCTGCAAAAAAGCTGAGGTACAGAGACGCGCCTGTGGAGAGAGCGGGTTCCAGAGTACCTAGCTGGTTTTCTCTGGCGGGAGGGAAACGGAGACTCTCAAAGGCACTGAACCCCTATCTTACGCCATTAAACCCCAGATCCAGCCGAAACTGGAAAAGGGTGAGGTGCACGGAAATTTAGGGGAGTCGCAAAAGATCAGAGGTCTGGTGGCGCGCACGGCACCGCGCAGAGGACAGACTGCTGATTGTGCCACTGGCTTTGGCGAGTGGGCGGGAGACAGACCCTCCCAACTGTGCCACTTCTAACTCCACTAAGCCCCTGTTTCGGGAGAAACCCTGGGGACCTAGACTCCTGTGGTCCTGGAGCGCAGGTTGCCGGAAAGGCAGCGGTTAGAGACACTGCGGGCTCACGCACAAGGACGGCTCCAGCGATTACCCAGTCACGTGAGACTCAGGGACCGTGGAGGGCGGGGCCAACTGGAAGGCAAGGCGGTACCTTAAGCCCTGAGACTCCACCCTCCCAAACTCAACAGAGGTTTCTTCGGTTTTGCAAGTCTGGTATCATAAGGCTGAATCCAACACAGAAGTTCTCCCAGCACAGTGAAAATGCCGAGACAAGGGAAGGAATCACAAACAAAAGAAATGGAGGGGAAAAAAACGACTGGATATAGAGTTCAAAACCACGCTTATAAGGTTTTTCAAGAATATGCTAGAAAAGTTGGATAAAATTAGCGAGAGCCTAGAGAAGATGAAAAAGGACCAACTAGAGACAATGACTGAAATAAAAAATATTATACAGAGTCCTAACAGCAGACTAGAGGAAGGCAAGAATCAAGTCAAAAATTTGAAATATAAAGAAGCAGAAAACATTCAACTGGAAAAGCAAGAAGAGAAAAGAATCCAAAAATGTGAAGATAATGTAAGGAGCCTCTGGGACAGCTTCAAGCGTACCAACATCAGAATTGTGGGGGTGCCAGAAGAAGAGAGAGAGCAAGATACTGAAAACCTATTTAAAGAAATAATGACTGAAAACTTCCCACATCTGGTAAAAGAAATAGACTTACAAGTTCAGGAAGCACACAGAACCCCATATAAAAGGAATCCAAAGAGGATCACACCGAGGCACATCATAATTAAAATAACCAAGAGCAAAAGACAAAGAGAGAATATTAAAAGCAGCAAGAGAAAAACAGTTCATTACCTACAAGGGAGCAGCCATACGACTGTCAGCTGATTTCTCAACAGAAACGATGCAGGCCAGATTGGAGTGGCAAGAAATATTCAACGTGATGAATAGCAAGAACCTACAACCAAGAATAATCTATCCAGCAAAGCTATCATTCAGAATTGCAGGGCAGATAAAGAGCTTCACAGAGAAGAAAAAGCTAAAGGAATTCATCAACTCCAAACCAGTATTATATGAAATGCTGAAAGGTACTCTTTTAGAAGAGGAAGAAGAAAAAAGGTAAAAGCCAAAAAATTATGAACAACAAATATGTATCTATCAACAAGTGAATCTATAAATTAAGTGAATTAAAAATTTGATCAACAGAATAAACTGGTGAATATAATAGAATCAGGAGCACAGAAAGGGAGTGGACTGATAATTCTCAGGGGGAAAGGGGTGAGGGGTGTACAGGGAGAGACTGGACAAAAATCATACACCTATGGATGAGGTCAATGGGAGGGAGGTAAGGGAAGAGGGAAGGGTGGGAGCTGGGTGGAGAGGTGCTATGGAGGGGGAAAAAAGAGAAACAAATGTAATAATCTGAATAATAAAGATTTAATTTAAAAAAAAAAAGAAATATCTCCAGCCGGACTAGTTTGGCTCAGTGCATAGGGTATCAGCCTGTGGACTGAAGGGTTCCAGGTTTGATTCCAGTCAAGGGCACATGACTGGGTTGCAAACTCGATGCCCAGTGGGGGACATGCAGGAGGCAACAGATCAATGATTCTCTCTCATCATGGATGTTTCTCTCTCTCCCTTTTCCTTCCACTCTGAAATCAATAAAAATATATTTTACAAAAATATCTTCAGACATTGCCAAATATCCTCTGGGGGCCAAAACTGCCCCCATTGAGAAGCACTCCTAAATGGTAAGAGCATTTTCAGATAAAAGTATTCATTCTGTTATCATGCAGCAAGGGCTGACCTGTACCTCTACTGAGTATTAAGCAGCAGTATTTTGTAATTCTAAAGAATACGGGGCTGGGGGAGTGGTTGGCAGGGGACAGAGGGGAAGGTGCTAAGCAGTATCTTGGTGGGTAGAGCCAGAGATCATAACGCTGCCCATGATGTGGGAGGCCTCTGGGTCATAGATGGAAGAGCCATATGCCTCTGTCTCCAGAAGAGTAGGGTGGGAGTCTGGAAATGAGGGTTAAGCTCTTCCTTGGGGAGGGAAGTGAATGATCAAAAGGGAAAGCTGGGGTGCACGTGGAAACAGGTGCACCAGGCTCAGGGGAGGGTCAGGAAGAGTCTGAACTCAGGTCTTTCCCCCACACCACTCCCTCCCCATCTTGAGGATAGGAGGGTCCTCAAGTTCCTCTTCCTCCAATTCCCAGCTTCAGAACTGGATGGCCCTTCCTAACAGCCTCCCTATAGATCCTTTGACTCTTTTAACATCAATGTATCGGGCTAAGAACTGAATTTGTGAGGTAGAAAATTACAGTCCATGACACACACAGCTCCCCTTACTCAAACGGAGCCCCGTTTCACTTTCCTGTTCCTCTGGAAAGAAGTCAAAATATAATTCCTACCCAACAGGGGGTGGTGGGCACACTGCCCTATGTAATTGGAGCTACTGGAAACTGGTCGCCAGCCTTCCCACCCTCAGTGGCTCTGACCCCGTAAACCCCCTTCCACTTAGCCTAACTGCAAAACCTCAGAACTCTTGCCAAGACCGATTTGGCTCAGTGGATAGAGCGTCGGCCTGCGGACTGAAAGATCCCAGGTTTGATTCCGGTTGGGGGCATGTATCCTGGTTTCGGGCACATCTCCACTGTGGGGCGTGCAGGAGGTGGCTGATAGATGTCTCTCTCTCATCGATGTTTCTAACTTTCTATCTCTCTCCCTTCCTCTCTGTAAAAAATCAATAAAAACGTATTAAAAAACAAAAAAACCTCAGAACTCTAAAAGTGAAAAAAGTTTTTTTTCCATAACTCTTGTGGTGGCAAAAAAATGGCCTAGGCTGACATGAGGCTATTTACTGTATGTTTTCATTGAGTCTGAATAAATCTGAATATTCAGGTTCTTCTTGCATTCAATTGGGACAGGCTCCAAGACCCTAACTGGGTGTGATATTAAAATGACTATATACATCCTGCGGAAACCGGTTTGGCTCAGTGAATAGGGCGAATAGAGATTAGGCCTTCGGACTGACCTGTGGACTGAAGGGTCCCAGGTTTGATTCCAGTCAAGGGCATGTACCTTGGTTGCGGGCACATCCCCAATGGGGGGCATGCAGGAGGCAGATGATCGATGTCTCTCTCTCATCCATGTTTCTAACTCTCTATCCCTCTCTCTTCCTCTCTGTAAAAAAAATTATTAAAAAAATGATAAAAAATAAAAATAAAATAAAATGACTATACATCCTGACTCATGGCACAGTTCCGATTGAAGCCAGCTGTTCTAGGGTTATTTTAGCCCTTCCTTTCGCTTGTGGAAGCTCTGGTTACATGATAAAGTATATGGTCACCTTTTACAACATACACCCTATTTTTCTAAGTGCGGTTCCACAGCACATGCTCCACCACCACCACACAAAACTACCAGGCGTGGGTGGCCCTCTGCTGCCGGGGCAGGGCCTCACCAGGAGCTCCTTGCTCTCCTTCTCTTCGGTGGAACGAAACACTTCATAGTCCTCCAGGTCACTCTTCAAGACCTTCAGCCTGGACTCCAGGAGCTCCTGCGTGAGGGTGAGAAGGGAGATACTGTGGGTAGAGAATTCTGGAAACCCCCAGCCTGCCTTCCTGGAGCCACCCTGGAGAAAGGGAAGGCCCTGCTCATTGAGGAGACCGGAGAGGAGACTGCCTGACTTCACAAAGGGGGACAGGGCACCTTTAGGGTGAGGCCAAAAGCCCAAGGTCTCATTTCCCCAAGATCATCAGTGCACAAGTTCAGGCTGAAACACAACCCCTCCCGCCCCCAGCAGCCCTACCCACCTGGTCTTCTCTGCTCTAGTCCCCACCGTCAGAAATCCCTCTTATGGAAGGGTTGGGGCAGTGTAGGAGCAAAGAAAGACAGGCTGTGGGCTCGAGGCCTCCACACACACGTCAGCTGAGGCCCAGCAAGGAGGCAGGAAAGAAAGGAGCCCAGGATCAACAGCTTTGACACAGCCCAGACGGCTCGCTCCTTGCTCTCTGCTCAACCCTGGACCACCCACCTTAGGAAGGTCTTTCCACCCGGGGAAGACCTGAGAGTGGGGGCAGCGGATGTATGGATACGCCCAAGTCGCCGCTAGAGGTCGGAGAAGGAAAGAAAGAAAGAAACTCGCCAAGTCTGTGGAACCTCGCCCAGGCGGCTGGGGGTTACAGGTGTTGTGGGGGTGGCCACGCTCACCCCCGGAGCCAGTGCTGTGTAGAAGAAAAAAGATAGGGGCTCACCGGAGCCCCCAGTCTGCTGCCGGCCCGTCTGCACTGCGTGGGCGGGAGGCAGGACAGAGTCGCAGGGACCCGCAGGGGTTCGGCCGGCGCTCACCTTGGCCTCCTGCACAGCCTCGTCGAGCGGGATCACGGCGTGTGCGCGGTGCTCGCGGGCGCGGTCGCACACTACGCAAATGGCGCGCCCGTCGTCCTGGCAGTAGAGCTTGAGCGGCTCGCCGTGCTGTGCGCACCCCGCCGCCTCCGGGGGCCCGCGCTCGCCGGTGGCGGCGGGCAGGCTGAAGCGCCGCAACAGGGTGGCCACGGCGGCCAGCTGCCGGTTGGGCCGCAGCTGGCTCGGGCGCGCGGGCTCGCGGCACTGCGGGCAGGGCAGCGGGCAGGGCAAGCGGGGGGCGGCGGAGCTCGCGCCCGGGCGCTCCCAGCAGCGCGCGATGCAGGAGCGGCAGAAGCTATGGCCACACTCGACGGACACCGGCTCTCGGAAGAGCTCCAGGCAGATGGAGCAAGTCGCCTCACCCTGCAGCTCCGCCGCCAGAGCCAGGGCCTCGGCCCCGGAGCCGGGACCCGCGCGCGGCCCCACCGCCGCCATGCACGCCCTCCGCGCCCCGAGTGGGGCGGTGTGAAGAGGCCAGGGAGCCAATGGCTGCGCCAGGAATCCGGGCGGCCAGGGCGGGCTTCTGGGTGGAAGGGCGTGGCTGACACCGGCGGACCGAGACTGGCAGTGGGGGCGCTCCCGGCTGGAAAACCCGCCCGGAAGGTGCGCTTTGAGGGCCGGCCGGGCTGCGCAGCGAGGGGCTCCCAATGAGGCCGGTCCCAGCCCAGCTCTTCGGTCCCCGACGCCCTCTCCTCGTCGCCGCCCCCCCTCCGCTCCCGCGGACTGGTCCCGGCCGCCCCCGCCTGACCCAGGCAGCCTGGAAACGGGCCGGGACAGGTGGGCGCACTTGCCCAGCTGGGCGCCGCTCCCGGCTGCTCGCGGCCGATTCCGCACGGCGGGCGCTGGGGCCTGGCGCCAGGCCGCGGGTCGGGTTTCCCGAGAGCAGGCTGGGCCCGGCGCTGCTGGAGCTAAATTGGGAGTCTGGTGTCTGGAATCTGACGCTCAGTCCCCACCCCCACGCGTGGCCTTGTACCCACCTCTGTAGCTAGCTACCTTTCTTACCATAGTCTCCTCCCCCGTTGTTTATGTGTTATTTATTTTTTATAAACAACACATTTACAATAAATTTTCCCAGTTTACTCGATGTTATGCTCTCCTTTATCGCCACAGCCCCCTCCAGAGCTGCTAGCATTATTTGCAGCCCTATCTCATGCCCCCCGGAGACCACTGGGTCCAGCTTTCGCCCTCACCCTCTTCAGAAATCACTCTTGTTAAAGTCACCAGTGACTTCAGCGATCCTAACCCAAAGACAAAGCTCCCTTCTCGGGCCTCACCTCACCTGCCCTCTCATCTCATGCTTCCTCCTTCCTGACACTCTTTCCCGGCGCCTTCCAGACCCTTCCCCAGCTCTATGGCCTGCTACCTTCATCCCTTCTCCCTGTCTGTACTCAATCCCTTCTGATCTCTTACACTTTATGGGCCTAGACGACCCTATCCCTGATGACACCACAGCACACAGGCCTAGCCCAGGATGCCTAAGAGACTTGGCTTCCACATTCAGCTCCAGCGTAGCATCTCCACGTAAGGGGCGTCCCACACTCACCGCGTCCACAACTATACTTCTGATCTGCAACACCACGTGCTTCTCCCCACAGCCTTTCCCACCTCACCCCTTTAACAGGAACTCCAACCCTCCAGGTACTCAAGTCAAAACCAGGGAGCCCTCTGTGACTCCAAGAGGAAAAACTTGTGCACACCTCACCCCGTGTCCTCAGTCTCTTCCTCCATTGCATTATCTCCAATGAGCAACAAATCTCTCCCCTTCTGTCCCACTCTGGGCCCTATCTTCACCCAGCTGTGAGAACAATCTATTAAAATGTTACTTTTAAATCAAATCGTGGCCCTTCTCTGCTCAAACCCTCCAGTGGCTCCCCCCTGTCAGACCTACCCCAGTCTTCCTCCCCCTCCTTGCACTGGGCCTCCTCTGAACGCTCCCCTCCTGCCACATGCACTCCTTACTGTTCCCGCAACATGACAAAAGACCCTACCTCACGGCCTTTGAACTGGCTCCAGAGTTGGACCTCTCTTCTCCCAGACACGTGCATGTCTCACTTCCATGCTGTTAGCCCTGTTTCAAAAAGTTACCTTTCTTAAAAAAAAAAAAGTTACCTTTCTCAATGAAGCCTGTTTACAATCACACCTTACCATTTTCTCTCGCTCAACGCTGGCTCCATTTTCAATCCAGCATTCTTCTGGAATACAAGCTGTTAGAGTGGATGGACTATGTAAGTTTTGGACCATTGGACCACTAGTTTTCTAGAGCAATTCTTGGTACCTAGTAGGCGCTCCATAAACTTTTCTTGGGTTGAATTAATTTGGACGTGATTAAAAAACAGAGCGGTTTATACTGAAAAGTCTGTCTGTTGCCTAGACCCCAGTTCCCTCCCCATCCCAAAGCAATTCTTCATTATTTAATACAAATATTATATTTACTACACTCCTCCCTGTTTTGTTTTTTTTTTTTATAAACACAGCATTCTGAACACAGTCTTTTTCGCTTCACAGTTCATTTGGGGAATCGCATCAAATGACTTCCCCCTTCTTTTTCCACCGCTGCCTCCAGGTGTTTATCCCAGCCCTGTCCTCCCAGAGCGTCCTTCAGTCTAGCTCTACGCCCCCGTAGTCATTTAGTAGAGAGCCTTGGAAACCTTCGCGACTTTGCCCGCTGGGGTTTGCAACTTCTGGGGTATAGCGTTCTCCAGAAACCATCCATGTACCTACGCCCTTCACGAAGAAACTGCTAAGGAAGAATAGCAAGGACTATTGCAGCTAGTGGGGGATGTAGCTCAGTGGTAGAGCGCATGCTTTGCATGTATGAGGCCCCGGGTTCGATCCCCGGCATCTCCAGCGCTGAAGTTGCGTTTGCTTTTTCCCACTCTGGGTCTCCCAAATTAAAAAATGCGATGGTTCCCAGGCCCAGGGAAAATCACAGATATTGGTGTTTTCTATTTTTTAATTGAATTTATTGGGAGTGACACTAGTTAATAAAATTATATAGGTTTCAGGTGTACAATTCTATACTAAATCACCTGTATATTCTATGGTGTGTTCACCGGCCCCCAGATCAGGTCGTTTTACCCACGTTGGAGGTATCGGCTGCGCCCGCACCACTCCCATCCCCAGATGCTGCCTTTTAACTCCAGATTTAAAAATCACAGGGTGATCGGACCAGTGGCATCGTCCTGCGCACTTATTCCCTTCGCCCCGTGAACTTCATGGGGATGGAAAAGGGCAGTTTTCCGAGCTGCCCAGAACTTTTAAAGGCCGGATCATACTCCGACTGAACCCAACTTCAAACCTCCAGCTAGATGCAGACCTAATCCCACGATGAAGTAGTAATTGTTAACCGGAGATATCAGCCCTTATCCTCACCGCGCCCGGCTAGCTCAGTCGGTAGAGCATGAGACTCTTAATCTCAGGGTCGTGGGTTCGAGCCCCACGTTGGGCGAGCGGGTTAATTCCTTTTTCAAACCTTGCCTGACTGATACCTCAGAAAACCAAAGAAATCCTGTAACGAACATTTCCTGTGTGCAATATTTATGTAGGCTTTTTATGGCTACACATTTGTTCATTAATCTAGCCTGTTTATGTAAACAAGATTAGTTCTTAAAAAATAGGGTAAAATATGCATAACAAAATTTGCCGTTTTAACCATTTTTAAGTGTACAATTCTGCAGCTTTAAATACATTCACATTGTTGTGTAACCATCACCATAATCCATCTCCAGAACTTATACATCTTCCCTAACTAAATTTCTGGTCCCAGTAAACAATTATGTTCCACTCTCCTTCCCCTCAGCTGCTGGTTTTCTACTTCTTGTTCCTATGAGTTTGACTACTCTAGGTATCTCATGTAAGAAAAAATCATACAATATTTGCCCATTTGTGACTGGATTATTTCACTTAGCATAATGTCTTCAATTTCATTCATGTTGTAGCATGTGTCAAAATTTCCTTTTTTTTAAGGCTGAAAAATAATACATTGTATGTATATAATACATTTTGTTTACCCACTCATCTTTCAATAGACACGTGAGCTGGTTCCATCTTTTGGCTTTGGGAATAATGCTGCTATGAACTCAGGTGTACAAATATCCATTTGAATTTCTGCTTTTACTTATTTTGGGTATATACCAGAAGTGGACTCAACCCCCTAGTCACATAAGTATATCTGTTCTAAGATTTTAAAATAATATGATTTCTTTTCAGACTAATTCAGATGCTCTATCAGGTTATAGTCCCCCCCTATCAGCTATAGTGTCTGCTCTTCAACAATGTAATCTCTCCCCGTCATTGAGAGGAAAGTCTATTTCCCCTCCCCTTGAACCTGGACTGGCTAAGTGACTTGCTTAGCCAACTGAATATGGCAGCTAGGACGTTCTGGGACTTTGAAGGCTAAGTCTACCTTGGTCACTATTGAGACACTTCTCCTCAGAACCCATTGGCCATGCTATGAGAAGCCCAAGCCCCATGGTGTGTTTTTTTTTGTTTTCTTTTATTTTGTTTTTTTTTTGGTATTTTAGTTGTAATTCCAGTTTGGTCCTGGGAGCATGTCTGTGTAGCTTCCACTGCCATTTTTAATCTCTGTGGTTTCCTTTAAATTGTCCTTTTGTTTCAGTTCTGAGGTCCAATTATATTCATTCTGCAGGTGAGCATGCTGAATGACTTTTAAGGCACCTAGTTAATTAGGGACTCAAATCTAGTACTAATTTTTTTCAAAATTAGATCTCCAAAATCCTACCCTGCCTCTCATCTATTATATCCAAGTGTGTAGAGAGCCCTTTCTCTCACACAGTTTAAAGCAATGCTCCAGATCTCAGCACACAGAAGTGAAGATGGTATTGTCACTAAATCACTAGGATCAAGCCCACATTCCTCAGGTCTGGAATGAACACTGAGAAACTGTCCTTAATTCTGAGACAATTGAAAATATTGAGGAACTAGGAGTGGCTATCAGTTAGGGATGGGAAAAAAGTGAACTATTTGTAAGTATATTCAGTGAGAAGTGTCAAACTTTTACCCATCTTCCCTAGATAACAATCTATGTACATATGCTTACACAGTTTTTGGATGAAAAAATATTTTTATTTCCCTTTACTTACACAAAAATATAATTACAGCTCTGTTATAGCTTGAAGATCTTCCTATCTCAAGACATAAAATGTCCTCAATCTCTTTTTGCAGCCTCATACTATTCCACTGTAGATGAATCATAGTTTATTTAACACATCACCTGCTGATGGACATTTATGTTGTTTCCAATCTCTTGTTATTACAATTAATGCTGCAGTTATAAGCATATGTCATTGTCATTTTTCACTTTTGCATTCATATCTGTAGGGCAAATTCCCAGAAGTGAGATTACTGGGTCAATGTATATATGCTATTGTAATTTATGAAAATAGGCAAATCCCTCAGTTGTGGATCCTACCAGCTGATATTCCCTCCCATCAAACATGAATGAGATTGCCTATTTCTCCACTGCTGTGGTAGCAATGAGCTGCTTTAGCAAAAAAAAAAAAAAAATCTATAAACATCTCCCTCCTCCCCCAATGTGACTCCCTCCTCCCCCACACCCTTAAAATTGCCTGGGCTCCTCACTGCCTATCTGGCAAGATGATACCCATGGCAAGGCCTGCAGGGCTTTGGCTGGCAGGGCAGGGAAAAGAACTCTCCTTTTGCCTCTCACAGGAGCATACTCAAACAAAAGATTCTGAAGATCACAGTGTCACTCTGGTTTATGGTTCATAATCTAACGTTATAGGACAATAGTTTTTCTCCTCTTCTCAGGCCTGTTTCTTTAGAGGTCATCATGTTTTCTTCTTTTGTAAAGCCACAACCTCATCGGAAAGGGCTACTCAGTTATTTTTTACTCTGCAGATTTTCTTCCTTGGACAGGAAGAATCCAACCAGACGTAAGAAATTAAGTTTGTTAATGATTGTTTTACTGGTTGGTGTCCCATACACTGAGTGGCCAGATTATTATGATCTCTGAACACATAATCATCTGGCCACTCAGTGTACTTCTCTTGAGTACCTAATTTATTTGGTATCAAAGATACTATAAATCATGCATCTGATCAGTTTTCCCCTTTGCACTGGCTGATAGAAAGCTCAGGGCAAATAGGTGGTTGATCTCCAGCAAAAGTCTAGAATACTTTTGTTACCCACCTGAGATACAAATACACTGAGTGAAGAGATTATTATGCATTCAGAGATCATAATAATCTGGCCACTCAGTGTACATGTAGTTTGTGAAATGATCTTATAATAATGACTATATACAATTTATATATAAATTATTAATTAACCATCTACTTCAATATTTTCATTTTAAAATATAATCTCCAATTTCTAATGAGTCTAAAAACATTCCAGTATCAGGTCGTTCTTAAACAGTCCTTGGTTCCCCTTTACCGGACTTCAGCAAGTCATTCTCCCAGGATTGGTGTGGCATCGGGAGATATGGCCCAACCCATGTCAAATGCTCACCCTGTTATTTCACTGCCATTTATATCACGTCACATGGGTGGGTTTAAGGGTACAAGTCCCCCAGATAAAAGAAAGGTCTCAAAGACATTGGTGTTCTGGGGAATGTGACTTTTGGGTAAGGAGGAAGACAAAAATATCAACCAGAGTAACCGAATGCTGGAGGCCTGCTACAAAAACAGGAAGAGTGGCCAAAAAGATGACCCCAAATGACCTGCTCCTCCATTCTGTTTCAGGACCAACTGGCTTAAAATAACTGGATATTTTGAGAAACTCTGTTGTTATTTGAGATGTTTAGTGTCTAAGGGCAATGAGACAGGTTTTTGAATATGGAAAAGAATGCACACACTTGATTTGTAATGAATACTCAATGCATTACAGTTGCAAATGTTAAAGTCTACTTATTTTTATGGTTTTAAACCAACGTACAAATACAGTATTATTGTTTTTCTTATAAACTAGCAATATTTTCTTTTTTATTATTATTTTTTAATTAAATCTTTATTATTCAGATTAGTACATTTGTTTTCCTTTTTTCCCCTCCATAGCACCCCTCCACCCAGCTCCCACCCTTCCCTCTGCCCTTACCTCCCTCCCATTGACCTCATCCATAGGTGTATGATTTTTGTCCAGTCTCTCCCTGTACACCCCTCACCTCTTTCCCCCTGAGAATTATCAGTCCACTCCCTTTCTGTGCTCCTGATTCTATTATATTCACCAGTTTATTCTTTGATCAAATTTTTAATTCACTTAATTTATAGATTCACTTGTTGATAGATATGTATTTGTTGTTCATAATTTTTTGGCTTTTACCTTTTTCTTCTTCCTCTTCTAAAAGAGTACCTTTCAGCATTTCATATAATACTGGTTTGGAGTTGATGAATTCCTTTAGCTTTTTCTTATCTGTGAAGCTCTTTATCTGCCCTTCAATTCTGAATGTTAGCTTTGCTGGATAGATTATTCTTGGTTGTAAGTTCTTGCTATTCATCACGTTGAAAATTTCTTGCCACTCCCGTCTGGCCTGCATCGTTTCTGTTGAGAAATCAGCTGACAGTCGTATGGGTGCTCCCTTGTAGGTAATGAACTGTTTTTCTCTTGCTGCTTTTAATATACTCTCTTTGTCTTTTGCTCTTGGTATTTTAATTATGATGTGTCTCGGTGTGGTCCTCTTTGGATTCCTTTTATATGGGGTTCTGTGTGCTTCCTGAACTTGTAAGTCTATTTCTTTTACCAGACGTGGGAAGTTTTCAGTCATTATTTCTTTAAATAGGTTTTCAGTATCTTGCTCTCTCTCTTCTTCTGGCACCCCCACAATTCTGATGTTGGTATGTTTGAAGCTGTCCCAGAGGCTCCTTACATTATTTTCACATTTTTGGATTCTTTTTTCTTCTTGCTTTTCCAGTTGAGTGTTTTCTGCTTCTTTATATTTCAAATTTTTGACTTGATTCTTGCCTTCCTCTAGTCTGCTGTTAGGACTCTGTATATTTTTTATTTCAGTCATTGTCTCTAGTTGGTCCTTTTTCATCTCCCCTTGGGACTCGCTAAATTTATCCATCATCTCTATTTGGATCTTTTGCATTTCTAGTTGGTCCTTTTGCATCTCCTCTTGGGACTTGATAAATTTATCCATCTTTTCTAGCATATTCTTGAAAAACCTTATAAGCGTGATTTTGATCTCTCTATCCAGTCATTTTTTTCCCTCCATTTCTTTTGTTTGTGATCCCTTCCCTTGTCTCGGCATTTTCACTATGCTGGGAGAACTTCTGTGTTGGATTCAGCCTTATGATACCAGACTTGCAAAACCGCAGAAGCCTCTGTTGAGCTTGGGAGGGTGGAGTCTCAGGGCTTAAGGGACCGCCTTGCCTTCCAGTCGGCCCCGCCCTCCACAGCCCCTGAGTCTTACCTGACTGGGTAATCGCTGGAGCCGTCTTTGTGCGTGTGCCCACAGTGTCTCTAGACAGCTGCCTTTCCGGCAACCTGCGCTCCAGGACCACAGGAGTCTAGGTCCCCAGGGTTCCGCCCAAAACAGGGGTTTAGTGGAGTTAGAAGTGGCACAGTTGGGAGGGTCTGTCTCCCGCCCACTCGCCAAAGCCAGTGGCACAATCAGCAGTCTGTCCTTTGCGCAGTGCTGTGCACGCCAGCAGACCTCTGATCTTTTGCGAATCCCCTAAATTTCCGTGCACCTAGCCCTTTTCACAGTCCAAACCCCCCCCCCATATGAGTTTCGCTGGATCTGGGGTTTAGTGTCGTAAGATAAGGGGTTCAATGCCGTTGGGAGTCTCCGTTTCCCTCCCGCCAGAGAAAGCCAGCCAGGTACTCCGGCACCCGCTCTCTCCACAGGCGCGTCTCCATACCTCAGCTTTTTGCAGCTCCTCTGGGTCTCTGTGAGCCTCTCTCCTTCCCTCTAGCTGTAGAACTTCCACTCAGCCAGCTTTCCTGTGGTTCTGGATGATGTCTGTTCTGTCTTTTAGTTGTAGTTTTGAAATTGTTGTGCGAGGCAGCAGTGTAGGTGTTTACCTATGCCGCCATCTTGGATTCCAACTAAACTAGCAATATTTTAAAGAACTTTCATTAAGTGTCATTTTGAACATCTAAGCCATTGGTGATATTCTTATAGACATTTGAAATGACAACCCTCATTTAGTGGGAGAAGAGGAAGCACTGGTTAGGTTGCACAGTTGGTATCTGAACCTAAATTGTTGCTGCACGCTCCCTCCTCTAACTCCCAACCCACAGCACTTAGAAACCCGGGTTTATTGCTCACTTGCAATCTTCTGAATGAACCCAGGTGCTCCTTCATCTGCTCTTAAAAACTCCACACTGAGGACCTACTCAGTGTATTCCTCACTGGCCTGGAAGTCCTTTAAGACTGTATATCCAGTGTTCTCCACTCATTTTTCTTTATTTTTTATTGATTTCAGAGAGGACCGGAAAGGGAGAGATAGAAACATCAATGATGAAAGAGAATCATTGATCGGTTGCCTCCTGCACACCCCCTACTGGTGGTTGAGCCAGAAACCCAGGCATGTGTGCCCTTGAGTGCAATAGAACCCGGAACCCTTTATAGTCTTCAGGCTGATACTCAATCCACTGAGCCAAACCAGCTAGGATCTCCACTCATTTTTCAATCCACCTACAAAGAAAAACAGCAAATGGTGCAGATGGAGTCATCAGGGTGTAACTGTGGCTCCTTATTCTCCAAACCCCTGGTCTTTCCTCTACCCTTGAACCCACTGAGCTCCCCCTAATACTCATTGTCCCTTCTTCTGATGCATCTTTCCTGGCCTAGCTTTCTAATGTTGTCTGCTTGCTTGCCACTTTATCAGATCATTGTCTTTGATTTTCTCACAGTCCTAATAGCTCTCTTGTTATTTCTTTATCTGTTTACTTGCTTGTTATTTTACTTGCCTATCAGAAGGTAACAGGAGGGTAGGGACCTAGCCCCTTTCTTACTGCAATGTAACAAATAAATAGATGAAGTTTCCTTTTAATAGTAGCACGTCATAAGTTTGTTGCAAGTGCCTATTCCATACCACAGCCCAGTTCATGGGATCTGTAACTATTAGTATTATTTCCTAAACTTTGAAGAGTACCGGAACTACCAGAGGGAAGGGGAGACGGTCAACAGAGTGACTACAGAAAGGTAGTCTGTGGAATCTGAGGATTATAAAGAAAAGAGCAAGGGGGTGGGAGAGGGTGGAGGTAGAGGTAAAACGGAATGGTGAAAAGAGAAAATTGTTGAAGCTGGGAGATGGGTCCTTGGGGTTTCACAATAACATTTTATCTACTTTAAATTTCCTAATAAGAAGGCTTAGCCAAAACTGGTTTGGCTCAGTGGATAGAGTGTTGGCCTGCTGACTGAAAGGTCCCAGGTTTGATTCTGGTCAAGGTACCTTGGTTGTGGGCACATCCCCAGTAGGGGATGTGCAAGAGGCAGCTGATCAACGATGTTTCTAACTCTCTATCCCTCTCCCTTCCTCTCTGTAAAAAAATCAATAAAATATATTTTTTAAGAAAGGTTTAAAAATAAAACAAATATATTTTTTAAAAAAGGTTTAAAAATAAAACAAAGAGTATTACAATTACTCTTTAGTGAGAGGTTAAACATTTAGGTAGAAAATATTGTAGAGTAATGAATCTGTGGAGTAATATTTATTTGAAAAAAAAAAGTAAAGATGTAGCAAAGCTACAATTAAATAGAATCCTCAGTGGGAATTTGCATCCACTAAACTATCTCCCTAGGGTAATAGGAAGTGGGGAGACAGGGACTTTTGGCCCTGCATACTGTACTGGCGCCCAGGTTTGGCTCTTGTCTTTTACTCCTCACTGAAAAATGAACAAACAAACAAACAAACTGAGTTCCCTGAAATCCCTCTGCATCCAAGGGCAGGAAAATTTAGCTAGGCCCAGGATGTGATTGCCACCAGGAAACAAGGATGCTTTTGCTTTAATGGGGCGATGCTGAAAGGCCAAAGGGGTTGGTGGAAAGGGCCTTCCACTGACAAGCAACTACAGTTTCAGCCTCAAAAAAAAAAAAAAAAAAAGAGAGAGAGAGAATAATGGTGTTATTGAAACAAGATGAGAGTAGGAAAGCCACAAAGCCATATGACAAGTTAGCATTAAGTGTAACCCAAAAGAAATATGGGTCACACAACTTTTTGCCCAGCCAGTGCTTTGAGGTTAGCTGTGTTGTTTTGGATTTGTTTACTGTCTCCACAAGGAAGATGATGAGAACACACATTAGCTGAGCACAGATCAAAATTCATCTGGAGAAGAGTGACAGGCCTAAAGGGACAGTTCTGGCCTCCTAGAGTCCTGGAGCCACCAAGGAAGTCAGCTTGAAGAGAGGGAAGGGAGGCTGGTGGTGGTTCAGAAGACACTCTGGCAGTCCAAAGCCTGAGATGGGGTCTGTACTGACTCATCTCAAACCAGTGAGTAAAACCTGAGAGGGGTGATGATGGAAAGAAATGGGGTCAGCAAGGGAACCTGGAGAATTCTTCCAAATGGGGTTCAGAATTCTTCACTCTTCACTCCTTTTAGTCTCTAAGATCCATAGCTGGACCCTGGCCCTCCTCCCTGAGTGAATACATCTATACATTCTGAGAAGATATACACATAAGTATGAAGGAGCAATGCAATGATAAGGAAATGGGCATGACATTGATTTTTTGTGGACAAGTTATTGGAATTGTTAACCAAAAAGTAAAAAGACCTTTCAAAATGAGAGGCAACAAACATTTATTTGAGATCAATAGAAACAGCCATTTGTGAGCACTGATTCACGACAGTGTTGGGATGAGGAGGAAAAGGCAAGGAGTTTTACGAGAAGGGGAAGGGAAACAATTACATCAACAGAAGGAAGGCATTTCTGTTGGTGCAGAGACGTAACATAGTGCTGTTGATGCTAAACAATATTTTTAACTTTCCATCTGGCAGTCATCAGTCCTGTAGCAATAATGATTACTTTCTTTTTATCTTTGCTAACAGATCTTTTACAAGCAGAGGTTGCCTAGGCCCAGCCCAAAGGCTATTCTGCCCGGTTTTAACAACTCTGAGGGTCCAGACATCAGGCTGCAGGGCAGTTGCTCTGGAATAGCAGCTCCAGCTCCATTTTGAAGTTGTTCCATTTAATCACTGTTTACAGACTGCCGTTACTGGCTATACTTTGAGTCATGAATGCTTTGTCTACATTTAAGACATATAAAAAATTAAAGAGAATTTTGCCAAGGCCGGTTTGGCTCAGTGGATAGAGCGTCGGCCTGCGGACTGAAGGGTCCCAGGTTCGATTCCGGTCAAGGGCATGTACCTTACTGGTGGGCACGTCTCCACTGTGGGGCGTGCAGGAGGCGGCTGATCGATGTCGTCTCTCTCTCATTAGTGTTTCTGACTTTCTCTCTCCCTTCCTCTCTGCAAAAAATCAATAAAATATATTTAAAAAAATTAAAGAGAATTTGATTTATCACTTTGATGTCTTCTTTTTTTTAATTTTAAAAAATATATGTTATTGATTTTTCACAGAGAGGAAGGAAGAGGGAGAGAGAATTAGAAACATCAATCAGCCGCCTCCTACATGCCCCCTACTGGGGATGTGCTTGAAACCAAGATACAAGCCCTTGACCAGAATCAAACCTGGGACCTTTTACTCCACAGGTCAACGCTCTATCCACTGAGCCAAACTCGTTTCAGCTTTTTTTTTTTTTTAATTTTAAGAAATTTTTATTGTTCAGACTATTACAATTGCTTTGCTTTTCCCTCCTATATCTCCCCTCCACCTGGCCCCCACCCAACCTCTGCCCTTATATCCCCCCCATTGTCCTCATCCATAGGTGTATGATTTTTGTCCAGTCTCTCCCTGCATCCCCCCTCACTTCTTTCCCCCTGAGAATTATCAGTTCACTCCCTTTCTATGCCCCTAATTCTATTATACTCACCAATTTATTGTGTTCATCAGATGTTCAATTCACTTGATTTTTAGATTCATTTGTTGATACCCAATTTCCCCGAAAATAAGACAGTGTCTTATATTAACTTTTGCTCCCAAAGATGGGCTTGGTCTTATTTTCAGGAGATGTCTTATTTTTCCATGAAAAAGAATACAGTACACATTGTTGAACAAAAAAAAAAAAAAAAAAAAAAGGAAATTTATTACCTGTATATGGTACGGTAGTAGTTGTCATCACAAACCAGCTCATTGATTGGCTGCAGCACAGCCAGAGCTGTTTAGGCAGTGCGAGGTCTCTTTAAATCAGTAGCTTCAGGGGCCTTATATTCTGGGGAGGCCTTATGTTTGGAGGAGGCTTTATTATCGGGGAGGTCTTATTTTCAGGGGGATGCCTTATATTACAGCGAGAGGCAAAACTGGAAGTAGGTCTTATTTTCGGGGGATGTCTTACTTTTGGGGAAACAGGATAGATATGTATTTGCTGTTCATAATGTTTTTTTCTTCCTCTTCTTGAAGAATATCTTTCAGCATTTCATATAATACTGGTTTGGTGCTGATGAACTCCTTTAGCTTTTTCTTATCTGTGAAACTCTTTATCTGTCCTTCAATTCTGAATGATAGCTTTGCTGGGTAGAGTAATCTTGATTGTAGGTTCTTGCTATTCATCACTTTGAATATTTCTTGCCACTCCCGTCTGGCCTGCATCATTTCTGTTGAGAAATCAGCTGACAATCATATGTGTGCTCCCCTGAATCAGTGCTCAGAAATGACTGTTTCTATTTTTTTTTTTTTATCTGCAGGGTTTTTATTAAGTATAACAGGAGATTTAAAAAAAAATCAAAGGCAATCAGCAGTACTTTTACATAACAAGGTTTTACAAAAATTTCAATTGATGTCACTAACTGGAATGTCACAAAACAATGAGCTTTGTTTTCCTCTCTCTTCCAGAGTGCAGGTGCATCTTCATTTTTCCTAGTTATATTTATAAAGAGTGTTGGCAATTTCAAATACATCGTGAGTGTTATCATGACCACAATGGTGGGTAAAAGGTGTCATCTTCTATTTATTTATTTTTTCAGATTGTTGCATGTAAATTGTAGAGTGGGATGTATAGGGCTTTTTGTGGGGGAAGGGATACAGTTAGGCCGCCAAACAAGAGAAGCTTTAAGCCACAGGATATAGTCTCAGCCCTTTGCCTCTCCATCTAATTGAAAAGAGCATTTCTACACCAGGAGCTTAGTCCCCAGAAAGTTCCCGGGGGATTCTGACAATGCTTTCCGAAAGGTGTGGCAGAGGCTCCTCGGTGATTTGGTACAATCCTACCACTGCAGCTTTTTTTAAAAATTAAATCTTTATTATTCAGGTTATTACATTGGTTTCTCTTTTTTCCCCTCCACATAGCCCCCCTCCACCCAGCTCCCATCACTCCCTCTACCCTTACCTCCCCCCCATTGACCTCATCTATAGGTGTATAATTTTTGTCCAGTCTCTCCCTGTACACCCCTGACCCCATTCTCTCTGAGAATTATCAGATCTCCTGTTCCTATTATATTCACCAGTTTATTCTGTTGATCAAATTTTTAATTCACTTAAATTTTAGATTCACTTGTTGATAGATATGTATTTGTTGTTCATCATTTTTTTTTATCTTTTATCTTTTTCTTCTTCCTCTTCTTAAAGAGTGCCTTTCAGCATTTCATATAATACTGGTTTGGAGTTGATGAACTCCTTTAGTTTTTTTTCTTTCTTTATCTGCCCTTCAATTCTGAATGATAGCTTTGCTGGATAGAGTATTCTTGGTTGTAGATTCTTGCTATTCATCACGTTGAATATTTCTTGCCACACCCATCTGGCCTGCATCATTTCTGTTGAGAAATCAGCTGACAATTGTATGGGAGCTCCCTTGTAGGTAATGAACTGTTTTTCTCTTGCTGCTTTTAATATTCTCTCTTTGTCTTTTGCTCTTGGTATTTTAATTATGATGTGTCTTGGTATAGTCCTCTTTGGATTCCTTTTATATGGGGTTCTGTATGCTTCCTGGACTTGTAAGTCTATTTCTTTCTCCAGATGTGGGAAGTTTTCAGTCTTTATTTCTTCAAATAGGTTTTCAGTATCTTGTTCTCTCTCTTCTTCTAGCATCCCCACAATTCTGATGTTCATATGCTTGAAGCTGTCCCAGAGGCTCCTTACATTATCTTCACAGTTTTGGATTCTTTTCTCTTCTTGCTTATCCAGTTGAGTGTTTTCTGATTCTTTATATTTCAAATTTTTAACTTGATTCTTGCCTTCCTCTAGTCTGCTGTTAGGTCTCTGAATAATATTTTTTATTTCAGTCAGCGTATGTTTAATTTCTAGTTGGTCCTTTTCCATCTCTAGTTGTTTTTTTTTTCCATCTCTAGTTGATTTTTTTCCATCTCTAGTTGATTCTTTTTCATCTCCTCTTGGGTCTCGCTAACTTTATCCATCTTTTCTAGGATATTCTTGAAAAGCCTTATAACCGTGGTTTTGAACTCTAAATCCAGTCGTTTGTTTTCCTCCATTTCTTTTGTTTGTGATCTCTTCCCTTGTCTCGGCATTTTCACTATGCCGGAAGAACTTCTGTGTTGGATTTAGCCTTATGATACCAGACTTGCAAAACTGCAAAAGCCTCTCTGTTGAGCTTGGGATGGGTGGAGTCTCAGCGCTTAACAGACTGCCTTGCCTTCCAGTCGGCCCCACCCTCCACGGCCCTTGGGTCTCATGTGACTGGATAATTGCTGGAGCGGTCCCTGTGTGCTCGCACTGGCGCAGTGCCTCTAGACCTCTGCCTTTCTGGGTCCCCTGCACTCTGGGACCATATGAGTCTGGGTCCCCAGGGTTTCACCCAAAACTGGGGTTCAGTGGAGCTAGAAGTGGTGCCGTTGGGAGGCTCTGTCCCCTGCCCACTCGCCAAAGCCAGTGGCACAACCAGCAGTCAGTCCTCTGTGCGCAGTCTGTGCGCGCCACCAGACCTCCGCCCTTTCGCGTCTCCCCCAGATCTCCGTGCACTTCTCCCTCTTCACAGTCCGAATTCCCCCCATATGTGTCCCGACTGGACGTGGGATTTAGTGCTGTAGGATAAGGGGTTCAGTGCAGCTGGGAGTCTCCATCCCACTCCCGCCAGAGAAAGCCAGCCAGGTACTCCGGCACCCGCTCTCTCCACGTGCGTGTCTCCGTACCTCAGCTTTTTGCAGCTCCTCTGGGTCTCCATGAGCTCCTCTCTTTCCTTCTAGTTGTAGAATTTCCACTCAGCCAGCTTTCCTGTGGGTCTGGATGATGTCTGTTCTTTTAGTTGTAGTTTTGAAATTGTTGTGCGAGGCAGCAGTGTAGGTGTTTACCTATGCCGCCATCTTGAATCAGTCTCTGACCGTTTCTATTGATTGCAAATAAATGTTGCCTCTCATTTTGAAAGGCCTTTTTACCTTTTGGTTATCAATTTTTCTCTTGCTGCTTTTAATATTCTCTTTGTCTTTTGCTCTTGGTATTTTAATTATGATGTATCTTGGTGTGGTCCTCTTTGGATTCCTTTTATATGGGGTTCTGTGTGCTTCCTGGACTTGTAAGTCTATTTCTTTCACCAGATGTTGGAAGTTTTCAGTCATTATTTCTTTAAATAGATTTTCAGTATCTTGCTCTCTCTCTTCTTCTGGCACCCCCACAATTCTGATGTTGGTACTCTTGAAGTTGTCCCAGAGGCTCCTTACAATATCTTCACATTTTTGGATTCTTTTTTCTTCTTGCTTTTCCAATGGTTTGTTTTCTGCTTCTTTGTATTTCAAATCTTTGACTTGATTATTTCGATCCTCTAGTCTGCTGTTAAATTTCTGTATAATATTTTTTATTTCAGTCAGTGTATGTTTAATTTTTAGTTGGTCCTTTTTCATCTCCTGTTGGGTCTCACTAAATTTATCCATTTTTTCTAGGAAATTCTTTAAAAACTTATAACTATGGTTTTGAACTCTATATCCTGTCCTTTGTTTTTCTCCATTTCTTTCGTTTGTGATCTGTACTTTTGTCTCCGCATATTTCACTGCTTCCCTGAGTTGGTAGAGTAGCTTTGTGTGCTAGGTGTCCTATGTGGCCCATAGCTCTGCCTTCCCAGTTACCTGAGGTGGACACTCTTGGTGCACCCCTTTGTGGACTGTGTGTATAGTCTTGTTGTAGTTAATTCTTGATTGTTGTTGGTATCACTGGGGGGAACTGACCTCCAAGCCAATTGGTTGTGAGGATCAGCTGTGTCTGGGCATGCACTCTTGCCTTCAGACCTCTGCCTTTCTCAGGCAGTGTGTGAGCTTCCGGACCTCTGCCTTTCCGGTTTCCCTGAATTTCTGTGCTTTCTAGGGACCCGTATGAGTCTGGGTCCCCAGGGCCTTGCCCGAAACTGGGGTTCAGTGCAGTTGGACCTGGATTTCAGTGTTGCTGTGAGGTTCTGTTTCTCTCCTGCTAGAGAACTATAGTGGCACAATCAGCAGTCAGCGCTTTGTCTGCACACTTTTGTGCTTGTCCTCCCCCGGTCCCCCATCCCAGAGCTCTGTCTTTTCCGGCTCCTCCAAGTTTCCATGCACTCCTTCCTTTTCACAACAGTCCAGACTCCCCCTATGAGTCTCGCCTGGAGCTGGGGTCCAGTGCAGTTGGGATTTTCCGTCTCCCTCCTGCTAGAGGAAGCCAGCCAGACCCTCCACCTCACGTCCTCTCCACTTGACTATCTCCATACCTCAGCTTTTTACAGCTCCTCTGAGTCTCTGTGAGCCCCCTTTTTGCTTCTAGTTGTAGAATTTCCACTCAGCCAGCTTTCCTGTGGTTCTGGATGGTGTCCGTTCTTTTAGTTGTAGTTTTGAAATTGTTGTGAGAGGCAGCAATTTAGGTGTTCACCTATGCCACCATCTTGTTTTCTTCACTTTGATGTTTTCTTTATTTGACTTCCAAGTTTGGCAGAATAGCAGGGAAATGAGTTGCTTGTCACAGGTGTAACTGTGCCTTGTCAGGTGTGCAAGAGCGTGCACCCCATTTTCCAGGTGAACTCGGGCTGTATCAGAGGGACCCCCAGGGTGCATCTCTGCTGCCAGGAGCTCGGACTGGGGTCTTGGGCGCGCTGGGCTGCTTCCCTGAGGCTCTTACCGCCTTTCCCCCAGGACCTGGGGATCCTGCTTCCCTACACACCTGCGGGCGCCCCGCAGCCCAGGGCCGGCGCAGAAGAGTGAGGGTTGGTGCAGGGCGTGGCTGCCCGGGAAAATGACGGTCCTTCAGCCGCTTTGCACCGCCCTGGGGACGCTCGGCCACGGGAGAGCGGGGTGGACGCCACGTGGGCTGCCCCGGCCCTGGCCCGCGGGGAATCATAGGTGACCCCACTGAGGACCGGTGGTGAGGAGGTGCTGGCTGGGAGGTTTGCAGACAAACCTAGACTCTCTCACGGCGGTGCCTGTCGTGTACAGGATGCCGCGATGGCCCTTGGCGCGCGGGCAGCGGGATCCCCAGGAGTCGGGGGCAGGACCGCTTTGCTGAGCGACTTTCTGCCCTGCCCTGTTTCTTTCCTGGATCCCGTCCTTTGGCTCCATCTACCACTTCCCCCGAGACACGTGGGAGCCTCAGTGGCCTCGCGCGTGCACAGAACTGTTGGGGTCCTCTGAGGAACATGCCACCGCAGGCCAGTGCACCGCGCGAGGTGCTGTCCATGGTGTGTACGCTATTGCGACCGCCCCTATAAACCTGGAAAAACTTTTTCCCCGAACTTACTCCCACCGGACATTTCCGACTCATTCCTTCCAGCACTTTCTAATATTTCATTTGTCGTTGCGTGACATTCTCGCCTTGCGTTGCCTTTTTATAGGCCAGAATTGTAAGCCCTTTGAGGAGTACTAATAAAAACTACATATTGTAGAGGTGGGCACGTATATACACATTCCAGGGCCTAATGATGGAAGTGGACAAATTTATTAATTGGAAGAAACTCTCCGAGAAGGGGAAAAGTACAAGACCAAGCCACTGTTCGCGCCCGGCTTTGAACCGGGGACCTTTCGCGTGTTAGGCGAACGTGATAACCACTACACTACGGAAACCCAACTGGTTAACAGCTCTCCTCTGAGTCCTATAAGATGTAAGTTATGGTCACTGCCCAAGTCTACCAGTCCCACCCGTCCAGTCCGAGTCCCGGAATACAAATACTCCAGTGTCCCTGGGTAATGATTTTTTGTCAAACTGTAGAGCGCGACCCATTAATGGGTCGGGAAATTAGTCACGTCCAGTAATTAAAAAAAGAAAAAAAATTGTGAACAAAAGCAGCGGGCCTTGCAGAAAGGAAGGTAAAATGTAGCTTCGAAGACTTGTGCCTCTGTTAACTCTGTCCAGGGTTATATTTATGGTTCTACTGTATTTATGGTTCTAGGGAAACAGAGAAAGGTTTAAATTTTCACATAACTTTGTTCCCTATTGACAGTTAAGATCTAAATAATTAAAACGCACAAAATATGTCTGTCTAAGCGTGATTTAGTGGGTGAGCATTGACCTATAAACCACGAGATTCTGGCCAGGACATACTCCCCCCCGGGTTCTGGGTCTCCATCCCCCAGTGAAAGGGCCTGTAGGAGGCAGTTGGTTAATGACTCTCTCATCTTTGATGTTTCTATTTCCTTCTCCCTTCCTCTCTGAAATCAATGAAAATATGTTAAAGAAACACAAAATGCACTCAAAGTATATGAGATTTGAGTATATCTTCATCGAAATGTAAATTTAAATAAAAACAAATAGGTAAAAATCAAATTAATTTTACACATGCTTTAAAATAATTATATATTTCTTATGTTATATAAAATTATCTATTTTAAGAGAGATTGAAATTAATAAATATCAAATTTTAAGTCAGTGATATTTAAAAGCTTTATTAAATTTTGAAAACTTAATGAAATCTTTTAAATATTTTATAAGGATAAAACTCATCAATCCTAGCATTTAATGTACAGAATTGGGATGTGTTTTAATGTACATATAAGCGAATTCAAAAGTAGTGATGATGGCTTAATACTGTAAAATATTTTCCTGTCTATTACACTTATTCAGAGTAAGAATCTTTGATGTGTCTGTGACCTGGAAGCCCTTCTCCACCAGCACACAGGCGGGAGGACCTCTTCTCCAGCCTCAGTCAAATCACCAGGAACCTGCAGGTGTCCCAATCCATGGATGCTTTACCGCTTCCCTTTACGAGACAGATCATCATTTGATTCTACAGACCTGCCCTCCCACCCCTTTTTGCCCATTTCAACTCCCTTGGCCTTGGTGGAAGCTTACCTGCTGCCTTTTCTCCTCTTTCAACACCTCCACTATCTACCAGAGGCCATCTCCTTGGACAGTCAGATTCACCCTCACAGCTTGACCCAACCTTTATCCCCACATCTGTGGCTCCAGCAATGACCACTTTCTCCAAGCTTCAGACCCCTGTGTCTTGGAAATGTCCTCTTAGGTTTCTCCCAACCTGTTCAAGGTTGCACTCATTACAGTAGTACCTGCCTGTTTGCAGGGGTATGTGACAAGACCCCCACTTAATGTCTGAAACCAGAACCATGCTTTTTCCTGTGTGTACATTGGACTGTATAGGAAATACATGTGGCATATCCGAATTGCTAGCACTACTACTCTTTCACCTGAGGGCCTGTATTAAGTAAGATAAGGGTGACTTGAACACGAGCGCTTCAATTCCCTAACATTCGCTCTGATAACCCAAATGGCTACTAACTGACTGACCGGGGTCGGGGCAAAAATAGCTTGGAGACTATGGTTAAGGGATGATTCACATCCTGGGCCAGAGGGATTGACATGGCATGAGATTTCATCTTGCTACTCAGAATGGCGAACAATTTAAAACTTATGTTTATTTCTGGAATTTTCCATTTAATATTTTGGGATCATGGTTGACCCGGAATAACTGAAGCCAGGGAAAGTGAAACTGCTGGTAGCGGAATTACTGTACTTCTCTCTCTTCTGTCACTCCCCACTCCCAGTACTCAGACTCTGATTTTGGTTATTAAATCATCTAAAGCAGAAACCTGGGAGCTTCTCTACTGCCTGGGTTCAAAGCAGGCATTGAGCACTTCATCTTCCTCAGCCTCCTTTGGTCTGGACTACAGCTGTCCTTCTAGGCCCTCTCCCTGAGGCAGCCACGCTCACCTCACACCTGCTGCTCATCATTTCTGAAGGATCACTCTGAAATGTAAATCTGAGTGAGTCCCTCTACCTCTGCACCTATCATCACCACTCAAGATAAAGACCAAAGATTCTACCAAGTTTTTGCTGAACTGATGACCTTGACTCCTTTGTGCAAAGAGTAGTGTGGGTCACTACTCAGAGAGGGAATTTCAAACTGGGCCTGGCCGGAGGGGCTGTAGTGGAAGGAGTGTTCAGGAGAGAAAAGCAGGAATTATAGTAAAAAGCTCCAGGGAGCCCTCTGTTTATTGGGTGACAGGGACGAGAAGCCTATCTACTATGTTTTCCCTTTAATTAAAAAGCCAGCATTTTAAAAGGAATGTTTTCCAGTCCCAGTGAAGGTGATTAAAAAAAAAAAAGACCCTAAAACTACAAATTAAAAAATGCTTATTTGTTAAACATGTATTTTTATTGATTTCAGAGAGGAAGGGTGAGAGAGAGAGAGATAGAAACATCAATGCTGAGAGAGAATTATCAATTGGCTGCCTCCTGCACACCCCCACTGGTGGTGGAGCCCACAACCCAGCATGTGTCCTGACCAGAATCTAACCCTGACCTGGTGGTTCATAGGTGGACGCTCAAGCACTGAGGCACATGGGTAGGTCTAACCACAATTTGCATTGGAATCCACAGCCTCTGTGCAAGACAAAATATCAAAGTGCACACTCTTCCAACACCATGCTGTTTAGATTCACATGTTGCAAGATAAGACCATAATGACAGTAACTCATTATGGTCTCCCAGGTGACTAGGGAGCTCATGAACAAGGACTGAACTGGAAACTCTGCCTATTTTACAAACTCCAATCTATTCCTGTGCAGATTGCCCTCATGGGGCATCATGCTACCACTTCTCCCCAAGTTGGGCTAAATACTTCGCTTAGCAAGGTTAATAAACCAGCTTTATATGGTCATCAGGCTGCTATTGTGGTCTGCTGTGTATGTGGGGAGACTTCTCCAGCTGGAAAACAGAAAATGGGCTAGGAAACAGTCAACGAAAGAAATGCATTTCAACTGCAGTTAAGGAAAACTTCTGTGACAAGATCAGTAAACTGAGGATGTTCATGTTAAGCAGTGTGTTCCAAAATAAAGGATATTTTTACGTTCCTTTGTGTAGGGGAAATGTAGAGGCTGTAATGTGCGGGACAATGTTTCACAAAAGATCAACACTTAAAATCAAGGGTAAAGAGAATATACTGAAGATGAGGGTCTCAGATAACAAAATGCATCTCATTTCTTTCTTGACTTGACCTGGACGGCGCTGAGAGCACGGAATCCCGACTTCTCCATCACCTAGCATCTCTCAGGACTAAAGTTTGGACTGATGAACGTCCAGGCGAGTACTGGGGTCCTACTGCAGCTTCGGAAAGGTACTCGCTCTTTCTTGGTCTTCCAGGAAGAGAGGCACCTGGTCCGTGTTGAAGGTAGGCAGGTGGGTTTCAGCTAGTGAAATGGTGGCTTGAAGGACCTCAACGTCTGCAAAGGAGAACACGCCCAATGTGGGATTCAAACCCACAACATGGACATTAAGAGCCTCATACTCTACTGTGTGAACTAGCTGGGCAACAGCTAATACTCTTCGTTCTGTCTCAAGAGACCAAGACTCAGATGCAGGGATGGGGATACACTTCGATGTAGGAGAGATGGCCCGGTTTCCGAGGAGGAAGATCAAAAGAACGGCTGAGATTCAAGACCTGAATTTACACTGTGAGCACCACGGAGGACCTGCTGTGGTTCCGCTTCAGCCCCTGACCTCCCCTAAAAGAGATATAGGTACACATACACACGCCCTTCCTCCCATGAGGAAGCCACCTGTCCTCCATAGGGTAAGGAAGTGATTGTAGAGGTAGAAACTAGGTCAAAACGAGGCTGTTGTTTCCGCCCGGTTTCGAACCGGGGACCTTTCGCGTGTGAGGCGAACGTGATAACCACTACACTACGGAAACCGACGCTCTTTGTGTTTGGTTGCCACCACCCTGAATCTACCAGTGGCCAGGAATGGCGGGGTAAAGGAAAGCCAAGTTCCAGGTGGACAGTGAGCTCCTCACACCCGCCGGCGAGCCACGCTCAGGTGTTTGTGGCCGCAGTTTTTTTTTTTTTCCACAGCAGGGCCCACAGTTCCGGGACCGCCTCGGGTAGCCCACCCACCAGGGTTCGCGGTCTGGGCCCCACCCCCTTAGGAAGCACAGGTCCACTTGGAGTTTCCCCACCCGCACCCCGTGGTACCGGCACTCGCTGGGGATTCTGTAATCCATGTAATCTTTTTTTTTTAAATTAAACGACATATTTTAAAAAAGCTTCAACTGTCACAGTATTTTTCTCGCACAAATAATCTATCTGACAGAGATGCTAACAGCGACATCTAATACCGTGCTACAACCTGGATACGATTTTCTCAAGTAAAATCAAGACCACAAACCCATGAAAACAGATCTCGAGGTATTTTGGATCTCGCGGAGCAAGAGTGGTGCACAGATGGTCGAATCGATGGCACTTAGAAAAAGATTTTTTTTTCTTTAAGGTAATACATTTATTTGGTTCGAAATTCAAAAGATACAGGATGACATATATGAAAAAGTATCCTTCCCATCCCGGACCCTTAGCATTCCCAGAGAATATCTGCTACGGGTATTCTTCCAGAGATAGCCAACGACAAGGGTAATAACGGGTAGCTAAATCTTATTATCTCACTATGTGCTAAGCAGCATTCTATCGCTTTGCATGACATTAACTCTGGTTGCACAAAACAAAACCCTCTAAGAGAGGAACATTATCATTTCATGAGTAAACACAGGATTATAAAATATCAAATACATTTAATATTCCTCCCTTTTTTAGATGGCAGTACACTCTACATACACACTGTTGGGTGGCTTGCTTTTTTCACTTTATACGCATTGAAGTGCACTCTCACTCCGGAGCACGCGCGCGCCTTTTCCTTCTCCTCTTCTCCCAGGGCGTGCACCTCGTAAACTCTATGGGTCCTTACCAGACCAGACTTGAAGTCAGGAGAGAGATGGGCGCCGAGCTAACCGCCCGAACCTGCCCCAAGGCCCCCTTTCCTTTGACTCTCCAGTGAGCTGACAGCATCCCCGCCTTGGCTCACTTATTTTCCGTAACACTTCTAGAAAGCCAAAGCAGAACACTTGTTGCTCCTAACTTTAGCACTTCCCTGCTTCACTGTCCCCAGCTTTAATAAACGTACTCTTTCTCTCAAAAAACAAAAACAAAAGAAACTTGACGAGCACGCCCTTTTACAGTTCAAGTGTTCCATCATGTGAATGTGCATGCAATGCTTGCCACTCACTATCCCTTTACTGATGTGCAGTTAGGAACGTTCCTCTAGTAATGTGAAGCGACCAGACGGCAGTTTCTAAAAGGGCGTGGAAATACCAAAGGAGTGCAGAGGAGGGGGAGCGTCTCTGGTCCCACCCACCACACTTCCCCGTGACGGTCAACGAGGGACGCTCCGAGTCCTCAAATACCAAAGTCCTCTGCCTAAAAAGGCCGGAAATACTTTAGGACGCTCACCAGGGCCCGCCCCTCTGCTTCCGGCATCAGCTGTGAGCAGTGCTTGCTTCAATTTTTGGTGCCGGGCCGGTAGGATGGCGCCCGGCCGACGCGGTCATAGCACCTCCAGCGGACGGCCACAGAGGATTCCATCGTCTCCCGAAATTTATCCCCAGTGGCGGGGGCTGGGAGTGGCTGGTCTTTCTGTTTCGTCTGTGGTGCGCACTCCTCCGCACCACAGAGAGGTGGACCTTCATCGTCCTAGCTCTCTCGCCCTCTTCCCGAGTGGATGCTAGAGCGTCTCCTCATCGTTTCCTGTCGTCGGCGTCGGGGCGGGAAGAGAGCATTGCGCGATCGCGGAAGGAACTCCCTAGCTAGGGTGGCTTGGAGGTACCGGAAGTGTTGGGAGGGAGAACGGAAGTGAGGGGGCGGAGCCAGGAAGTGAGGAGGGGCGGGGGTTTATGAGGAGGCCCAGAGAGCGTTGGGGGCAGATTTGCACTCAGGGCCACCTGAGCGACTTGGCGGTAGCGCTCAGCTGCTGTGTTCTCTCCCGTGGCAGAGCCACGCTTGTCGCCTGGGAGAAGGGGACTGTGTAGAGGGTGGGTTGTCGGGAGGACATTTCTCCACCTGCGCTTGAGGCAAGGTGTGGAGAGAGGGCTGGGGGTGGGGCCGGGTCGTCAGGGCGTCTGAGAGAGAAGACCCCCCACCCCCCCGACCCCCTTACCTTTTACACTGGCTGAGTGGACACTAAGATGGCTGCCGTTGCCATGGCACCCAACCCTGTGCAGACCCTTCAGGAGGAGGCGGTGTGCGCCATCTGCCTCGATTACTTCACGGACCCCGTGTCCATCGGCTGCGGGCACAACTTCTGCCGAGTGTGTGTGACCCAGCTGTGGGGAGGGGAGGATGAGGAGGACAGGGACGAGTTAGACCGGGAGGAGGAGGAGGAGAATGGAGGAGAAGAGGAGGAAGTGGAGGCAGTGGGAGCCGGTGGGGGCTGGGACACCCCCATGAGGGATGAAGACTACGAGGGCGACTTGGAGGAGGAGGTCGAGGAGGAAGAGGAAGGTGTGTTCTGGACCGGTGGCATGGGCGGGTCCAACAGGGATAACATGGACAACGTGTGGGAGGAGGAGGAGGAGGAAGACCCGGACTACTACTTGGACATGGAGGAGGAGGAAGACCCGGACTACTACTTTGACATGGAGGAGGAGGAAGATCCCGACTACTACTTGGACATGGAGGAGGACGAAGAAGAAGTGCTGGAGGAGGATGAGGAGGAGCTAGACCCTGTCACATCACTTCCCCCGCCTCCAGCCCCTCGGAGGTGCTTCACCTGCCCCCAATGCCGAAAGAGCTTTCCCAGGAGAAGCTTCCGCCCCAACTTACAGCTGGCCAACATGGTCCAGGTGATCCGGCAGATGCATCCAGCACCTGGTCGGGGGAGCCGTGGGAATGAGCAGGGTATTTGTCCCAAACACCAGGAGGCCCTGAAGCTCTTCTGTGAAGTGGACGAAGAGGCCATCTGTGTGGTGTGCCGAGAATCCAGGAGCCACAAGCAGCACAGCGTGGTGCCTTTGGAGGAGGTGGTGCAGGAGTACAAGGTGAGAGAAGTAGAAGATGGGAGTTTAGTGGGGGAGGAGAGGAAGTAAGGAGTTGGGAAAATGAAAGGTGGCCCCCCCCCCCCCCCCAAGAATCTCGTGTAATGGCGAGGTGATTCTCATTATGCAAACACTTTTGGAAACAGGGTTAGAGGGAGAAGGATCCTGTGCACAAAGCAGACATAGTGAAGACCAGGAGGACTGGCTTTCTCAAAGGAAATTGGGCAAAGCTGATGATGCCATATCATTGGGCTGTCTCTCCTGGGGAAGAAACACTGCTCTTTCACATTTTAACTGTCCCTAAGTTTAGGAGTGCAGGTGACAGGCCCCTAGGGCTTTACCACCAATCTCATTTTCCTTTGGGTGATCTTACGTCTATCCTTGACTGAGACCTCTGGAGATGGGAAGAACTTGGGGGCTCAAGGAACAAGAAGGGCTCTGAGGAGTAGGCACATCATAATAACTCCTAGCTTCAGACCCAGAAGCTCTGAATTTGCCACCCATCCCATGATATGGGTTGGTTCTCCCCCTGAGGACTTTTGCTTCAACTGCATCATTGTGGTATACTGGCCAGAACTTGTTACCTTTCCTAGGAATTCAGAAAAAAGGGAGAGACTTTTAAGTTTCTGAATGTCTTTGAACTTTATTTTCTTTAGGATTAAAAGTTAATATTTATTGAACATATACTGTGTACTCCAGTATATACTATACTAAGCACTTTTCATGGACTGTCTCATTTAAAACTCAAAACAACCCTATGAGTTTGATATGGTTTCTATTCCCATTTTACAGATCTGGAAACAGAGTCAGAGAGATTTAAGTAATATACACAGGGCCACACAGCTGCTGTAAGTGATGGACTTGATTATGACCTACTCCCCTATCCCTACCCCATCTCCCCACCCTGGTCTATACTGTTAACAAGGTCACTACTATTTGGATGTCTGTTTGACTTTTCTGACGTAAAACTTCATCTTGGAGTTTGAGTCGATTTTGCTTAATATCTTGCTCCCTACTTTTGATCCTCTTTTTTGACATTGGTAAAGGAGATTTAGCTGTGAGACAGCCAGCACAAATATCACTACTTAGAGAAGGCCTGGATGTGTTTGAAGCAGTGGGACCGGGAAGAGAAGGTAGCATCTATGTGACTGGCCCAGAACTTTTTTTTTTTTTATGACTTGTGTTTTCATATCTCCCGATTTCTATGGTAACCTCATCTTTAGGTATTATCATTGCCTCGATTTTAGAATAATGACTCAAGCTTCTCAGCTATAACTGGTACAGCTAAGACAAACCAACATTCCTTCATGACAGGTTAACTATTCCTTCCACACAGTGATGTCAAACCTGGCTGATTGGCCAAATTACTAGTGTATGTTTTCAAAAGTAGAGTGGACTTTACCACTATAGATTCTGAATCAGTGATGAGAGAATATCTTTAGGAAGCCCATCCTATTATACTCACTGCATTAGTAATATCACCTTTAAAAAAATATATATATATTTTATTGATTTTTTTTTAAGAGAGGAATAGAGAGTTAAACATCAATGAGAGGGAAACATCCAGTAGCTGCCTCTTGCACACCTTCTACTGGGGATGTGCTCGAAAACCAAGGTACATGCCCTTGACTGGAACTGAACCTGGGTTCTTTCAGTCTGAAGGCTAACACTATCCACTGAGGGCTCACCTGCTTTTTAGGCAATGCAGTATTAGGGAAGTTGCCAGCTCCTTTTGTTCTTTTTTATATCCCCTCAGTTCTAGTTAATTCTACCCATCAAACAATGTGTAGCCAACTTTTGTGTTTTGTTTTTTAATATTTTATTCATTTTAGAGAAGGAAGAGGGAGATAGAAACATCAATGATGAGAATCATTGATTGGCTGCCTCCTGCACGCCCCCCACTGGGGGATCAAGCCCCCAACTCAGGCATATGCCCTTGGCCAGAATCAAACCTGGGAACCTTCAGGCCACAGGCCAACGTTTTATCCACTGAGCCAAACCAGCCAGCTTTGTTAACTGGATCCCATGGTGGAATATCCATAAGCATTCCACCCCTTTTTCACACTCCCCTGGCAGGACTTCTGAAGAGTTTCTGAAACTGGATTTTCATTTGTGTTAACCACATCTATTGAATTCTACTCTAGTAGGCTCTGCAATCTGGGGAGGTCACATAGACACAAATAATCTGACAGTAACTGATCAGCAAATGTCAATACATAAGTTTTATTATATAGAACTAATTTGAGTGACTCCCTTTCTAGGTTACAGGCTATTTTACGGACAAGTAGTTTGTTTTGTTTAGATACGTACACTGACTAGCACTAGCTTGGCACTGTGTTGTGGAAATATTTCTTTATTAAGTAGGTAGTAACATACAAATGCTGCATAAATAAAGTTCCAGAAATGTTAAAGGTCCTTGAAAATTTTTCTTACATAGTACTCTTTAGATTTCTGCTTATGATTTTTTAGTCCACAATTTAGGAAAAATATTAAGTGGAAAATTTAAGCATCGTAAATTCTGTATTAATAGAGTTGAAATTATCGACACTATTAGACATAAGTGCAAAGTGATATCAAAAGGCAAAATTTTGTGTAGTTTATGCTGTTTTCATGTTATGGATCGATTGTAATCTTATTAATACTATGATTTTTGTCTGCAACCACTTATCTGTGCAAATATGGCCTTTTGGCCTCACTGGCATAGCTCAGTGGTTGAGTGTTGACCTGTGAACTAGGAGGTCACAGTTGGATTCCTGGTCAGGGCACATGCCCAGGTTGCAGGCTCCTATCCCCAGTGGGGTCTGCAGGAGGCAGCTGATCCATGATTCTCTCTCATCATTGATGTTTCTATCTGTCTCCCTCTCCCTTCTTCTCTGAAATAAAAATATATTAAAAAAGACAACAACAGCCTTTTGTACCGTGAATCAGTAATGTCTGTAGTTCAAGGGTCATTGTCAGGTTTTCATTGGCAGCTTAAGGGCTAGGTAGGGAAACACTAGGTAACATTTACTGATCTGTTGCTATATACCAGACACTGTACTAAGCATACTACCCAAGGGGTAGGTTCTAGTATTCCCAATTCCCATTTTAAGGTGAGGAAACTGGAATCATGGCTTGCTTCAGGACACTTGGCTGCATTTAGGATCAGATTGGAGTTTAGGCTTGAGCTTTTCTGCCCTGTGTTACCCCTCAAGGAAAAGGAGGGATAAATGCAGAAGACATAAAAAAGGAAATAAATAGTTTGGGCTAATCTCACCCATTTAGGCCTATCAGTCCTTTAAAGAAAAAGACTGCTACAAATGATTGGAACACAGAGCTTAAGTGCATATTTGTTGTGAAGGTTAAGTATTTAGAAGGAGAGGGTTTTTGTTTTTCATTCAGCAAGTGATTGAGTGGGAGAGAAAGCAGGTGGACAGGAAGAAACAGAAATTAAAGTGGCGACCCTGTCCCCAAGAGGCCCTCTGTCCTGGGAAAGGCAGGTAAACTTACAATGATTATAGTGCCTAGGAAGTATTATAAAGCCAGAAAAAGACAAGATATGGCTCAAATTAAGACTGTAGAAGGGGTAGGCTAGAAATGTAGGGGAAGTTAGAGTCTCATATTTTGCAAGTGGTGGTGAACAACTGATGGATTTTTATCACATGAAAATAATCAGGAAAGTACTTAGAGATGAAAGTAATGAGGAAGATTGCTATGAGGGGCTGGGACCACAGGCAGGAACATTCAGATGGGAGGACTTTGTGTGGTAAGGTGCTCAACCAGGCACATTCCACCTGAGTGTGGGGCTCTAGTCAGGATCGCATCCAGGGCTGTGGACATGAGTGCAAGTGGAGGGTTGGAGCCTTTGCCATCATCTGAAGAGAATGTAGAGGAGAATGGGAGTATGATACTCATTTGATAACTGTGATGGGGATCAGGCTTTGAGACCCAACCCACTGCAGGGATGATGGGGGGAGAGCAGGTGCTTCTCCAGCCCAGGCCATTAGCCTTCCTCTTACTATTCCCTCAGGCCAAACTGCAGGGGCATGTGGAACCTCTAAGGAAGCACCTGGAGGCTGTGCAGAAGATGAAAGCCAAGGAGGAGAGGCGGGTGACAGAGCTGAAGGTGGGTGAATGTCCTTGACAGGCTGACTGGCTCTGTGGTCAGGGGCAGGGAGGATGGGCTGCCCACTTGCACAGGTGGTGACTAGATCTCCTGAAGAGGGGCAGCCCACACCTGGGGGAGAGGTAGACACCCTCCCAGGGTCCTGAGGAGAGAGGGGCCTTATAGGGTGAGGAGTTATATACATTCCCATAAATTCAAAATGGCGAGAGAGGCCTGGCTTGGAGAGATTGGGTGTCTGGCTCAAGGCCACAGAGTAGGCTTACCACTCGGGACATTTAACTCCAGAGCCATTGTCACACCATGCTGTGCCCAGCACACTGGATAGCAGAGGGCAGAAGGAGGCAAGCCAAAATCCATAAAGCAGCCATCAGAAGCCCCAGATCCCAGGATAGGTGGCAGGGGGTAGGCAGAGCATCCCTGAGTAGGAGAGGCAGCTAATGGAGGGGATGAATTAGTGAATGTTAGGATTGCAGAGACCCAATATCCTCTAGTCCAGTTTCTCAGCCTTTTTTAATCAGTTCAGTTCTCACCTCTCCCTAAGGAGTGTTCTAGATATTCCCCCCCCCCTCTCCCCCAATTCTTCCCCCCTCATCCCATCTGTTTTTGTAAGGTCACCAGGCACTGGAATGGCCTGATGCTGAGCTTCAGATACCAGGTCTGGGACATCTCTCCTGTTGGACCTCTTCTGTTGCGCCACCCTGGCTGGTGGCAGGACCTTGCCACTTCCCAGGGCCTGTCTGTGCTTGTTGCCACCTATACTTTATATACATTCCCAGATTTAGGAACTCTGCTGCTGGTGGCTGCCTTGCACTGAGTGGTGGAATTTGGGTCTGGGAGTTGGTCTTGCCTCCAGCTTATTGCTCAAATTGAGACCTTGGGCTCCTGGTGTGCAGAGAAGGTGTAAGCATTTGAGTGTCATTGGACACAGAGAAACTAAGTGTTCATTTCACCCACTTGGCCAGTCAGGACTTTCCTCCCCACTCTGTCCTGTCACTCTTTTGTCTCAAGGATGTCTCCAGCTGATGATACTTAGGCAAAAAGCTGTCATCATCTGGGATTGCCCAGCTCAGCAAATGGGAGTGGATAGACATTTTCTCTTATTATAATAGAAATACCTATATATTAACATCCTTGATTTTGCCTCAGTCTTTAAAATATAAAATATTATCTGGCCCTTTACAGAAAGTTTGCTTAATTCTAATCTAGAATTGAGTAACTTTCCCAAGGTCACTAGTGATATATCCAGACCCTAACTTCATATCTTGATTCCTGATTTTTTATTTATTCATTTCATAAGTTTTTACCAAGCACCTATTCCATGGTTGGCACTATGCCAGGGTCCAAGGATCCTGTAGCAAACAGGGTTTATGGTGTAGTGAGAGAAAAGGATGTTAAAGGGTACTCCAATGTAAACATTTCTGGTTGAGACGTATGTCATGAAGAGAGACTGGTATTTATGGGGCTAGTCCTGGTTTAGATATGGAGGGAAGGCCTCTCTTAGAAAATAGTAAAACTTAAACCTAAAATGAATCATGTTAGGTAGCCAATGTAGAAAGAAGTATTGCAGACAGGCGGGTGAGTTCCGGACCAGGGTGTGGCGAGTGATGCCTGGTAAGGCTGGGAGTGGGAAAGGGGACAGATGCCTCTTTCCATGTGGGATATAGGGCTCCTTTGCCTTGGATTGAGGGGCAGCAGTTGCCAAATTAGAGGTTTGTTTGTGTGTTGAGGTGGTATCTACCATCCCCTTTGCATCATCCCAGAGCCAGATGAAGTCAGAGCTGGCAGCTGTGGCCTCAGAGTTTGGACGGCTGACAAGGTTTCTGGCTGAAGAGCAGGCTGGGCTGGAGCGGCGCCTTCGGGAGATGCACGAAGCCCAGCTGGGCCGGGCGGGAGCAGCGGCCAGTCTTCTGGCTGAGCAGGCTGCCCAGCTGAGCCGCCTGCTGAACGAGGCCCAGGAACGGAGCCAGCAGGGGGGCCTGCGGCTGCTCCAGGTGAGCAGGGTCTACTTCCCTGTCTGCTCCCCAGCACCCTGTGTTTAACAGCTGTCCATAGCAGCCTTTTTTTTTTTTTTTTTTAAATTGGGATGAATCCACAGGGATTTTCCTGAAGGCCTAAAGGTCTTTTGAGGCTGAAGACAAGAGTTATTGTAAAATGTGTGTGTGTGTGATTACACCTAATGAAAATAAAGTTTCAGTTGTAGGAGAAGAGTTTTAAATGAGAGTTGGCAGTGACATTCTGAAAAAGATAACCAAATCATATTGTGAAAATTAGTTTACTGGGGTTGAACATTCTATTCCTAGGCTCATAGCAGGTGTGCTGAGGCACAAGGATGATTGAGATGGATGCATGTTTAATGAAGGCCTTGAAGTGCTTTTTTTTCACTTCCTGTTTATGTTCAGTCTATGGCTAGAATCAGGCAGGGAGAAAGGAGACATCCCTGCATAGCTGACTCTCATCTTTGTCTTTCTCCCCCTCCTTCTTTTGTGTTTGTTATTCCCAGGACATCAAGGAGACTTTCAATAGGTGTGTTCTCACCCTTTATCCTTTGTAACCTAGTGGCATCTGCTTCCCCATCCCTGCCTCTTTTGGTTATCCTGCCCCCTTCCTCTCCTTCCCCTGGGAATATCATGGTCCTACCCCCTGCCCGGTCCCTTTCCTCCAGGTGTGAAGAGATACAGCTGCAACCCCCAGAGATCTGGTCCCCTGACCCATGTCAACCCCATAGCCATGACTTCCTGACAGACGCCATCGTGAGGAAAATGAGCCGGATGTTCTGTCAGGCTGCTCGAGGTAGGGAGGTCACCTGTGCGACCTTCCTTTGCCTTTACCTTTACCTTTACAGACCTGAGATTAGGTTTTGAGGGAAGATTGGGGGCTGAGATGGAGCAGGCTACAGGTAGGCCATCTGGGGCTTCAAGCCAAGACTGCTGTCCTAGCTCAGGTAGGTGTTGGGGGTGAGTGCTGGCAAGAAGAGGAAAGATCTGTCCAATGTCCTGGAAACAAGAATAGGGAAAGTGTTAGAACCCATAGGAACCTGATCCTGGCCTTTAGGAAGGGGTAGGACACTAAGAACTGCTGGGATCCAGAAGGTGAATGGGGGGAGGGTATTAGAAAAGGCTGAACCTTGGAGTTGGCTGCTGATGTGCAACAGTGGGCCCATCCCTGGTGAATTTGTCCTCTTCCCACAAGTGGACCTGACACTGGACCCCGACACGGCTCACCCGGCCCTGATGCTATCTCCTGATCGCCGGGGGGTCCGCCTGGCAGAACGGCGGCAGAAGGTTGCTGACCATTCCAAGTGCTTCTCAGCTGACTGCTGCGTACTGGGGGCCCAGGGCTTCCGCTCTGGCCGACACTACTGGGAGGTAGAGGTGGGTGGGCGGCGGGGCTGGGCTGTGGGTGCTGCCCGAGAATCAACCCATCATAAGGAAAAGGTGGGCTCTGGGGGTTCCTCTGTGGGCATCGGGGATTCCAGTTCTTCCTCACGTCATCACCACCGCCGCCGCCGCCTCCACCTACCCCCGCAGCCCCTACTCCAGAGGGAAGTGTGGTGTGTGGGCACCAATGGCAAACGTTATCAGGCACAGAGCTCAACGGAGCAGACACTGCTGAGCCCAAGTGAGAAACCACGGCGCTTCGGCGTGTACCTGGACTATGAGGCTGGGCGCCTGGGCTTCTACAATGCAGAGACTCTGGCCCATGTGCACACCTTCTCAGCTGCCTTTCTGGGCGAGCGTGTCTTCCCTTTCTTCCGGGTATTCTCCAAGGGTACCCGAATTAAGTTGTGCCCTTGATCAGCCTACCACCTGCTGGGGCCCCTCTGGTCAGTACTGGTGGGGTGGGTGGTGGTGGAGGGTGGCCCAAGTTTAGGGACTAAAAGGCTCCCTAAGTTTTCTGCATTGCTTCCCGCTCTTCCTTGACCCCGATTTTCCCTTTAGGAGTCTAAGGAACCTTTCTGGCCTACAGCTCTGCCTCACCTGCATGGGTCCTTGGTATCAGCTTCCTAGTCTTCCCTTCCTGTCCACCCAGGGACCAAGTTTGAGTAGGGGAGGGAATATTTAATTTTATTAACTTCTCTTTACCCATCCCTGCTTTTCAATCTTCATACCAGTTCCCAGGCTGGGGGACTTGGGCAAGACATGACCATCCCCATTCCAATTCCATTTCCTACTGGAAGTTTTAACTATTTAATTTGGAAGTTTTTTGAGGGGAGGCAGGCTGGGCAAAAGGTAGAGCTGGGTAATAAAGAACCATCTCCTCTGGGCAAGAAAGGATTCTAAACTTTCTTCTATCTCAATTTCTACCTCCATGGACTGGCCAGAATTTAGTTTCAGCAAAATCCAGACCACATACCATTATATCCCCCCACCACCTCAGTAATTTATTTTCTCACCCTTTTCCAGCAAACCACACCCTACCCTTTTCACTGCCAGACTCCTTTCCCCTTGGTTCAGCAGTTTCATATTTCCATCCTCTCGTCTTCAGTTTCATTTGATGAGCTCTGGTGGGGAGCAGGGTGTAGGTCCCTAGGAGAGCCTTGGGTATAAAATATTTTTCTGGTAACCCTTTGCCTTGTGTCATTTATCAGCTTTTGTCCTGTGCTTTGATGGCCCAGGTCAATTTGTTCCTGGGGGAAAGGGAGGTTGGGTTGTGGAAATAAAAAAAAAGTTTTATTTGCTTCTTTTGTAGAATCCATTCCTTTAGATGAGCAGAAACCAAGGATGTTAATTTAGAAGCCATTTCTTCTACAGCAAGGCAGCCCTTCCACTAAATGAAATGATTAACTGAGCTTTTCCTCTGTGCCTTTTGCTCCTGTCCCATCTATTATTTAGCTACTAGGCATGAGAACCTGTTTAAAGAGATTGGAATATAAACCCTACTCTTCCTCCCATTTGTATGACCTACCTACTTTATTGGCATACTCTTCAGAGTACTTGAAGAGTGCTATCTCCTATTGCTTTGATGCTTTAGGACTATTTCCCTAAGTCTCCATATTCCTGGCTCAGGCCCATTTTTAAAGTATAGGTGACTATATTTAGAAATCCCATGAAGTTGGAGATAAAGCCAGAGATGCCCCATTGCTATTATCAGAAGAAATGGAAGGTGCCCTATATAATAAAAGCCCAATATGCTAATGACATGCTAAAGCCACTCAACCACATGATTTGCCCTGTACTTACCACCAAAGCAGATACAGTGACTTAGGTTAGTTTGATGCTGGGGTTGTGAAATTTGGACTGGGCAAGATAGGCCAAACACACTCTGGAGCCCTCCTGTGGTCCCTCAGCTTGGCCCATACCCTCATAATCTGGGACCCGTGGGGATGTTGGAGAGCCAGTTTTGGCCAATGGTGGAGGGTGCCAGGTGCAGGACTGGTGAGTGCTGCTACAGTGGGGCCAGGAACAGTAGGAAGGAGCTATAGGCAGTGTTGCAGACTGTGGGTTTCAGCCTAATCCCAGTCGGCTACCATGAGGGACCCCACCCATGCCTAATTCATGCACCAAGGCCTCTAGTATGTATGTGCTACTTCAATAGCTGTTCGTAATTTAGCCAGTTCTGTGATTATGAGTAATTCCAGACCACTGTGTATAATTTTAAATCTCCCATATGGGAGGAGTGAAAAGGATTTAGGTAGTTCTTTTGGTGAGTTGATTTGCCTTGATTAAAAAGGTAAATCCCCATCTTAACAAAAGACCCAATATGATGTAGACTACGATAAGCCTTAACCAGAGTTTCAGGAAGTTTTCTAATCTTCCCTTTGGAAGAGTAACAAATTGTACCTGTTAAATTCTTTTTGTATGTGTGTTAGAGTTGGACCTGGTTCTAACTGGTGTAGCAGCTTAGTTGGTTGAGCCTTATCTCATGTACCCAGAGGTCGCAGATTCAATTCCCAATCAGGGCATATGCCCAGGTTGCAGGCTTAATCCCTAGTAGGGTGCAAGCGGGAGGCAGCAGATAGGTGTTTCTCCCTCAAATCAATAAAAACATTAAAAAGCATTGAATTTCTATCTGAAATAGGACATTATGAATGAGGGTACCCAACATAGTCTGACTTCTTCCTCTTCCCCAAAGCCTTGTTTACTTGGCCTGTGCTTCCAGAATAGGAAGCAGCTTTTTCCCCAGTCAGAGAAAGACGCTTTTTACAAGCCAGAAAACCATTTTATTACTAAAGCTCTGCCATGTATTTCTAGCGAGTGCCGATGGTCACCTGCCACACTCGTACCAGGTTGTCTGTGTAGCCAGCAAAGAGAGTCTGCAAAGGAGAAATGAGTGATGTCAGGGTCATAAAACTCTAGTCCCATTAGTGAAGATGGCCCTCAAGATTCCCACTCTTCTAAATACATGATTACAAGCAATTATTCCTAGTGAAAGTAGCAGCTGGTAAATAAGGACTAATATGCCTGTAAATTGGTCAAATTAAACTGAACTGAAAGCAAGTAATCACTATCTTCCAGACCAGCAGCTGGTGACTACTGCTCTAGACCACAATCTTCCCTCCAAATGGTATACCTACTTACCTGGCCATCAGCAGACCAGGCCAGAGAGGTACACTGGGGTGGCTCTGCCTTGCTGCTGGTACTGATAACTTCTTGCTTCAATTCATCTACAATGATCTTGCCCTCCAAATCCTGGGGAAGGAGTAAAATGGAGGTTAAGGCAACTCTGCACTTTAATGCCACTGATACTAAAAAACAACAAAACAAAAAAACCAACAAAACAAACCAAAACACAAAACAGAAGTCCCCTCTCAAAAGTCCCTTTGTACCTCAATAATCTCAACAGAAGATACTTTTTGCCACGCACACTTGGCAATGCCTAGAGACATTTTTGGTTGTCACTAAGCGAGTCTGCTATAGGCACTTACTGGTGAGTAAAGACCAGATTTGCTGCTAAATATCCTAAAATACACAGGATTACTCCACCCCTCTGGCAAACATTCTGACAAAAATATCAACTGTGCTGCAATTGAATAAGCTGCTCCATCTAGCCATTCCTTTAAGTAGGCAAAGCTCTAATCATTGCAAACCCCAAACCCAGAAAGTTTTAACTAGCTTTTGCTGGGCCTCCACTGACACTCTGACAGCAGTTGTTCAGGAAATCGCAATGATGCCCTGGCTTAAGAGTATAGCTAAGTACCTGTCCTCAACTGCAGCCCCTACTCACCCAGATTTTGATGCTGGGGCCAGTGGCAGCACAGAGCCAGTAGCGATTGGGGCTGAAACACAGGGCATTGATGATGTCCCCACCATCAAGTGTATACAGATGCTTGCCTTCGTTGAGGTCCCATAGCATGGCCTGGCCATCCTGGGAGAGAGCAAAGTTGAGTCAGGGTAATGTGACCTCTTCCAGATGTTAATCTCAACGGTCTCAAGATTATCTTAACTACCCTACCCCCATACCCTAAACTTCCCCAAAACGAATGATTGAAGTGGCAATATTTACCTTTATACCTTTCCTTTAATGCACCACCTCACCAAACCTACCAAGAGTCTGTGATCTAAATCAAACCACTGTTTGTTAAATGAAATCCTAATGTCATCAACAGCTTCAAAAGAAACCAGATTTATAGAAGACAATCAGTTTCTTTTGAACAGTACAGTATACCTTCAAGATGTCACTTTCAGAAAGCAATCTGGAAATTTTTTTCCTTAGATTATCTTATTGTCAAGTATTCTTTCTAAGACCCTGTACCCACTGTGTAGGAGATTCCTGGCCCAAGTACCTTGCCTCCAGAAGCACAGAGGGATCCATCCGGAGAGACAGTCACAGTGTTCAGGTACCCAGTGTGGCCGATGTGATTGGTCTTCAGCTTGCAGTTTGCTAGGTTCCATACCTAAATTTGGGGTGGTGGTGGTCACAGATGAAGAACTTGGCTCTGGAGCTGTCAGTTGAAAAAGCTCAAGCCAAACAGAAAGGACCTTTAAAGCTCGTTTAAAAGCATTTCTGGATCTGGTGGTCATTTTTCCTTCAATCACTAACCAAAAAAAGGTCTTGCCACTTGTAGACAATTAGGATTAAAACAGGTAACAAATGCTCTGTTGCCTCATAAGGGAGTTAGGCCCATCAATTGGCTACTTTAGATCAACTAGGAAGAAAAAAAGTAAACTGAGGGACAAATCTTTCGAAGGGTATGACCATCTAGGGGACAGTGGGAACAGGTGGCAAAGACCCTACACCCTGGCTCCAAGCTCACCTTGACCAGCTTGTCCCAGCCACAGGACACAATGATGGGATTGCTGCTATTGGGTGAGAAACGGACACAAGACACCCACTCTGAGTGGCTCTCATCCTACAGATGAAAATGAAATTAGGAAAAACCATCCCATCCATGAAACTCTTGACCCCACCCCTCAGTTATAACGACAATCTCTTCACACCTCCAAACCCAAACCTTTAAGATCAATGAAACTTTCATCAGATGAAGCCTGAGTTCACCACATAAGGCCCAGGTTCAGAGGATGGGAGAGCACTTTAACATGTGCCTTCACTTTACCTGGACAGTATATTTGCATACACCCAGAGTATTCCATAACTTGATGGTTTTATCTCGGGAGCCAGAGACAATCTGCCGGTTGTCAGAGGAGAAGGCCACACTCAGCACGTCCTTCGTATGGCCCACGAATCGGCGCGTGGTGGTGCCCCTGAGAGGAAGGACTTGGTCACTGCCTAGACAGACTTTGCAAGCATTCTCCCAGTGAAGCTGCATTCCCAGACCTAGATCTGCACACAGCAGGCCACTGATTAAGAATACACCAGAGGATTCCCTTCAGAATTGCAGGACATGTCCTCATACCCACGTGGGGTTGGCTGACAATGTCACCTGTCATCACCAGGATCTTCCATTATGTTCCCAAGGTAGAACTTGTTCAAACGCCGCCTCAATGGCAGTATCTGGCAAGACTACTCAACCACACCACTCCTCAGCACTTTTGTATAAAAAAGGGAAAGCAACAAGGAGAGCTAGCACCCCAAGTACCCTCTCTAGGTGCTCTCTGGACTTACAGTTCCCACAGGGATGGGAAAGCCCATGGGAACCTACCTCCCCCCAGAGCCAACAGAGCAGCTACTTGCGTTGTGAGATCCCAGAGCCGAAGGGTTCCGTCCCAGGAGCCAGAGAGGGCAAACTGGCCATCTGAGGAGATGACCACGTCACTAACGAAATGGGAGTGACCCCGAAGAGCACGCTGTGGGATGCCATAGTTGGTCTCATCCCTGGTCAGCTTCCACATGATGATGGTCTTGTCTATGGGTAAGTAAAACAGGAAAGGGCGCCCAGTGAGTAACCTCACAGGCCACGTGCTCACCTCAAGGTCCTCGGTGGGTCCTGCAGTCTAACAAAGGAAGGACAGGTAGGGAGGGTAACTGCAAGCCCTGAACACAGTACCAGCCAAGGCCAAGTGACTCACTATTTAAGAACCAAGTGGAGCTAAGCAATACCATGAATTTAACTCAGGTGTGCCTAACTTCACCGGACGTTAGGGACGCTCTTTCCTAACCCAGGCCAATTCAACATCTATTTAAATCTTATCTGACGTCTAACGCAAAACACAGCAGCTCGGGTGTGGGAAGACCAGCTGTGGGCTGCCAGCAGAGTGCAGCCAGTCAAATCGCTTCACTCGCTCCAGGGTGGATGCCTTCACCGAGACCTGTTCACGGAAGCTTTCCGATTAAGCACCAGCCGCCATCAGGTCACCTTTCAGCTCTTTAAGTGTGGGCGCAAACGGAAGGCACAAGAAGCTTCCGAACGCTGTCAGGTGCAGATGAAAAGAAAGAAAACCGAAGAGGGAAAGAGCAGGCCCGGGCCGGCCGGAGACTAGTTCCGCGCGGCCCCCTCGGTGTCCACCCACTTCCCATCGGCGGCAGCTCAGAAACAGCCTCTGGTTTTCAGCACGAGCACTCAGATGGCATGTTGGCGTCATCACCGCTCCGCACGACCCGTTGGATCCCGGGCATTTCACCACACCGGCGGGGAGGCAGGCCAGAAATAAAAAAGCCCCCAATCCTGCAACCGTTCCGGCAACCACTGGCTGACCTATGTCTCCATATATCCATCCCTCCATCCCGGCTGAGACCTGGGTACAGGTCTGCACACCCCTTCCACCCTGTTTTCCCGGCCGAGGGCCACTGGCCCAGCCACGCGACAGGCATAACCTTCCTTATCCTAACCCTCCGTCCCGCATCTCAGCTCGTACCTCGAGAGGCGGACAGTATCATGTCTGGGAACTGTGGAGTGGTAGCGATCTGGGTTACCCATCCATTGTGGCCCTTGAGGGTGCCACGAAGGGTCATCTGCTCAGTCATGGCGGCGGCGCGTGTGGGTGTCGCCGCAGCGACGAGGATGGACCTGGATACTTCTGAGAGAACAGCAGCACAACCACCACCGCCGCGGCCTTGCGAGGAAAAGAGAGATCCTCCTTCGCCGGAACCGGAAATTCCCGCCCTCTTTCGCAAAATGGCGGCCCCCATGAGTCAATTCCGCGTAAGATGGCGTCTCCACGTAGAGTATAGAACGAGGTTAAGTGACAACACTCCATAGAGCATAATTTGGTAAGGTGTATAAATATTCTGAAACCAAGACCACCATGTTTCAAGATGCTTCTCGAATACTAATTGGCATGTGAAGTCTGAGAAGCGGAAGAGGGATGTGCAGGCAAATCTTCATGAGGATCGCAGAGACTTCCGGGTCCTCCGCGCTCCGCGGCCACCCGGGCCGCGCTAGCGGATCTTAATGTCCAGATCGCAATTGTGACTGTGGGCAGTACGAAAACCACGGCATTATATTTTTAATATAAACGGTGCCCAGGACTAGTAAACCCTAAAAGATTTCCACGCGCAGTGGCGGCTCTTCCCTCAAGAGGTTTAGGTCCTGATGGTTTTGGGTAAAACACGCCGTGTCCTGAAAGATACAGTCCCCGCCGGACCAAGGCAAGAACGAGTTCCAGAGCGGGAAGCTGGGGTGAGTGAGAAACGGGTGTGCGGGCCGCTGGCCGCTCACCCCGCCTCGCCCGATCGCGGGGGCAGAAACGGAGCGGGTCAGAGAGGAAGGCCTCCGGGTTCTGATCTTCGCAGCTCGGTCGAAAGCCGGCTCCGGGCCTAACGACCTCGCAGGAAGGCCCGGAGGGGCATGCCCATGTGCAGAGTCAGAAGCTGTGGAAGTAGGCCTGGTTTAGGCAGGATTATAAGAAATGACGGGAGAAGGAAAGCTTTTGGCTTTATTGAAGGATTTAAAGCAGCATTAGGTGGTAGGGGAGAAATAAAAGTTGTGACCCAAGGTGTCTTTTCTGAGTTTATTATCAGGAAGAGAATTTCATATTGACCAGGGGCAGGAGAATGTACTGAGATGGAACCTTGACGCTGGTTAGCTTACCACAAGATAAGAGGCTAAGAGGAGAGAGTATTTCCTGCTCACACTTGGATTATGAAGCCAGGTCTGCTTAGAAATTCCATCCTTAGCTGTAGCGGGAGAGGGGATTCTGTGTGCCTAGGAAATGGCAGACGAAAAAGGATTATGTGACCTCCAGGTAGCCTCTTCCAGGCCACATGGATCCCCCTTTGTATTTCTGGGCCCATCTTGGTTTCAAATGGAATTGTCAACCAGAAGCCTCAGACCAACTCTGGATCCAAGTACATTAGGATTAAGAAGTCAGGAAGGCATAAGTTTGAACATCAGATAGCTATGGAGGAATGAGAGTTCCTGTGTGTGTTTAATATATTTTTATTGATTTCAGAGAGGAAAGGAGAGGGCCGAGAGAGAAACATCAATGATGAGAGAAAATCATTGATTTGCTGCCTAACCCCCAATTTAGGATTGAGCCTGCAACATGGGCATGTGCCCTGACCCGGAATCGAACTGTGACTTTCTGGTTCATAGGTGGATGCTCAATCACTGAGCCATGTAGGCTGTGCAAGCCTTCCTGTTCTTTAATACAAATCTCTGAGATGTCCATTTTCCCCCCTTGGGAACTTAGAGGCCATTTCCTTCCTCTTTGTAGGTCCCCTGATAACAGGAGCCTTATTGCTTCTCTTGTATTTCTCACATGCAGAAACAAGCCATTTCCCCAAGCACAGAATTCTCATACTGTACCTCTGAGGACTCTCTGGTTTGTGGGCCAAAACTGTCACTAAAAATATATCACCACCATTATCTTTCATGGTCTCCTTTTTTAGCCCTGTACTTCCTACATCTCTCAGTTTTCTCATTAATACTGTCAACACAAACTGCTTTCCCTCTAGGACTCCAAGACCTCCTCACCATCCTCTGTCAGGATTTGCTGTGAAATGAGAAAGGGAAGAATTCAATTACCTGCTTAATACTACGATTTGCTCTACATCATGTACCAAATAAAACCTCATTTATACTTTTCCTGTTTTGAGGACCCAGTCTCCCAGCTATTTTTGTGAAGGGGTTAATACAATTTTTTAAAAGTTAATATCTATTAAAACCCTATCACATCCCCTGTAAGTGAAACTGGCTCAAGGCTGTTTTGGTTACATTTTTTAAAAATACAAGAAAGCCCTAACTGGTTTGGCTCAGTGGATAGAGTGTAGGCCTGCGGACTGAAAGGTCCCAGGTTCGAGACCAGTCAAGGGCATGTACCTTGGTTGTGGGCACATCCCCAGTAGGAGGTTGCAGGAGGCAGCTGATTGTTGTTTCTCTCTCATCAATATTTCTAACTCTCTATTCCTCTCCCTTCCTCTATAAAAAAAATCAAAATATATTAAAAAAAATACAAGGAAGCTTTTAAAATATGTTCTCTTTATATGCCTAAAAATATTATCTTACAGCTTTTCTCTCCTGATTGGGTAAAGAAATTGCACTTGATTTTTTGGCTTATTTTCATTTTTCCTTTGAACTTGCTATAGGGCCCTAGGAAGGAGCAGAATTCAATATTCTTTGGCCATCAGCCAAGTATAACTATTTAAAATCAATTAAAATGAAACACAATTGAAAATTCAGTTCCTGAGTTGCACTAGCCACATTTCAAGAGCACAAAAGTCATATGTAGCTAGTGGTACCTACTGTATTGGACAGCATAGATTTAGAACACATCCATCAGTGTAGAAAGTCCTATTAGATCTAGTATAGGACTAGTAAGCCTGCTTTAACCCTCTTTGTAATTCTGTGTAATAAAGAGCTAATATGCAAATGGTTGTCATGCTATCATCATAGCTCAGACCCTCAACACTGGGGAGAAAAATGGGGACCAGCCAGGCACAAATGAGCTCGCAAGAGAGGAATGGGGGCCAGCCAGACTGTGGCCCGGGAGAGGGACAGGCTGCCTGCTCTGTGGTCCTGGGCGCCTGCGGCTGTGGCCCAGGCCAAGCTGCCTGCCTACAGTCCCCTGCTGCTGTGGCCCGCCTGGGTGAAGCCAGCCCAGGTCCTGTGTGCCTGTGGCTGGCCAGAGGGAGGGAATCCTGGATCCTGGGTGTGGGGTGAGGCAGAGGCAGTTAGGGGTGATCAGGCCAGCAGGGGAGTTGTTAAGAGCCAGCTGTTCTAGATTGTAAGAGGCAATCAGACATCCCCTGAGGGGTCCTGGATTGGAGACAGTGCAGGCCAGACTGAGGGACACCCGCCCCTCCCCCTCCCCCATTCACGAATTTGGTCGCTGGGCCTCTAGTCTTATTTTATTAGTCAATACATATTTGTAATAACTTCATTGTTATAGGATAACTTTCAGAGGGGGTCAGGGATTGGGGTGGGAAATAGCAAGGAAGTTATAGATCCTATGAAAGTTTCAGGAGGCATGGCATAGTGGCCAGAGGTTGATGACTAATGGCAGGGGAGTCTTAGCTTTTAAGGAAGTACTTTAGGGACTGATATTAATATGTACCAATGCAGGGCCACCCACACACACTGACAAGAGTAGACAGGCTCTGGTTTCCTGAATTAGTTTTACATAATACTTAAAAAACAAAAGACTGCCCTGTGGCCTTGCTGAAACAGTAACTAAAGTGATTGCTTTTTACTAATCATTTCTAGATCTTATTTCATATACTGCTCTGTCACTGTCCTGTTCTCCCAAATGTCAATGACATAGACAGCGCTAATGTTTATAAAAGGCTTGCTGACCCTGCCATCTTCATGCCAAAAGCTGGGAGAAGTCTGGGTTCTATTAATTAACCTACTGATGTTAAGACTACATTTAGTAAGGGTCCAGCTAGGTAAGGCTATTCTTCCACTGAACACTTGAACAACTATGCCAGGCACTAGCTATAGGGCCTAAATAAGTCTAGTCTGTGGATATGATCAGTTTCCCTGCATCTACAACAGTAGTTATCAACTAGGGATGATTGTGTACCCTTCCTCCCCTAACATCTCATCCTGCAATGTCTGGAGACATGTTACCACAAATGGTGGAGTGGTGCTACTTACATCTAGTAGGCAGAGTCCAGAGATTCTTAAGTATCCTATAATGCACAACCCTCTCCCCACCACCAAAAAATTAGCTCACTCAAAATGTGTCAACAGTGCTGAGGTTGAGAAGCTCTTGTCTAGATCATAACATGAACCAGTTCTTCATGCCAAGACCAATCACAAGGTCCAGGCTCAGTAGGATAGTAAGTAAGGCTAGCAAGTATCTGATAAATAGGGAAGGAAAACAATTAGAAGTTGATGGAACATTAGGTAGTGTAATGAGTGTTTTTAATTGCACCTGAAAACCAAGAGCTAAGATCATAGTGCAATTGGACTTGAGGATTTCAGTAGGTGGCAAGTCTGTGAAAAATGAGGTCCTGGTACAGCCACAGGCGTAGAGAGGAGCAAGTTGAAACAGTCTGACCTGTGTGATACAGTGGTCAGTAGCTAAATCTCGTAGGGAAGACATGTATGGATACACCAGTTTTTCTGAACATTTTTGTAACCCACACCTCTACTCACATACCTAAAAATCTTAACATTTTCCTTCCAGTGATATTTAAATTTTCAAAATTAAATATCACAACTAAAATCCATTTAAAAAAATGGTAATCCTGGAAGGCAAAACTTTATTCAGATGATGTGAAAATCATGTCACAGTTATACCTTAACTTTTTTTCCTGGGCAGTGTAGAAGATACAACAAAACACAAGCTGTTCAACAACATTCTTTCACTGTTTTCTCCCCACAGCTAGATACAGCAAAAAGAAAAAAAAAGAAGCTTTTACAATACAAGGATAAAATGGAATGAAGTATTCTATCTGTTTAGTTGTTTGACATGTAAATTTCTCTAGAGTATCTGGAAGTTGGCTGGTAAAAACAATCGAACTTTTGAGTTCCATAAAATTCTTCTGAAGTTCTTCCAGTGAAAACTAAACATCAGTGTGAAACACATTCTTCCCAAAAGCTACCAAAGAATACATCACCCCAAAATAGTTCTATATATTTCACTTTTTTTCTTGAAATAACATTCATGAATCTGGTCCTCAAAAGACTGACCAAGAAAATTAGACATTGTTAGCATGAGTTTGCTATCTGTAGCTGGATTTTGGCAAATTTTGCTTAAAGTATTTAATAATGAGCAGTGCTGGTGTTTGCTCCTGGACTTTTCAGGGTTATTTTAAACTTCAATGTATTATGCTCTGAAAGTTTTAATTTTTAAAAAAATATATATTTTCTGATTTTTACAGAGGAAGTGAGAGGGAGAGAGAGTTGGAAACACCGATCAGCCGCCACCTGGGGATGTGCTCACCACCAAGGTACACACCCTTGATCAGAATTGAACCCGGGACCCTTTGGTCTGCAGGCTGACACTCTATCCACTGAGCCATGCTGGTCAGGGCTGAAAGTCTTAATTTTTAATGTATAGGTTCTTGTTGGTGTTCTAAAATCAGGGTTGTTCTGTCACTGGTGTTTCAAATTCTGTTCTGACCATAAATTCAGCTGAATTCAGTTCTTTAACAACCAGGGAACCTTAGTATACAACAGAAAACACTAAACAGCATTCAGATCTTCAAAACCCAAGGCAAACTGGGATCAAATGTAATGTTTTTCAAACAATGATGCTGACAGCAAGGCTGAAGATTTTCATTAGATTGTGGGCAGATAGTCTATGGTTGGCATTGACTATTGCAAAACATCTTGAATGCCAATTTTCTTTAATTTTTGTCCCCCGAAACGAAACAGATGTAAAACATGCCATTGCTGTAGCACCATCAATAAATACTATACTTTTTCAACAAACTCAGTTTATTTGATACAGTTTCAAAAAAAATTGTCTTTAGTGGTCAAGTACGAGGCTTATGAAAATAGCACATCCATGGTTTTTAAAGCCTAACTGTGATAATAAGCAAAGCACAATTTCCTTTGTCAGTAGATTCATCTCAACTAATAGCAAAGAAAGATGAGCTGATGTTTTTTTAAAACCTGAAGAGTGATATGCTCAGTCATCAATTCGTTGTTAAAACTGCAGAAGTAGATGAAGAAATTCTGGGATTCCTCAATTTCCTCTTAAAGTTGTGACAGTACTTGGAATGTAAGGTTTCACAAGTTTCTCTGCTGCAATTAAGAGGGCTATTTAACATTAAGTTTTCATGGCCTTTGAAGATTCCTGTTAATATTCCAATACCGTCCAATCTTAAAGCTGCAGAGAATTGTGCTTTGCAGAACACTATTTTTAATGGCATAAATTTAACAGTGTTTGGCATGGTGTCATTGCCTAACATTCAAGTAACACAACTGGAGAAGTTGACCCTATCTTCTACATCATAACGTGAATTATATGCTTGATAAAAATCTCAAAAAAAATTGGCTGCCATCTTTAGCTATGTCAAAGGAAAAAACATAAACAAGGAGTACTGATGATGGAAGCATCTGGTCCCTCTTGCAGAGGGATGAATGGCTTTATAGGCGGCAGCTGGGTGGTAAAGCAATACAGGCATCCAGCTAAGCCTGAGCCCCCGTAGGTGAATTCTTTGTTCATTTTCTTTTTATACACCCATCTGCCACCTAAAACCTTGCACCATTTAATGGTGTCCTTGGTCAAATCTAAATGATCTTACTTTCATAATCCTCTCATTCTAGCTTGAAGAGTCAAGACAAACTCTAACTCATGGGATGGACAAAAAGGAAGATGTAAATAAGTTTTCAGAGCTAAAAAGCCTCTTTTTACACAAAATTAAACCTTAAACTTTAAAAGAACATTGACTTTGGAGGTTGGGGGTAGGAAGAAATTAACCAAAGAACTTATATGCATATATGCATAACCCATGGACATAGAAAAGTGGGGTGAAAGTGGAGGGGGCTCATGTAGGGAGGAGGGGATCTTGGGGAGGGGATAGGAGATATCTGTAATACTTTGAACAGTAGAATAAACAAACAAACAAACAAACAAACAAACATTGACCTTAAAACAATATAACTATCCTGGATATGCAATAGTATAAATGAACTCTCTGGCTACCTAGCCTGTTAAATACCTCATTAAGTAGTATAGGCCTAATCTGAATGTTGCTTGTTCTACCCACTGTAACTCCTCATACTCTGCAACACTGATAAGTTGTGGAGGGAGGGGGAGAATACCTTTCTCTCCAATTCCTGAAAATCATTGATAAGTAACAACTCTATTCATAATGCCTAAAACTAAAAAGCCTGACCACTCCAAAGTAGATAAAAAATTTGTATTGAATTAGTAGCTGACAAGAGAATTGTGCTTTGCAGAACACTAACCAGAACTGTGAGATGGATAATGTACGTTAAATAAGCCACTATACAAAAACAGTTCTTTATACAATGTTAACTATTATAAGACTTTTGTTCACTAAAATTCTAAATCATGTGCATTCACCATTGAAAGCAAGTTACAAAACTATGAACTGTATAAAGAATGAAAGAATATGTCAATTACTATCAATTTACATGTAACTTACATAAAACAAAAGATTTTTACTTTTTCTTTGTAATTCCTATGTTTGGCAGTGCTATCTTCCTAATTTCTGGTGTGTATTTGAAAGTAAGCCTGACCAGTGTGGCTCAGCAGTTGATCATCAACCCTAGAACCAAGAAGTTGCTGTTTCAATTCCTAGTCAGGGCATATACCCAGGTTGTGGGCTTGATCCCCGGTAGGGGGCATGCAGGAGGCAGCCAACTGATGATTTTTCTCTCATTGATGTTTTTATCTATCCCTCGTCCTTTCTCTATCTCTAAAAATCAACAAAAACATTAAAAAAAAAAAAGCTAAAGTTTTATTTTAAATATTCTATATTTCAAAAGGGATTATCTCCAATTTCTTTAATTGAGTTTGTTTATAAATAATTTTCAGGTTTCAAATGAGTGTTATCTGACCTTCCCAGTTGAAGAGGAAGGTCTTTTCTCTTGTTTAAATTGGCTTTTAATTAAAATTCCAGTTTCAAATCCTTTCCAGAAAAATTCTAGCAGAGGAATGTAAGGTTACCTCTTTTACTCAGCTTCAATATACTAAAACCCAGATGTATAGAACATAGTTCTGTTTGTAGGCAAATTTAATTATTACCCTGGTAGAAAGTGGGTGCTTGGGTTTGTCCTTAAAGTCACCTTAATATGGAATTAGCAGTGATTTGTAAAGATTTATCTTAACTGTGTACTTACCAATAGCTACTGTAAAATGAGTGTGTGTGGGGGGTGGTAATGTCTAATATATGATGTTCTGCTTGTGTTTTGACTGCAATTCAGAGTAAGCAATACCTTTTTACTCTGGACCAAGTATACACATATGTATATGTAATTTACAAGTTTTATAAAACAACTAGAGGCTTGGTGCACAAATTCATGCAGGGGTGGGTTCCCTCGGCCTGGCTGGAGATTGGGGCCCTATCAGGGCTGTTGGGCCCAGTCCCAGGCTGGCCAGCCTGGAGTGGGGGGAGGGGAAGGGCGCAAGGGAGGTTGGCTGTGGGAGCACACTGACCACCAGGGAGGGCAACTCCTGTGTTGAGCGTCTGCCCCCTGGTGATCAGTGCATGTCATAGTGACCGGTTGAAAAGGGCTTTTATAGATACCCTTTTTTTGCTCCATGCACTCTGATATTTTCTATTTAGTTTTTACTTTCTTTTTTTAAAAAATATTTTATTGATTTTTTACAGGGAGGAAGGGAGAGAGATAGAAAGTCAGAAACATTGATGAGAGCGAGACATTGATCAGCCGCCTCCACAGTGGAGATGTGCCCGCAAGCAAGGTACATGCCCCCAACCGGAATCGAACCTGGTACCTTTCTGCAAGCCGACAATCTATCCACTGAGCCAAACCGGTCTCGGCTCTATTTAGTTTTTAAATAATGCTGGGCATGACTCATTTATTTTAAGACCCACTAATTGGTGAAAACCCACAGTTTGAAAATCACTGCTATAGGAGAACATGAGGAAATACATTTTATAATTTGTAAAGCACTACTGCGATGTGAGCAGCTGCTACTAAATATCCTCCAGGTTAAGACTTTTATGGGCCTGAAGACTTCTTTCTTGAGTACTGCAAGGGGCCATATCACCTAGGTTCTGGTAAGGAAGATAGTATTCACACTGACTTGTCATTGAGTCAACTTTCTAATGCTCAGATGAGAACTAGAAAGCAAGGCATTAACCAAGTCAAAATCCAAAGAAGGGAAGACCAAGAGGATAAGTAAATATAAAAGTAGTGCCTATGGTTTATAAAAATATTTTAATACATGATCTCTCTCTCTCTCTCTTGCTCTCTCTCATATATATATTAGAGAGAAGGGAGGGGGGAGAGAGAAGCATCAATCGCCTGCCTCCTGTATGCCCCTGACTGAGACAAACATCAATCACCTGCCCACAACTTTGGCATATGCTCTGACCAGTAATTGAACTGGTGACCTTTCTGTGCACAGGATGACACTCAACCAACTGAACCACACTGGCACATGTGATCTCTTAATTGTAACAAGCCTAGGGAAAAAGTAATGCTAACAGGTTGAAACCTGCCTAAGATGAAACAGGTCATCTGATCGATCCTAAGTCCTTCACTCTACATCATACTAGGGAAGCAAAATGATCAGAACTTGGCCAGTTGGTAGTGGGGCATGGCCAGCTGCCCTTAGTAGTCCAGTTATGTTTTGATACTGCTTGTACTTAGAAGTCTATTATCTTCAAGTACTTCAGCTTTCCATTCCTATGTGTTAAAGAGTCCTGGAATCTTGGTTAGGGATAAACTCGGAACTCACATCAGACAGAAATTAAGTACTAGGGATCTGTTATCTCTATCCCTTATACCTAAGTTGACTGAAAGGGATTGGCAACAATGGTCAGCTTCTGTCATGTTTTTGCTTAGCTTCCTCTGGAGAAGACAACCTCAGTCTTTGTCCATATGTGTTCATCTTTCTCCTCTGTAACTGCTTCCCATCCGCCCCCCCCTCTGCCCGCAAATCTCTAACAAAAAAGAGATTAAACAAGTACCCATCCCTTCCAATACCTGTCCAAACTTACATATTCCCTAATTTAAGCCTCTCACCGCATATTCCTGCACCACCTCCTCCAGTGGCACCACGCTGTGCTGCTTGTGGCTCTTGGATTCTCGGCACACCACACAGATGGCCTCTTCGTCCACTTCACAGAAGAGCTTCAGAGCTTTTTGGTGCTTGGAGCAGATACTCTTATCATTCCCCTGGCTCCCTGAATATGGAGTGGGGCACATATGGCGAATCACCTGGACCATGTTGGCCAGCTGCAAGTTGGGGCGAAAGCTGCGATTTGTAAAGCTCTTTCGGCATTGGGGGCAGGTGAACTGCCGCGGAGGGGTGGGAGGTGTCAGGGGAGAAGGCTGGTGGGTGTCAGGATACAGCTCTTCTTCCTCATCGTATTCTTCCAGTATCTCCTCTTCTTCATAGATGTCAATTCGCACGTCTTCCAGGTAATAGTCCCCATCTTCCTCCTCTTCCGGGTCCCACACGTAGCCCATGTTGTCCCAATTTCTTATGCCACTGTCTTCAACCCAGGGTTCATCCTCCTCTGGGTCCTGGAACAACTCGTCAGCACTCTCCTGGTACAAAACCTCTCGAATGGAGTTGTTCCATCCACCGATGGCCCCCACGGCCTGGCCCAAGCCGTCGTCGTTCTCTTCCCATTCACCTTCCTCTTTGTCCCTGTCCTCCTCATCCTCCCCTCCCCACAGCTGGGTCACACACACTCGGCAGAAGTTGTGCCCGCAGCCGATGGACACGGGGTCCGTGAAGTAATCGAGGCAGATGGCGCACGCGCCTCCTCCCGAAGGGTCTGCACAGGGTTGGGAGGAGTGGGATGGTCGGCCATCTTAATGACTGTCTGCAGGGGTTGGCATAGAGGAGCGAGGATGTGTCCGACTCCGCCCTCCCCGTCCTCCTCAGACCGCAGAGAAGCCTTGCTCTCCTCGCAGGCTCTTCGCAGCTCGAGGCCCGAAGGCCCCAGCCCAGATTCAGCTGAGCTCCGCGGGCAGGGGGTTGACCGGGCCCCACTCCCCTTCGAGGCACAGGGAGCAAACGCTGGTCCCTGCACGCTTTTCCCTCCCTCGGAGTTTGCCCAATCGGCGTCCGCCTCACCCGCCGGCTTTCCTCACCTAACGGCTCCCGGCGACCGGCGACCAAAAATGACCCGGGAGGAGGGCGCTGTGACCACACGGAGGGCGGTCTGGGCCGAGGGCGGACCTCGCCTCTATGGTGCGTGGGGCCGAGCCGCCGGGAGGCGGCGGGAGAGCACTGCTTGCGGAGAACGCGGGAGGCCAAGGAGCAAGCTGAGCCATTGAATGGCGTGAGATGCGTTCTCACCACGCAGACAGGGTCCCGCAGCCGCTCGGGAAAGGCGGCACCGAGACAGACCTAGAGGACAGCGCGTGTGCTACCAGCTCAAGTGCCCGTGCGCCTTGGCACTTCCAGCCAGAGTTGCTGGAGGATTCCCGCTTCTCATCGACCGCGTTCGGGGTGCGGGACGGAGGAGGAGCCATGTAGGATTGAGCTGGCAGTAGCGTGGAATGGCCGCAAGGTCAAAATACCTGTCTTTGGAATTTGTGTACCTCCACCTTAACTTCAAACCGGTGCGCCCTTTTTTTGCTGTCTGCAGAGCCTCTGCTTCCCAACCTTGACTTCCCCCACGACCTTCACTTCTGTATTCATCTCCACTGTCCCACGACTCCTCAGGTACCTCAGATTCAGCATGCCCTCACCAACTTCTGTATACCCTTTTCCTCCTTCCATTCTTCATCCTTCCATTTACCATCCACTCGCCCATCCATGCATTTTTCATTCTTCCATCTAGTCATCCAGTCATCTTATGCATGCATAACCCATTCATTTATCCATCCACTTTGATCGATCCACGTTATAGGAACAACAATAACGAAAAAACGAGTAAGACAGTTATAGGCGTGTGATTACCGTTCACTGAAGGTTATCTAAGTTTTTTTTACTTGACCCTCAGTAAAAAGTATATTGTATGTATTGATCCAACACACACTTGCACGTCTGTAACAGAAACAAAGTTTCTGAAATTATTCTTATGACATTCAAGGCACCCTGATGTGTTCTATTTTACTTCAGCAAATGTTGTTCAAGATCCAATGAAGTGATTCCACCCCTCAGTACTTGGTCACTGTTTGGTTTGAGGAATATCACCTGCCCTAATGGAACCTTCAACACACCCTGGAACCTCCTCTCCCATTCTGGGCCCGAACTTGAACTGTAAGTGTCATAAAGCAAGGATGGTAGTAACTGCTGTCCATGTACACATAGTTTTCTATTCCAGTGGGGAACATACAGCCAGTGTTCCTTATATATCTGCTGAGTACATAAATGAATCAAGTCCCGCTGATTTTTATCTTCTCAGACTTAGGCCTTCTTCTTCCTCTTTCTGCTATTCTAGATCTGACCCCATAATTCCCAATGATCAAAGTTTCCTAAAGGGTCCCTTGCCCTCAATTCAGTCCATCCTGCCAACTACCTGAACCATTCATCTGGAATGGGAGTCTGATATACTCACACCAGGCGGTTGCCTCTGTGTCTATGGACATGTTGTTCTCTCACCTAGAGCTCTTATCTCAGGGCTTTACCCAGATATAATTCCTCATTATCCTCCAGGTCTCTGCCAGGCATAATCTCCTGAGGAAGATTCTTCCCCAAGGCTGGCACCAGGGTGTGTTAGTATCCAGCTCTGTCACTTACTTTGTGTGGCCTTGGATTTGTATTTTTATTACACTTGATATTCAGTATTACTTTATATTAGTTTTAGGCATGCAACTTAGTGGTAACACAATTATATAATTTGCAAAATGATCCCCTGATAATTCAAGTTACCCACTTGGATTAGTTTCTCAACATCTTTGTGCAGCCGTTTCCTATCTGCAAAATAAAGATAATAGTAGCACACAAGTCATGGGTTGTTGTGAAGTTGGATTAGTTGACATATGTAAAGTGATTGGAACAGTGCCCATTGAAGTTATCTTTATACTAGTGGCCTTGTGCATGACATTTGTGCACTGGTGGGGAGGGGGGCGGGTCCCTCAGCCCAGCCTGTGGCCTCTTGCAGACCGGGATCCACAGAGGGTCCTTAGCACTGCTTTGGAGACAGGAAAGGCTCCTGCCACCTCTGCTGTGCTCACCAGCCATGAGCCCAACTTCTGGCTAAGCAGCACTCCCCGTGTGGGAACTGCATTGAGCGTCTGCTCCCTTGTGGTCAGTGCATGTCATAGCAACTGGTTGTTTCACAGGCAATTTGCACATAGCCTTTTATTATATAGGATTCTCATCACCTTCAACTATATTCCTGTTGTGTACTAGATGTGCCTTGGAAGAAACTCTCCCCCATCTTCTATTTTCTCCCACTTTGAATAGAATCAAGTAATTGGGACCCTGTAGTGGAAAATAGCTCATTATGTGTCATCCTAATGGTTCTGAGAGCCTTATGTCTAAAGAGGGTGGGAGTTGAAACTCAGGCCTGAGCTGTTTAAGCCAGGACACCTATCCATGGTGTTATTTGTTAGAGAACTAATAAGTAGACTCCCATTATGCAATCTGAGAGCCTTCTTAAAGGTCATGGTAGAACCCAAGGAAACATGGGGACAGGGGAGGTTGTAGGTAGGTGGGGAAATCTGAGCACCCCAGAAATTCTGGGTCTACCTCCACTCATTTCCCACCTTCAGGTAACCACTATCTTGACTTCTATTTTATTTTACTTTATTTTATTTATTTATTTTTTAAATATATTTTATTGAATTTTTACAGAAAGGAAGGTAGAGGGATATAGAGTTAGAAACATCCATGAGAGAGAAACATAGATCAGCAGCCTCCTGCACGCCCCCTACTGGGGATGTGCCCACAACCAGGATACATGCCCTTGACCGGAATTGAACCTGGGACCTTTCAGTCCACAGGCCGACACTCTATCCACTGAGCCAAATTGGTTTCGGCTACTTTATTTTTTTATTAAATTTATTGGGGTAACATTGGTTAATAAATTTATACAGGTTTCAAGTACATAATTCTACAATATATTATCTCTATATTATATTGTGGGTTTACCACCCCAAGTCAAGTCTCAAGTCTCCTTCCATCACCATTTATCTCCACTTTTCTCCCTCCCCCCACCCTCCTTTAGCATCACCATACAGTTGTCTATGTTCCTGAGTCTTTTATTTTTTTAAAATATATTTTATTGATTTTTTACAGAGAGCAAGGGAGAGGGATAGAGAGTTAGAAACGTCGATGAGAAAGAGAGAGACATCTATCAGCTGCCTCTTACACACCCGCTACTGGGGATATGCCCGAAACCAAGGTACATGCCCTTGACCGGAATTGAACCTGGGACCTTTCAGTCTGCCGACTGATGCTCTGTCCACTGAGCCAAACCGGTTTCGGCTTGAGTCTTTTTTTTTCTTAATTGCTTTTCCCTTCTCTCCTAGCCCCCAATCTCCCTGACAGCTGTCATTCTGTTCTCTGTATCCATGACTTTGTCTCTACTTTGTTTGTTAGTTTCTTAGATTCCACATATAAGTGAAATATTATGGTACTTGCCTTTCTCTGACTGACTTCTTTCACTGAGCATAATACTCTCCAGGTTCATCCATATTGTAGCAAAAAATAAGATTCTCGCCGAGACCAGTTTGGCTCAGTGGATAGAGCGTCAGCTTGCGGACTGAAAGGTCCCAGGTTCGATTCCCGTTGGGGGCATGTACCTTGCTTGCGGGCACATCTCCACTGTGGGGCGTGCAGGAGGCGGCTGGCCGATGTCTCTCTCTCATCGATGTTTCTGACTTTCTATCTCCCTTCCTCTCTGTAAAAAATCAATAAAATATATTTAAAAAAAATAAGATTCTCCCCCCCCCCTTTTTTTTTAAGACTGCATAGTATTTCATTGTTTAATGTACTACAGCTTTTTTATCCAACCATCTATTGATGGGCACTTGGGTTGTCTCTAAATTTTGGCTATCTATAATAAAAGTGTAATATGCTAATTAGACCAGATGTCCTCCTGAAAGTTCTTCCAGGATGAAGCTGGGGCTACAGCTGCCTGCAGCTGTGAGGGAGGATCAAAGCAGCTGCAACTGCGAAGGCCTACTTTTGCATGAGTTCCATGCATCAGGCCTCTGGTTGTAAATAATGCTGCAATGAACATAAGGATGCATATAATTCTTTCAGATTAGTGTTTTGTGTTTCTTTGGATATATTCCCAGAAGTAGAATTGCTGGGTCATGTTCCATTTTTAATTTTTTGAGGTAACTACATACTGCTTTTCACAGTGGCTGTACCAATTTGAATTCCCACCAATATGAGGATTCCATTTTTCTCCACATCCTTGACAACACTTGATATTATCTATTGATATTAGCTATATCAATACAACATATATATATTTAAATTAAATCTTTATTATTCAGATTATTACATTTGTTTTTCTTTTTTCCCCTCCATAGCACCCCTCCACCCAGCTCCCACCCTTCCCACCCTCCCGTTGACCTCATCCATAGGTGTATGATTTTTGTCCAGTCTCTCCCTGTATACCCCACACCCCTTTCCCCCTGAGAATTATCAGTCACGGGTGGGTCTGGAGCAGCAAGTCCTC